>JANAVB010021791.1:3602243-4122243 GCA_029216955.1 Iris pallida
CCTAGAAAGAGTACGACCAACTTTAAATTTCGAGGACAAAATTTTTCTAGGGGGTAGGATTGTAACTACCACTTTTCTAAAAAGAGAATATTTTTGACTTTTTTTAAATTTATTATTTTAGTTATTATTTAATTGATTAAATTATGTTAGTGATATAATTTGGTAAAGCCTTAGAACCATATTGATTAAATGATTAGTAATGACCAAGGGAGACATAGTTAGTGGGATTAGACAACCTTAAATTCATTTTTAGTTAGTTTGTTAGACTTTAAGCTAACTAGAAACTATTTAGAACATATTTTTGATTAAAAGAATAAATTAGTTTGGGCCTTTACCAATGGGCCGGGCTTGTCATGACAAATAGAAAGGGCTTTTAGGCATTTTCACCCAAACCAAACCCTAGAAAACCTCTTGGCTGGCTACATCGTCCATTCCCTCTTGCTGTTAATAGCAAACATCCTTCATTCTTCCCCCTTTCATTGCAAGCCCTAACCCTAATTTGTATTCTTCTCCAAATTTCCTCCATCTCCCAAATTGAGTCCAAACTTCCTAAAACATATTTTAAACTCTTCTCCTTGAAGAGAAGAAGCTCTATTGCCTAGATTGGGAGCATTTGGAGCAATTTGGCCATTGGAGCTTGGTAGAGATCTTGATCTAGGAATTTTTTATTGAGATTCTAACTCCCAATTGGTAAGATCCCTCAAAACCCTCTAATTTCCCATTCATTAGTGTAGATGCATTCATTTAGGGTCCCTATTGCATTAGGAATAATTTGTATCAAGTTTGTATCCATTTGGAGTGCGTATCACGAGAGTGTCGGATACTCATATCAAGTGTTTGATAAAATGACTCTTAGGACTTTTGATACTTAAATCTCAGTTTTAATTAGGTTTCTATATTGGTTATATTATGTGTTAGCAATGAAGGATGTTAATTTATGATTTGAGATTGATTTAGTAGATCAATATGGCTATGGGGACTTGATATATATAGGGCTTACTCACCGTTTTTGTTAAATAACATGTGCAGTCATTTGTGTGTCGGTGTGTGGTTGTTATTTTGACATCCTAACATCCAAGTTGACATTGCCTCGAATTTACTGTATGCCCAGTGCTCATATCCTAGATATTTAGTTCAGTCGTGCCAAATTGCTCTAGTCCACTGCTTACTGCTGAGTTCAATCACCCATGTGTCTAACTGCCCAGATTTATATATCAAGCTTGTACCCCTTGACCCAAGTAATGTTCAAACTTAAACATTACTGATTAGTCGTGTCCCTACCCATATTTCTATATCCTTAGCTTTCCTATATGCAGTCGCATGTGTTTGAATGCTTATAGTAGATGTCTTGCATTCTCTTTTTGTCTTGTCCCTGTTCACTGCATTAGAGTATCAGATATATGCTCTACCTGCATTCAAATGGGTTCAGTCATAAGGATGGTTATATGTCTTGTCCCTAACTAATTCCAAGTTCAGACCTCATGTATCAGAACAGATTTGAATGTCCTGCATACATGACAAACCCACTGCATTCACTGTATGTTTGCATTCCGTACATGTCCTGCTAATTCGAATTGCCTGTCCATATAATGTTGTTCACTTCATTACATTTAGTTCCTTCCCGATACCATAGGAGAGTGCCCCTTTGAGTTTTGGATCAGTTACTGAACATCATTAGTTATGTCCTGCCATTGTTCAGATATCTACTTTGGATCAAATCCTTTAGTTCTTTTTTGTTTTATTTTTTGGTCCCACACACACCCTTGTATAAGTATTAAGTTAAATAGCTCGAGTGGCCCATGTACAGCCTCATAATTGATTTTGACTTGCTCAGTCATGAACCTAAGTTTAGATGAATCATGGTCCATCCTTAACTGGATTAGCTCATTCCCCTTATGCTACTGTCCATACATGAGCAGTTTAAAGCCTATTAGTTCATTGCTTAGTATCAGTCATCTATAGCTTAACCCCATTGTTTCGTTCCCATCCATTCGTTCAAAATTTTCCTTTATATAGATCTTTCCATCTATATTTCACCCCATTGTGGAGTGCATGTCCTGCATACTTGAAGTCTCCTTTGTTGTTTCAGTCAGTCATGGAACAATCCACCTTAGCTTCTTAGGTTCAGTTCCCCTACTAATACATATTGATCTGTCCCTTGATCAATGTTCAGTCTATCTACAATCCTAACACCTACCTAGAGCTCTGGTTTTAAATCGCAGTATATAAATCCTCAAATTGCTTTGATACCAATTGGTTAAACTTGAAAGTCCACCCCTTGATCAATCCCATATCCGTGTCCAGCCCATAGCCTTATTTTCAGATATTGGCCATGCCCCTTTGATACTTGTCCAAGCCATAACCTGAGTTTTATTTTGTTTAGTCCATTCATGATTAGGCAGGTGTTCACATTTAGTTCAGTTGTGAACTTGGTCATCAACTATAGAGCATTCCCCAGTTTACTATATCCCTCTGGTTATCTGTATTTAGAAGAATGTTCAGATACTGAACATTAGTTCAGACACATTAAATTTTCATAGATATCTTGTCCAGTGCTTGCTCTTTATCATGTCCATGTTAAACCCTTAGTGTCTCTCCCTATTCAACTTGTTCAGTTCAAGGGCTGTCCTGCTTCCAAGATATGCTCAGTTACATTGCTTGATACATATGTATATATATTTGGAACTAGGTAAATTGTTTCTGTAATCGCTCCCATGGGGATTCGAACTCCTAACGACTCGGGCCGCATGCATCTCTCTTAACCGCTAGGCTAGAGGTCATCTGCGATTTTTTTTAATAAACCAACTTTATTTAAAGCAAAGGCAAGCTCATAGAAAGCAGAACAGAGGGTCCTGTGGCAGAGGAAAATAAAATGCTAGCACCGGAAAACAAGGAAAGGAAAAGCAACAGAAAACCTAAAAACCGAAATTCAAAATTTTGAATTCGAAAATTCGAAATTTAGAAAAACGAAAAAGACAAAACAACGAAAACCAAAAACTAAAAGAAACAAAACACGAGAAGTCTTGGGCCCCGCAGAACGGACAGGGGGACCCGCATCCCGAGGGGGAGAGACTGCATGCGGCCGAACGGGGAACGCGGCCCGGTGGAAGGCCCACTGCCCGAGGGGGCCTCGGTACTCCCCCCGCTCGCGCAAGCCGAGGCCGAGGAGGAGAGGGGGGGACTCCGCCGCCGGGGGAGGGGGAGGGGAAGCACCGCCAGGAAGAGGAGGAAACGACGACGGGGGTGGTAGGGGGACACGTGTCGATCTGGCGCGTGGCCCAAGAGGCCAGCTCCGCGTGCGGAGACCGAAGGAGAGCGCGGAGACCAAGGAGGCAAGGGCGGAGACCGAGGAGGCCGACGAGGGGCCCGCGGGGGGCGCTACCACGGCTGGGAGCTTCGGCGACGGCCAGGGACGAGTGCGGCCCATCGCGGCGAAGCACGGCCAGCGTGAGGACCGAGCGGGAGGTTCGCATCCCGAGAGACCCACGAGGGGGGAGGCGACGGGGACCACGATCGACTGGCACGACGACACGGCGGGGGCGACAGCACAGCGGGGAGCGCCGCAGCGCCGGGGAGGCCGCGGCAGGAGAAGGGAGAGCCACGGCGGCTGGGGGGTCCACTCGGGGAGGTGGCGCCACACACCCAGGCGGGGGAGGGGACCAGAACAGGGGGAGGCGAGGGCGTCTGTCACGCCCCAGAACCAGAATACTGGAGAGCGGGGGAATGACTCAGCCAGCTACGTATTACGGGTAGATGAATACCGTATAATACGATCAATGTTGTCTAAAAGGCGAGGGGGTGCATAGTACATGAAAGTCTCACTATGGTTACTTCACATCTATTGTCTCAATCATTCAAATAAGAAACAGAAATAGAGAACATGTAAGATAAAGCAGTAAGGCATCCCAAACGCTCTGTCAAAATGTTCTTGATATCTGGCCTTACAAAGTATAGCCAGATGATGTAGCAAAGTATATACAATTGTTATCATCTGCAGTCTGACTTAATTACAATTATGTAAAAGTGAGTACAAGACAATCCGACTAACATGTCGGTGCTAAACGGCAAGTATAAAGTAAGTAACAAAACGAGTGGTGAAGTAAAGAACCCACTCGAGTCCTCCTACGATCATTCCTCTAGTATTGACCATCTTGGAGGTGGAAGTAAGCTGGATCCTCGGGGACCGGCTCTAAATCTGGCCATGTAAAACCAGAGAGGTTAGACCTCTAATAGCAAGTACCGCAAGAAAGCACGATATAAAGGATAAAACCAGTAAATAAAAGAATATAATAATATATCTCTGCTTGCCACTAGGATTCACATAACATCACGACACTTCGAACCAACCTCCCAACCAAACAAGGACAGAAGTTGGCCCGTCATGTCCTGATATTCCGATCATCTCAGTTAGGTAACAGAGTAGATACAGGACACAAACAAATCAATTTAAACGGCCATTCAACTACTACGGCTTGCTACTGTGATTTCCAAGTTATCCTGGATATATGCAATAAAGGATTTCTCAGTTCTTACTATGTGCAAGCAAGGCTAGTTTACCCAGTCAATCAATTGCACCAATCATGAATTAGACGATTCCTAGCAGGACGCCCGTCATCAATATACCATATACAATAAATAATATAACCAGATACCGCTCCATGCCTGTGTGGCAGGTTTGCAGTATCTGTAGGGACCAGCCGGACTGTCGGGCACTACTAGTCCTAAGAGGGCTGCCATGTAAGAACTCGGGAATCCGTTCTCTCCATGAAATCATTATTTTACTTAACTTAATAGCCTCTATGTTAAGCGAAATTCCATGCCGTGGATCATGGTCATTCAAATGAGTACTTTCATACGGGGTACGATATGCATTTCTACAACAATACTAGTGCGGTTAGGTTGCAGGTCTTATATAGCGTAATACAACAATCAAAACTAACCATGAAATAATCATACCTTGACTATAAAGTACAGATGCTGCTTTCGTAATAGTTAGATAAATAAATAACTGAAGCCTGCATGTATCTGTATGCCAATGTTTTGGGACCAGCCAGTCGATTATAATAGTTCATACTATGAACGTGTCTCATTCATTCAATCCAATAAGACGACTAGCCAGCCTCTTACTTCCAACTAGGAATACATGATCAATTATTAATAGAGATAACCAACTATCATATTATAATGTCAAGACAATAATTAATGTTAATAAAAGCCAAGGTAATTAATCAAGGTCAATCAATGTCAATCAATGTCAATTTGGAACAAGGATCAGCCAAAAGTCTTTAGAATCAGAGTTCATGTGACCAGGAAATCATGCGGCTATGGAAGCTTAAACTCATGCGGCCGGGACAACATGTGCCTATGCGGCTAGGACCACACGTACCTAAGCGGTCTGGGTTTGAAATAGCCCCATGCGGCTCAGCAATGCCCAAGCCATGCGGCTGAAAAAGGTTACAGTCTCATGCGGCTACGGTTAACATGCGACCATACGGCCAAAGAAAATTCCATGCGGCTGGGGGATAGCAAACCCCATGCGGCTCAAAATGACATGCGCCCCTAAGGCTCGAAATGACATACGCCCATGCGGCTGAACATGGGACAAGCCTATATGCGGCTAAGGAAAACTAATTTCATGTGGCTAGAATAAGTGCAATCCTATATGCGGCTGAGAGGTCATGTAGCGCCATGCGGCTGCGGGACCGAATGCATATGCTGCTAGCTAAGAACTCATGCGACAGATAAGCCTCATGCGGCTGACTAAGCCCATACGGCTGGGATTGGAATCAGTCTCATGCGGCTCAAACGAATGAACTCATGCGGCTGGAATGCCCATGCCCATGCGGCTAGAATGCCCATGCGGCCAGGGGACTTGCCGTATGAAGACTCATGCGGGCAAGCTTTGTCATGTGGCCAGAACTGTTCTTCTTCTCCGAATTCCTAAGGACAGAACCATAGAAACCATTGCTTCCAAGCTCTCTAATCCCTTCATTCTAAGCCCAAATATGAACTTCCATAGGTCAAAATGGGTTAGAATGAAATTCTATACAACATGGAACCATCAAAACTTGGAGATAACAAAGTTTACTAGATTAAAACCTAAGTAATCCGAAAATACAACAAACTTAGATCTACAATAAAGAATCCATGGAAATTGAAAATGCCAAGTACTAATGAGACTTAGAATCAAATAAGGAAGATGATGGAACAATAAAAATGGGGATCCATCAAGAAGCAAGTTGGCACTTGCCTAGTTCTCCTAGGTTGGTGAAAGAGTTATGAGGAAGAAGAAGAGTAATGGTGAAGTAATGAAGAGAGAGAAAGGGGATGGGCTTTAAATGGAAGGGGTGATGGTAGATAGGGGTTTAGTTCGGTTCATGATGAACCACATGAATAAGCCAATCTAAACCGATCCTAAAGCAAAGCTAAAGCAGGGTATAAGAGCAGGAAGTCAAATACAGAAATAAAATCGTAGGAAATTAATTAACATGAATTTAAAGGAACTTAAATACAGAGCAGTACATGATGAATATAAAATAAATACATCCTAATAGTATATGCATTAAAAATACGTATTCTGGGAACGGAAAGTGACATCTCTACCCTCCTTAGAAAAATTTCGTCCTCGAAATTTCAAATCCGAGCAGGATAGAAACATCAAAGCCAACTAATCCAAGCATAAGAAATTGAGTAAGCAATCATTTCACAATGCCAATAGCAAGTAACATATCTCTGTTTAACTATTGACGACACCAAGCAATTCTACTCATAAGGTGACAAGCATGAGGAGTTAAGACAATCAAGGTATTCAGGAAGAAATATACGTTGTGAGTCAAACAGGCGTAGATACCGTGATCGGATATCATTCTCACGTTCCCATGTTGACTCTCCTAAAGAGTGATGACCCCAAGCAACCCGGACAAGGCTAATTGTTCGGTTCTTGAGTATCTTCTCTCTTCGGTCCAAAATGGATACAGGCTGCTCCTCGTAAGACAAGTTGGTACCAACAACCAGCTCAGAATGATCAAGGATATGGCTTGGGTCCGATACATACCTTCGTAATTGAGATACATGGAATACATCATGCACCTCTCGTAACGAAGGTGGAAGGGATAAACGATAAGCAACATCGCCTATCCGATCGAGGATAACAAACGGGCCTACGTATCTCGGACTCAAGCGGCCTACGATGCTGGTTCACCCAATGACGATGCCGATCCTGCGTAACTCGAAGTTGCTCTCCAATTCCTTTAACCACTTCTACTGTCTGAATAATCACTTCTGGGCCTCGTATCTTGCTCTCCCCGATATCGTCCCATGCTAGTGGTGACCTACACTTTTTACCATATAGTGCTTCAAATGGCGCCATCTGGATACTAGCTTGATAACTGTTGTTGTATAAGAACTCGACTAAGTGCAGGTGGCTCTCCCAAGACCCTCCAAAATCCAGAGTGCATGCTCGTAACATATCTTCCAAAGTCTGGATTGTTCTTTTTGATTGCCCGTCCGTCTGTGGATGGTAAGCCATGCTAATCCTTAACTTGGTACCCAGACTTTGATGTAAACTCTTCCAGAAATATGATGTAAAACGAGTATCTCTGTCTGACACAATACTGACAGGGACTCCATGCTGCCTGACTATTTATTGTATATATAACTCCGCCAACTTCTCTGTAGATTGTCCTACTCTGAAAGGAAGAAAGTGTGCTACCTTCGTAAGCCGATCTACGATTACCCAAATAGCATCCTTACCACTTGGTGATCTTAGTAAACCGGTCACAAAGTCCATTGTGATATGCTCCCACTTCCATTCCGGGATAGAAAGCGGTTGCAATAACCCAGCTGGCCTCTGCTGTTCTTCCTTCACTTGCTGACATACCAAGCAACGGGAAACGAATCTAGCTATCTCCCTCTTCATCCCATTCCACCAGAAGTGTTGCTTGATATCTTGGTACATCTTGGTCCCTCCAGGGTGTATAGAATATTGAGAACTGTGAGCTTCTGCCATAACCTCCTGTCTGATATCTCCACTAGGTACACATAGACGTGATCCAAACCTAAGTATACCATCTTCATAAATTTTCAACTCCTTTCTGAGTCCCGACTCACATTCTGCCCTAAGCTTCTGAATCCTTGGGTCCTGTGCCTGAGCTGTCTTGATCCTGTCTACCAAGTCGGATTAAACTTGTAGACTTGCCAGAATTCCTATATCACTAGGAAGTATAACTTCGATGCCCATCTCCTGAAGGTCTTCTAAGATATGCTTCTGTGTTGTCAACATAAATGCACCGCATCTCCTGCTGAGAGCGTCTGCTACTACATTAGCCTTTTCTGGATGATACTGAAGCTCTACGTCGTAATCTTTGATCAGCTCTAACCATCTTCTCTGTCTCATGTTCAGCTCCTTCTGAGTAAAGATGTACTTCAGACTTTTGTGGTCTGTGTACATATCTACTCGATCACCGTACAAGTAATGCCTCCATAGCTTTAAAGCAAATACTACTGCCGCCAACTCCAAGTCATGAGTTTGATAATTCTTCTCGTGGTCTCGAAGTTACCTAGATGCATTACCTTCCCATGTTGCATGAGGACACATCCAAGTCATTTACCTGATGCATCATAATATACAGTAAAACCTCCGGGTCCAACCGACAATGTAAGGATAGGTGATGATATCAACTTCTGCTTCAGATTCTCAAATAATGCCTGACATTCTGCCGACCAGATGAATGGTACATCCTTCCGTGTCAAGCGGGTCATGGGTGCTGAAAGCCTTGCAAAGTCTAACACGAACCTTCTGTAATATTATGCCAATCCTAAGAAACTCCGCATATCAGCTACGGTCTTGGGTACTGGCCAACTCTCTACTGCTTCTACCTTCTTGGGATCCACTGCTACTCCAGCTCCTGATATGATATGACCCAAAAATGAAATATGATCCGACCAAAACTCATACTTGCTGAGCTTGGCATACAACTGGTTCTCTTTCAGAACCTATAACACTTTCCTGAGGTGGTCTTCATGCTCCTCTTCACTAGCAGAATATACAAGAATGTCGTCGAGAAACACCACGACAAACTGATCTAAGTACGGCATAAAGATGCGGTTCATCAAATCTAAGAATATTGCTGGAGCATTGGTCAAACCAAACGGCATTACCAAGAATTCATAATATCTATACTTCGACCTGAATGCTGTCTTAGGGATGTCCTCCTTCCGAACCCTCACTTGATGATACCCTTAACGAAGATCTATCTTGGAGAAAACTCTAGCTTTGCTCAACTAATCAAATAAGTCATCGATCCTGGGTAGTGGGTACTTGTTCTTCACTGTTGCCGCATTAAGCTTCCTGTAATCGATGTACAATCGGGATGACCCATCCTTCTTTCCTACAAGTACTACTGGTACTGCCCATGGTGATATGCTAGCTTGGATGAACTTCTTCTTCTTCAATTCTTCTATGTGCTGATATACCTTGGCCTGCTCCGAATCCACCATTCTGTAAACTCGATCTGATATCGGGTTAGTTCCAGGTGCCAATTCTATACTGAACTCAATATCTCTAACTGGTGGTAGCCTTGGAAGTTCTTCGAAAAATACATCTAGAAATTCATCAACTACCTTCGGAACTTGAACTTCTTCCATTGCCGTTACTACCCCCTGCTCTTGCTGAGTTGCCTCTGATCTGACTAAGGTGAATCGCTTCATGCCCGGGATATCAAAAGATACACTCCTTCTACGACAATCTATTGTCGCATGACTGTCTTTCAGCCAGTCCATGCCTAAGATAACGTCGAAATTTCCAACAGGAAATTCTATCAACCGGGCGGGTAAAGAATGCCCGCAAACTATAACGCTACATGCTAGAATGACTCTACTAACTCCTACGAGCCCATTACCAGTGAGTACGTTTAACCTTCCTGGCAATGCTTTGAACACCATTCCTAGCCGTGTCACAAATTGTGCAGATATAAATGAATGGGATGCTCCCGAATCAAACAATGCTACTGCGGGATATGAGGCAACGAGAATGTTACCTGCCACAACATCTTCTGATGCTAATGCCTCTTCCAAGGACAGAGTGAATGCCTGCCCTCGACCTCCTTATTGATTCCTATGCTGCGGCCTAGCCTGGTGCTGCTGCTGGCCCCTTCCTTGATGGTGCTGGGGTGGTCTATACTGGTGTTGCTGCATCGGCGGTCCCTGCGGCCGAAACATCTGAGCCTGTGGCATTAACGGACGCTGGGCCAATAGTCTCACTTCCACTGCGGGTCCTCGATATTGTCCTGTCCCTAGTGCTGGCAGAGCAGAAAACTGCTGCACTGGTCCTCCTGACCTCGAATTCATGGGACATGTGGTAACCCGATGATCTGGATTTCCACATATCAAACACAATCCGTTCATTGTCCGACACACATCTCTAGTGTGCCCTAACTTCCCACAGTAAGTACAGCCCGCTGGGGGTTGCTGATTCTTCTTCTGTTGCTGTTGTTGTTGCCTTGGTGGTGGTGCTGGCCCTCGCATTGCTACATCGTGAATACGAATGCCAAAGGATGGTGCTGTTGTTCGGGGTGCTGCTCTCCCTCCTCCTTCAATCTGACTGTGGGATCTCTTCTGACCTCCAGTCCTTGCCGTGATCCTCTGAACGGAGATCTCATGCCTTCGGATTCCGTCAATACTTCATCAAAAGTCTGGTAGTTGTGCCCTTCTATCAATTGCAAGAGCTCAAGATGAAACTTTTGCTGGAACCTCATAGCCCTCTGGCTCTCCGTTGTTACCATCTCTGGGGCGAACCTACTCAATCTGCAGAACTCCGCTGCGTAAGCATCTACCGTCTTGCCGGCCTGCTTGAGGTTGATAAACTTCTGTTGCAGCTCAAACTGCGCCACAACTCCATAGTACTTCGTCTTGAACCTTGCAGTAAAATCGTCCCAAGCAACAGGACGTCTGATGCCTACTTCCTCTGATTCCCACCAATCATGTGCGAGATCCTGAAGTAACAACTTCACTTGATCCACACGTTCTTCCGCCGGTACCTTAGCTGCCGTCAGAATAGCCTCAATATCCTTAAGCCATGCATCTGCTGAGATGGCATCCTCCGTGCCCTCAAAACGATGGGTGTTGTACCTGTAAAACCTGGCTGATGCTCCTGAATCTGGCCTCGCCCCTCTTTCCAATGCCGTCTGTAACCCTTGGTTGAGTAGTACGTTCTGCTCTTGCAACTGAGTGTACATGCGCTGCTGGGCTAACATCTGGTGTTGCTGAGTAGCCATCATCCCTCTCATGTTCTCCAGAAGGGCTGGTGTATCTACTCCCACAGGGGTAGGTGGAACTGTTGGTGGTGGTGGAACCTCCGGATACTGCGATCCAGCTGCTGCTTCTACTATCACTTCTTCTTGAATAGCCTCTTGGGGTAGTACTGGCCCTTGTTGCTGACCAACCTGGTCAGGTTGTCCTTGTTGCCCTTGTTGATGTTGTCCAGCTCTGACAGATGCGGACGAAGTGCCCCTAAAAAGGGACAAGAGAACAATCAAACGATCGGACAGGAAAGATCAATGAAGTCAAAGGATACTGGAATGTCAAGCTGGAGTTGAGAACAACGAATCATGAGATCAACGGGGAACATGTGTGATTGAGACATCCTATAAATCCAAACACCCGACAAGTCTGAAATCAGACCTGCATGGGCCACCACTAAAACCTTGTCACGCCCCAGAACCAGAATATTGTAGAGCGGGGGAATGACTCAGCCAGCTACGTATTACGGGTAGATGAATACCGTATAATACGATCAATGCTGTCTAAAAGACGAGGGGTGCATACTACATGAAAGTCTCACTATGGTTACTTCACATCTATTGTCTCAATCATTCAAATAAGAAACAGAAATAGAGAACATGTAAGATAAAGCAGTAAGGCGTCCCAAACGCTCAGTCAAAATGTTCTTGATATCTGGCCTTACAAAGCATAGCCAGATGATGTAGCAAAGTATACACAATTATTATCAGCTACAGTCTGACTTAATTACAATTATGTAAAAGTGAGTACAAGATAATCCGACTAACATGTCGGTGCCAAACGACAAGTATAAAGTAAGTAACAAAACTAGCGATGAAGTAAAGAACCCACACGAGTCCTCCTGCGATCATTCCTCTAGTATTGACCATCTTGGAGGTGGAAGTAAGCTGGATCCTCGGAGACCGGCTCTAAATCTGGCCATGCAAAACCAGAGAGGTTAGACCTCTAATAGCAAGTACCACAAGGAAGCACGATATGAAGGATGAAACCAGTAAATAAAAGAATATAATAATAGATCTCTGCTTGCCACTGGGATTCACATAACATCATGACACTTTGAACCAACCTCCCAACCAAACAAGGACAGAAGTTGGCCCGTCATGTCCTGACATTCCGATCATCTCAGTTAGGTAACAGAGTAGATACAGGACACAAACAAATCAATTTAAACGGCCATTCAACTACTACGGCTTGCTACTGTGATTTCCAAGTTATCCTGGATATATGCAATAAAGGATTCCTCAGTTCTTACTATGTGCAAGCAAGGCTAGTTTACCCAGTCAATCAATTGTGCCAATCATGAATTAGACGAGTCCTAGCAGGACGCCTGTCATCAATATACAATATACAATAAATAATATAACCAGATACCGCTCCATGCCCGTGTGGCAGGTTTGCAGTATCTGTGGGGACCAGCCGGCCTGTCGGGCACTATTAGTCCCAAGAGGGCTGCCATGTAAGAACTCGGGAATCCGTTCTCTCCATGAAATCATTATTTTACTTAACTTAATAGCCTCTATGTTAAGCGAAATCCCATGCCGTGGATCATGGTCATTCAAATGAGTACTTTCGTACGGGGTATGATATGCATTTCTACAACAATACCAGTGCGGTTAGGTTGTAGGTCTTACATAGCGTAATACAACAATCAAAACTAACCACGAAATAATCATGCCTTGACCATAAAGTACACATGCTGCTTTCCTAATAGTTAGATAAATAAATAACTGAAGCCTGCATGTATCTTTATGCCAATGTTTTGGGACCAGGCAGTCGATTATAATAGTTTATACTATGAACGTGTCTCATTCATTTAATCCAATAAGACGACTAGCCAGCCTCTTAGTTCCAACTAGGAATACATGATCAATTATTAATCGAGATAACCAACTATCATATTATAATGTCAAGACAATAATTAATGTCAATAAAAGCCAAGGTAATTAATCAAGGTCAATCAATGTTAATCAATGTCAATCAATGTCAATTTGGGACAAGGATCAGCCAAAAGGCTTTAGAATCAGAGTTCATGCGACCAGGAAATTATGCGGCTAAAGAAGCTTAAATTCATGCGGCCGGGACAACATACGCCTATGCGGCTAGGACCACACACGCCTAAGCGGTCGGGGTTTGAAATAGCCCCATGCGGCTCAGCAATGCCCAAGCCATGCGGCTGAAAAAGGTTACAGTCTCATGCGGCTACGGTTAACATGCGACCATGCTGCCAAAGGAAATTCCATGCGGCTGAGGGATAGCAAACCCCATGCAGCTAAAAATGACATGCGCCCCTGCAGCTTGAAATGATATGCGCCCATGCGGCTGAACATGGGACAAGCCTATATGCGGCTAAGGAAAACTAATTTCATGCGGCTAGAATAAGTGCAATCCTATATGCGGCTGAGAGGTCATGCATCGCCATACGGCTGGGGGCCGAATGCATATGCGGCTAGCTAAGAACTCATGCGGCAGATAAGCCTCATACGGCTGACTAAGCCCATGCGGCTGGGATTGGAATCAGTCTCATGCGGCTCAAACGAATGAACTCATGCGGCTGGAATGCCCATACCCATGCGGCTAGAATGCCCATGCGGCCAGGGGACTTGCCACATGAAGACTCATGCGGTCAAGCTTTGTCATGTGGCCAGAACTGTTCTTCTTCTCCGAATTCCTAAGGACAGAACCGTGGAAACCATTGCTTCTAAGCGCTCTAATCCCTTCATTCTAAGCCCAAATCTGAACTTCCATAGGTCAAAATGGGGTAGAATAAAAATTTTTACAACATAGAACCATCAAAACTTGGAGATAACAAAGTTTACTAGATCAAAACCTAAGAAATTCGAAAATACAATAAACTTAGATCTACAATAAAGAAGCCATGGAAATCGAAAATGCCAAGTACTAAAGAGACTTAGAATCAAATAAGGAAGATGATGGAACAATAAAAATGGGGATCCATCAAGAAGCAAGTTGGCACTTGCCTAGTTCTCCTAGGTTGGTGAAAGAGTTATGAGGAAGAAGAAGAGTAATGGTGAAGTAATGAAGAGAGAGAAAGGGGATGGGCTTTAAATGGAAGGGGTAGTGGTAGGTGGGGGTTTGGTTCGGTTTATGATGAACCACATGAATAAGCCAATCTAAATCGATCCTAAAGCAAAGCTAAAGTAGGGTATAAGAGCAGGAAGTCAAATACAGAAATAAAATCGCAGAAAATTAATTAACATGAATTTAAAGGAACTTAAAAGCAGTACATGATGAATATAAAATAAATACATCCTAATAGTATATGCATTAAAATTACGTATTCTGGGAACGGAAAGTGACAGCGTTAGCGCAGGGGGAACCGGCGGAGGCGGTGAGCCCCAACGGCGGCTGGGGCCTGAAGCGGAAGGGAAGACGTACGAGGGGGCCAGGGGAATCCACTCCGACGGCCAGGGGGGCGCACCGAGGGGGCCCAGAGAGCACTAGGCCCGGCGATGGGGAGGGAGGCGGCCGCAAGGGCACCACGACTCGGCAACGGGCAGGGCGACGGGAGGGGGAAGGAGATCAGCGACGGGAGGAAGGACGAAGGCTCCCGTCGCCGCCGAGGGAGGGAACACGATGGCAGGCTGGACGTCGGGAGAGGGAAGGAGGCCAGCGGTGGGAGGAAACGCTACGGAGGGATGCGCGACGAGGGAGAGCCCCGGAGGGAGAGCCGCTGCGGGAGGAGCCAGCGAGGGAGCAGCGTGGGTCGGGAGTACCGGGAGGACTTCCGAGCCCAAGGCAGGAGGATGCACCGGGAAAGAGAACGAGGCGGGGGGAGAAAACACCCGAGAAAGGGCTGCTACCAGGGCGGCGGCCTGGGCGGACGGGTCCTGGGACAGGGGAGGAGGCGCCAGGGCCGATGGGGCGGAAGGATCAGAACCCGGCACGACGAAGGAGGGAACCACGGCCTCGGGAAGTGGCGGCACGACGATAGGGGTGCCGGCCTGGCCGGGACCCGGTTGCGCCGCACTCGAGACACCCAGAGGAACCGGCGGGGGGCCTAGGAGAGAAGGCACCGGGGGCTGCCGGGGACGCCGAGAACGGCGGGGTCTCCGACGCCGGGTGGGGCGTCTGCGCTGAGGAGAAGGGGAGGGAGGAAGGCACCGCCGCACGACGGGCAAGCGACTCCCCAAGGTGGAAGCGCCTGGGGGCCGAAAGGGCCAAGGAGCCCGATGGAAGAGGGAGAAACCCGGCAGGGGTGGGAGAGCTCAGGGGCGGTCGGCCGCCCGCCGTAGCCAAGGGGAGGAGAGGGGAAACCGAGGAGCTGGGCTGTTCCTTCAAGGGGAATCCACACCCAAGCCATGTATGTCATCTGCGATATATATATATATATATATATATATATATATATATATATATTTATATATATATATATGCAAGTGGCTTGTCAATGGTAGTTGAGGGCTGGGCTAGTATATACTAAGAGTTACTGTAGAATATGCATATGTATATATATAGTAGATACCCAAGTGATGTATATTCATATGTATATGTTTGTATCTAGAGTATAGTTGTAGTCTTGATACAATTTCACCCGACCTAAATCTTTGACCTAGAGCTTAGTAAATGTAAATCCCCTAAAATTTAACTACATTTTTTAATATTTGTTTTATGCTTGTATTTGTACAACGAATGCGAGTACATATACACGATATATTCATTTTTTTACATAAAGAGTTATATTATAGGTTTCGTAAATATAGAAATAAATAGTGTTGTTTTCGAAATAGAAAAAGAGTAAATATTTTGTATATAAATATTTTTCTAACAAAACTATATTCAAATGTTTTATTTTCATTATTATAGAAAGACTTTTATTTATACGAGTATAGGTAATCATTTCTATTTTTCCTTTTAAATAATATATACTATACTAGAAAAAGAAAATGCTTTATGTAAATATTCTAATCGCATGCGACTACATAAAATTCAATTCATGTATATATTTTGTATTTTCAAAATTATTTTATTAATTATTTTAATTGATTAAAAAGGTATTTCAAATAATTAAATATTTATTGTGATTTTCGAAATTATTTATTATTATTATTTTTAGAAAAAAAACATTTTGAACTTATTGTGGTAATTTAAACTTTGATTAGATTTTATGGAATTGATTTAAATAGTTTAATTTAAAGATGTAATTTATCTATAATTTGAAATTGGATTATCTAGAGTTAAATTGGAATTTCAATATGGATTTGGATTGAACTAATTTTAATTTGATTTAAAGTAGTAGTGAGACTATCTAAAGGGGGTTTAACTTTCCTACTCATTATCTATCTAGGAGTTCACCTCCTATATAAGGAGAGGCTCCTTATTCTTTTTCCATAAATTTCATAAGCCAAACAATTCCACCACCATGGGAGTGCATCGTATCGATGTCCAATCTTTTTCGTGTCAGTCGTGACGACATCGGGTCAATCCCGGGAGTCTTCCACTATCTTTATTTTACAGATACAGCTTCTTTGTGTCTGCCATACCGGACACGTACACAAAACTCTTTCCAACCTAATTCCCGTGTCCAACACTTGGACCTAATCCCCAGTCAGCCATCTCCCATCACCGCCACCGCCATCACACCAGCACCTTCTCCCTCCCTGTTGTCCTTTGGCCACTCCGACAACAACTGCCACCATTACCCCGGCCAACCCGCTACTAGAAAAACCTACTATCAACACCAACAGCTACATCATCGTCATTAGTTCTACCAACACCTACGCCACAACAGAACCACCAGAACCCGACCCCGACAAAACCAACCACTGCCGTCCGTGTTTACGCAGCCCATCTCGAACCCTTCCCGACGGTCGCCCAAACCTGGACACAGCCGCTGCCACCTACACCCTCTCTCTTCACCACCACCAACTCCTCCTTGCCCCGTACTGACCACGATCGGCCCAAATGTCCAGCGGCCTCACGACCCCTGACCACCACCGTACCGCCACTGTAATCCTATGATACCACCAAAAGTTTATCATACACAATCACCACCACCCGGACGACCATCACCGGTGCCACCGTGCTCGGTTCTACCTTGCCTCCAAACACCCCAACACCACAAACAAATTCAAACAAAAACCTTACTTGTCCTCCGTGCCATGGCTTTCGCTGTATCTCTGCCACCGTGGCTGACTCGTCTCTTCCCCCAAGCCTCGATCCCTTTCACCGCGGCCAGATCTAGCCATGCACCACCGAAGCGACGACCCCGACCTCCTGGCCATGCAGATCCGTGCCAACCCACGAGTAGCGTTGCCTGGCGGCAGCACCCAGTCGATGAGACCCAAGCACCGTTCAACTTCCCTTCCTCTGTCGCTCACTCTCTCTTCTCGATCAACCCTGAGCTTTCGCCCTCATCCTTTCTGTACGCAAGTGCCATAGCCGCCGTCACCCACCATCTCTCCGCCCTCCTCTTCCCGGCTCCCTCTGTTCGCCCTACTTTTCCTCTCCCAAGTCCCCATCACTCTCATCCACGCTCTTTCTCCTCCGCCTCTCCACTCCCTTCTCCCTCTGCTTCGTTTCTTTTTTTAATGAAGTTTGCTTTCTCTCTCTTCCCCCTCCCTTCATCAACTCTTTTCTTGCTATTATATTGTTCTCTCGAGGAGAACAATACAAGCTGTAAGGATAACAATAGAAGCTGACTTCTACTTTTATTTTTGTCTCGTTATTGGTGTTTTTGCTTCTTTTGAATCCCTTATAAATTATTATTATTATTATTATTATTATTATTATTATTATTATTATTGTTAACAGTATTACTAATACAGTAATTAAGTATAGGATCATTAATATTGCTTGTACGTTAGAAGAACGGTTATGCTTAAGGCCCC
The DNA here is from genome assembly GCA_029216955.1 of Iris pallida. NCBI lineage: Eukaryota > Viridiplantae > Streptophyta > Magnoliopsida > Asparagales > Iridaceae > Iris > Iris pallida. The sequence continues at coordinate 3,620,390 of JANAVB010021791.1, forward strand.
TGGTACCCCATGTTTGGACTATGCCGATCCCATTTTAGCCAGAGAGCCCATGCGTTGGAAGGTGATCTTAAAACTGTATTCACTAGAACGGTTAGACTCCCTTATCCGTTAGGTATGAGTACTTTTGATTTGGGTACTTATATCTGACCGTGGCTTGGAACAGCAACTTGTCGTAGATTAGTTTGCCACATCTTGTCCTTGTTTGGTTGTTGGTGTGGTTCACTACTCCGATAAGAAGGTACTGAACCTTGTTGTGGTCCGAATACCATATTGGATTCATGGCATGGAAAGATACTCCATCATGGATTAGGGTGCCATCTCATGTCCTTGTTTGGTTGGGGGGATGGTATGCTAATTCAATGGTGTGTATTGGACCATGTTATAATCCAATTGACTTATTTATTGAGCAGTTTATATTCAGTTTTATATGGCATGATATTATGTATCGTTTTACGTCCCTCTGAGGACCTGGTTATCTCCCCAAGTATGTGTTCTTGTCTTTCGCAGATATTTTAGCCGAGATCGTGATCTTCTCCATCCTTTTGAAGATGACGTGTCTTGGGTCTTTCTTGCTACCTTCGCTAAATCATTTCATATGTCTTGTACTTCTTTTCTTTTAAATAGTTGATAGTGGATTTGTCTCCTCCCAATATATTATATAAAGATAAATCATGGTTATTATATGATATCTTTTATTCTTTCACTTTATGGATAGATTACTATTGGTTTACTATATTTTATAGCTTATGTATACATATAAGATTTCCATATATTGGAATATACTTCGTATGTATACAGCTGGCATATCTTCCTACCTAGTCCTATGTATTTTGGGACTGGGACGTGACATATTTTTGTGGTGTCCCATGCAGGTCAAGATAAATTGTTTGGTTACTTTACCGTACCAAGCAAGCCTGCATATAGGATTAGAGTCTAGGATCTCATCCGCATGTTTGATCTCCTTTCTTGACCCTTCTTATCTTGCGTGATTCCATCTACCATTATTTTATCCTTTTCTTCGTGCTTGATAGTGGTTAGGAATATGACTCACACTAGATAGACATGTTCCACTGCTCCCTCACACTACTAGTTTAACTCTTATAAGTTGGGTAGAATATCTCACGACCTAACAATCCCTTTGTCCTTGTGACCCATATTAATAAGTTTACTTAGACTGTATAATTTATAGGACCCCAACCCATCTAGTCAACCAAAGCCATAGATAAGAAGACAGTAGGATGATTGTATTGGCATGACACCAAACAAAACTTAGACTCTCAAGGAACTTGAATCATTTATATTTTCTTTCATCATTATATTGCATACTTATATTTTACCATCTTAACCAATGCTGCTATTATAGCCTAGTTTTGCAAGCTTATTCTTTTATCAAGCTTATTCATGACATATATGTTATTGGAGGTACCCCACTAACATGTTGTCTAATCAGAAGCGTGCATGATGGTCTGATCAACCTAGTGTACTTGGTTCGCTCTTCATAAATTATTCAATATGGAATGAGATATAGTTAACTTCTCCCCTAGGATCTCATCTGCAACCGCGTGATAACTCTCTTTTGAACTACTCAATCAACTTTGAACCCCCTATTTGTATTTGACCTTACCTTCCTTAAGCTCCTTATTATTTTTGTCTTTCACCTATTTTAGAAAGACAAACGCTCGTACAGAGTATCCACTTTAGTTGCCCTATCACTTATGGCCACGTGTTAGCCATTACCAATCCGTGACTATATCCTTATCTTAAACTACTCGTCTTTTCTTTCGACCCTATATCTACTATCACGACTTTCTAATCGTTTGGAAACCTAAGAATGATTAGAAGCGTTTCCTTAATCGTACCCTAACCTAGACGTCTATCATACAATTTTTTCTCAGGAAACCATATCTCCTAAGTCTCTAAGTTATTTTTCTTGATCAACTTGAATCCTTAGTATTCTTTAATTCGTGTTATCTTAATCTTTTATTGCGTTAACTAATGACCCTCATACATTGCCTAAACTATATCCATAATTTATTTTCCAATTATCTAAATCACGATTTTCTAATTGCATGTTTGGGTTGAACGTCGTTTATTCGCCTCCACCAATCATTTGATCGTATTTCCTTAGATAAACGCTTTCTAACTCCTAAACCCTGCCCACCTAGTTATTCTTTAATTTCGAGGACGAAATTCTTATAAGTTGGGTAGGATGTAAATCTCCTAAAATTTAACTACCTTTTTTTGTATTTGTTTTATGCTTGTATTTGTACAGCGAGTGCGTGTACATATATACGATATATTTATTTTTTTACATAAAGAGTTTTATTGTAGGTTTCGTAAATATTGAAATAAATAGTGTTGTTTTTGAAATACAAAAAGATTAAATATTTTGTATATAAATATTTTTCTCACAAAACTTTAGTCAAATGTTTTATTTTCATTATTATAACAAGACTTTTATTTATACGAGTATAGGTAATAATTGCTATTTTTCTTTTTAAATAATATGTACTATACTAGAAAAAGAAAATGTTTTATGGAAATATTCTAATCGCATGCGAGTACATGAATTTCAATTCAGGTATATATTTTTGATTTTCCAAATTATTTTAATTGATTAAAAAGGTATCTCAAATAATTAAATATTTATTGTGACTTTCAAAATTATTTGTTATTATTATTTTTAGAAAAAAAATATTGAATTTATTGTGATAATTTAAACTTTGATTAGATTTTATGGAATTGATTTAAATAGTTTAATTTAAAGATGTAATTTATCTATAATTTGAAATTGGATTTTCTAGAGTTAAATTGGAATTTCAATATGGATTTGGATTGAACTAATTTTAATTTGATTTAAAGTAGTAGTGAGATTATCTAAAGAGGATTTAATTTTCCTACTCATTATCTATCTAGGTGTTCACCTCCAATATAACGAGAGGCCCCTTATTTTTTTCCATAAATTTCATAAGCCAAACAATTCCATCACCATGGGAGTGCATTGTGTCGGTGTCCAATCTTTTCCGTATTAGCCGTGACGACCTTGGGTCCGACCCCAGGTGTCTTCCACTATCTTTATTTTACAGATACATCTTCTTTGTGTCTGCCATACCGGACACGTACACAAAACTCTTTCCAACCTAATCCCCATGTCCAACACTTGGACCTAATCCCCAGCTACCCATCTCTCATCATCGCCACCGCCGTCACACCAGCACTTCCCCCTCCCTGTTGTCCTCTGGCCACTCCGGCAACAACCGCCACCATTACCCCGGCCACCCCGCTACTAGAAAACCCCACAATCAACACCAACATCCACGTTGTCGTCATCACTTCAACCAACACCTACGCTACAACAGAACCACCAGAACCCGACCCCAACAAAACCAACCACCGTCGTCCTTATTTCTGCAGCCCATCTCGAACCCTTCCAGGCGGTCGCCCAAACCTGGACACAGCTACTGTCACCCATACCAGCTCTCTTCACCACCACCAACTCCTCCTTGCCCCGCACTGACCACGACCGCCCCAATGTCCAGCGGCCTCACGGCCCCTAACCACCACCGTTCTGCCACTGCCACTGTAACCCTATGATACCACCAAAAGTTCATCATACACAATCACCACCACCCTGACCACCATCACCGGCGCCACCATGCTCGGTGCCACCTCGCCTCCAAACACCCTAACACCACAAACAAATTCAAACAAAAACCTTACATGTCCTCCGTGCCATGCCTTCCGTCGCATCTCCGCCACCGTGGTCGAGTCATCTCTTACCGCAAGCCTCGATCCCTTTCACCGCGGCCAGATCTAGCCATACGCCACCGAAGCGACGACCCTGACCTCCTGACCGTGCAGATCCACGCCAACCCACGAGTAGTGCTGCCTGACGGCGGCACCCAGTCGATGAGACCCAAGCACCGTTCAGCTTTCCTTCCTCTGTCGCTCACTCTCTCTCCCCGATCAACCCCGAGCTTTCGCCCTCCTCCTTTCTGCACAAGCGCCATAGCCGCCGTCACCCACCATCTCTCCGCCTTCCTCTTCACGGCTCCCTTTGTCCGTCCCTCTTTCCCTCTTCCAAGTCCCCATCACTCTCGTCCCCGCTCTCTCTCTCCTTCGCCTCTCCGCTCCCTTTTTCCACTACTTCGTTTCTTTTGTAATGAAGTTTGCTTTCTCTCTCTTCCCCCTCCCTTCATCAACTCTTTCCTTGTTGTTATATTGTTCTCTCGAAGAGAACAACACAAGCTGTAAGGAGAAAAGTTGAAGCTGACTTCTACTTTTATTTTTGTCTCGTTATTGGTGTTTTCGTTTCTTTTGAATCCCTTATAAATTATTATTATTATTATTATTATTATTATTATTATTATTATTATTATTATTGTTAACAGTATTACTAATACAGTAATTAAGTATAGGATCATTAATATTGTTGTTCTTATTAGTTATTATCATACTTATTATGTTTATTATTATTAAAGTTATTATTTTGGGAAATCTTATATTATTAATTTTCAAACTATATATATAATATAGGGGTTAGAGCTATCTATGTTATTTCCAAATTCGGGTTTTACCCAAAAAGTATTTTCTTTTGTTAATATTTATCAAATATTTTCTTAACAAATAAGATATATTTTTTCCTACTTAAAAATGTATTTTTACAAACTTAGGATATTTCGCCTAAAAATGATTTTATATATAACTACCTATATATTTTCGGTTAACAAAATAATTTTCAAAGATTATATGTATTTTTCTGAAAATCGAACATGTATATTATTATCCTTTTTTCCTTTAATTTTTCCTCATTTCCATGACCAATCTCATTTTTTCCTATTCCTTCGCTAATTATGTCCTTCCTCCTATCAACCATAACTCATTTGATTATTCTGGACCCAATAGAACAATTCGTGTCATTATTGGAGGCCATCTTGCATAGTTGTAACATTAAAGTCATACTCCGTGCCACCTTGATCATCGCACCACACCAGGCGATACATCAAGCAAGATACCTTGCCATTAGCTGTTTATTTTACTTTAGCTCATATTTATGCATCTATTTATTATTTATTTTTTTGCAAAATAAACTGTGCTACACTGTTACAATTAGATAGATTTTACTGTGTAGTTCTATTTTCTGTACTTGTTATTTTTATGCAAATTAACCTTAGATTTAAGGGACCACCCTTGTTTGTGTTGCATACATTAGCCTTGACACGTTTGTGCTACGAAGTAGTGTGTTGCATATAGAACTCGGACATGTGTGACTGGCTGGCCACCAGTACGTATAAGCCGTGCGATAGGGCTAACCGCTAACAATATTGCATGATAGTTTGACTTAGCGATTATAGAGGTTATGTGTTGTTAAGACAACATATAGGCATTGGGTGGCGAGGACCTATCCTTAGCGTATGGGATACTATACACATTTTCCTTGTGACCGTAGGCTCCGCCGGAGATGCGGATTGACGACCCTGGTGCCCAAGTAGGAGCTATCCTTAGCGTATGGGATACTATACACATTTACCGCTTGCACGTTCGAGGAACGGTTATGCTTGAGGCCCCTGGTGCCCAAGTAGGAGCTATGTCGATCCCATTTTAGCTAGAGAGCCCATGCGTTGGAGGGTGTTCTTAAAACTGTATTCACAAGAATAGTTAGACTCCTTTATCCGTTATATATGAGTACTTATGGTTTGGGTACTTATATCTGACCGTGGCTTTGAATATCAACTTGTCGCGGATTAGTTTGCCACATCTTGTCCTTGTTTGGTTGTAGGTGTGGCTCACTACTCCGATGAGGAGGTACTGAACCTTGTTGTGGTCCGGATACCATATTGGATTCATGGCAAGGAAAGATACTCCATCAAGGATTAGGGTGGCATCTTATGTCCTTGTTTGGTTGGGGGGATGGTACGCTGATTCAATGGTGTGTATTGGACCATGTTATGATCCAATTGACTTATTTATTGAGCAGTTAATATTCAGTTTTATATGGCATGATATTATGTATCTTGTTACGTCCCTCTGAGGACCTGGTTATCTCCCTAGGTGTGTGTTCTTGTATTCCGCAGGTATTCTAGCCGGGATCGTGATCTTCTCCATCCCTTTGAAGATAACGTGTCTCGGGTCTTTCTTGCTACCTTCGCTAAATCATTTCATATGTCTTGTACTTCTTTTCTTTTAAATAGTTAGTAGTGGATTTGTCTCCGTCCAACATATTGTATAAAGACAAATCATGGTTAATATATGATATCTTTTATTCCTTTATTTTGTGGATAGATTACTATTGGTTTACTGCATTTTATAGCTTATGTATACATATGAGATTTCCATATATTGGAGTATATTTCGTATGTGTACAGCTGGCATGTCTTCGCACCTAGTCCTATGTATTTTGGGACTGGCCTGCTTGACAGTGAAAAGTCCCAAAACCCTAGATATTGACCAACTAGGACCAAGTTGACCAAATTAGCTATAGTTGACCAAGTTTGACCAATAGTTGACTTTCTTACCTAGAAAAGACCTAGCAGCATGTAGATATCATTATTTTAATCAATTGTCTAATTTAGATCACTCAGTAACCTGTAATTCATATCATAGATCTTTGTGACTCTAGTTCGAACACCGATACACATCAGTTGCTCAGGATATCAGACGAGTATATTCTCTGTTAGTTTTCATTCATGATAGTATCTATATTGCCTGCTCTAGACTACTTTACTTGATGCTGACACATTGTTAACACGGACCAGTACTACATGGATCTTGTCATGAGATGTTATCCCCTTAACGGGTGTATCGGGTATTTCATGTTCATGTACTTTACCATGTACATCGAGTACTCCTTGTCTTCATATTATTTAGAGTTATGTATTCGCTCCAATCCTGACTGGATATGTTGACAAAATTTTACAGAGAACTTGGAGGATCCAGCTTGCGTAGAGGAAACACCAGTAGTGCTTGAAATAGATTGCTAGGATGTTGTCTTGTTTTGTTTTCAGTTTTCTTTCATGAGTTGTATATAAATATTACTTCTACTTTGGGATGTAATGATAACACTAAAACCTATTTCGTTTCTGGATTGTATTGCACTTTGATATCTTTCTATCAAATCTATATCGTGCTGTTATTTCTTCCTTAGCTTTTCGTGATTGAGTTGTATCTTCTGAGATTGTCCTCCGTATGGAGACTATATATTGAAAGAAACTTTATATTGTATTTAGTCATTGTTGAAACCTAGGACAGCGTTCTACTGCCGATACTGCGGCGTAGGCTGGACGTAGCCACGACATCGTGCCCTTACATTGGGTGATGGTCGTAACAATATTTCTATGACAACTACCAAACGAGTATTTTCAGATATGAAGCATGTTAAGAGTGCTCTTCTTAGTGAGATGGATGATGAATTTTTAATCGATTTAATGGTTACCTTTATCGCAAGAGAGATCTCAAAAACTATCGATTCAGATTCGATAATAGATAAATTTTATTCTTTGAAGAATCAAAAAGTTCAACTTTAATAGAAAACATCTTTCTTATATGCATAATTAATATATTTTTTAATATCTTTATTTGTAAGAACTTATCAAGTTATCTATAGTTTATTATCCTGATTTTTTTGTTAGTTTTGTGAAAATTAAAATTGCAAAAACATACATGAGTGTTTTGATTAATTGATGTTCTCTTATATCGTCAATGTTTTGGACTACTAAATATAACATATTTTTAGTTCATCATAGAACGGCTCGAATTCTTGGTAATGAGATGAATATTGTACCCTCCAAACATAAAACAATAAGAGGGAAAAATTATAGTGCAGAGGCCTTTGTGAGACATCAAGTAGACCTGCGAATTTCTGAACATAAAAAAATAAGAGGGTACAATATTCCTCTAAATGAAATAGGCATGCGATGAAGATCAATAGTTACAACAATTCATATTTTCTACTGCTTGCACAATGAAATTAATTTTATCCATGAATCGCCTAAAAGGTATCATCCTCTCCAAAACTTTAAACAAAAATAAATGTGCTGCATATGCATGCATGTTAACCTAGTGTTAGGAAGTACAAACCAAGAAAGAATCACAATCTATGAACAAACACTTCTACTTTAAAATTGTAAGATACTGAATTAGTTCCCAAACAAGCTTCCATATCACAATTAGTCCATACATTGTCAAGTACTGTAACGCCCCAGTCCCAAAATACGTAAGACTAGGAACGTAGCATGCCAGCTGCATGTATACGAGATATACTCCAATATGTTGGAAACCTCGAATACACACATAAGCTGTATTGTGAATAATAATAACAGACAATCACAGGTAAAAGCTATATCTCATCTACAGTATAATATAAGAAAAATGGTATCTCATGAATCAAAGTGAATGTCAAAATATAGTTATTGGCCGGGCGGAGACAAATCCATTACCGGCACTATAATAAATTGAAAGAAAATAGAGTCCAACCTCCAAGCTAAATAGAATAGAGAAAAGATGACTAAATAGGCTCCTCGACCCAATAGGGGCAGCTGTGATCAGAAGGTACGACTCGCTCGAACGTGAATGATGAGTCTATACCGAAGCCATACTCATGCGGAAAGTCCTGCACATCTATACTTGGAGAAATCACCAGGTCCTCAGAGGGACGTAACAAGATACAAAAAGAATATCCATATAAACTGAATATAAACTGCTTAATAATAATAAGTCAAATCGGATCATATCTTGGTCCAATACACCACCATTGAATTAGCGTACCATTCCTCCAACCAAACAAGGACAGGAGATAGCATCTCAATCTATGATGATGTATCTTTCTAAGTTAGGAATCCAATATATAGTATCCAGACCACAATAAGGTTCAGTATCTTCTCATCGGAGCAGTGAACCACACCTAAAACCAAACAAGGATAAGGTGTGGCAAACTAATTCGTGACAAGTTACTGTTCCAAGCCACAATCAGATATAAGTACCCAAATCGGAGGTACCTATACCTAACAGATAGGGTAGCCTACCATTCTATGTGAATGCAGTTTAAGAACATCCCTCCAACGCATAGGCTTTCTGGCTAAAAATGGGATCGGCATATTTCCAACATGGGGCACCAGGGGCCTCAAGCACAACCGTTCATCGAACGTGCAAGCAATGAAATAAGGGTCATCAACCCGTATCTCCGGCGGAGCGTACTGTCTCAAAGGAAATGTGCATAGCAGCCCATACGCTAAGGATATGTCCTTCCCACCCAATGCCTATATGTTGCCTTGACAACAGACAACCTCTATAACCGCTAAGTCAAACTATCATGCAATTCTATTAGCGGTTAATCCTATCGCACGGCTTATACGTACTGGTGGCCAGCCAGTCACGCATGTCCGATTCCTATATGCGACTCATGACTTCGTGGTAAAATGGTGTCAAGGCCTATGGATGCAACACAAACAAAGGGCGGTCCCTTAACTCTTGGTTTAATGTGTAATAAGTAAATAAATAGCAGGAATATAACTCTATTTTAAGCAAAGTATCATAGTTTATTTTGCAGAAAGAAATAATGAATAAATGCATGAATATGAGCTATGTAAATAAATAACAAATGACAAGGTATCTTGCCTGGAGGTAGTGTGCAGAATGGCGACGTCCGATGACTCAAATCGTCAGAAAAGTGAAGCTACGAAAGCCAACTTTTACGAACGATATCAGATACTGAAATAAACATCACGAACAGTTTTGGCATAACATAAATATCTAGAAAATGCCTGTCCAAAAGTCCAATTCTGGACATAGAGGCAAAATCGTAATTTCGGGTCAAAAGGATATCCACCGTTGGACCCGTTTTGCACCGAAAAGCGTGCCAGTACCTACAGTCTATAAAGTTGTCAAACTACATGTCTGTGAGTCCCGTTTGAGGAGACGAACCCAACCATATGTCCAAAGTTGGGTTCCGGCAGGCCGTGAACAATTTCGCTCGTCGGATCGGGTCGCGGGCCCGCCAAAAGGCGTTCCGGTCGACCTTCTCAGATTCGGACCAAACTTGGCATAGGGGACCAAAAAAATGATACGGTCCTGATGGCATAAGTTTTGTCTTGATTCGAAAAATGTGCACAATGTTATAGGCTAGTTTGCAAAAGGTTGATACGGGGGTATTTTGACGGATACGCACTAAGTTCGTTGCGCACGTACAACGAAATCGAGTTCCGTCAGTTCCCCCATCTCGAAAACATTCATACGCGCCAGTCGATGTGTATAGTTTGTTACCATGTTGCCCGGTTTTTTGGGGCGCACGCCGTATCGGAAAGTTTTTCTAAAAAGTTTATTTTTGAAATCAATTTTTCCCTACTTTTTGGAGTCAAATTATTCTGCATATAAACAGTGAAAAATTAAACAAAAAAATAGGTTTCGTTGTCCTAAAGTTCGTCTATAAACCTGTTCAATCAACTTTTTTAAATTGTTTGCAGTTCGACAAATAACGATAGTCAAACAGGGGTAGTTGGTCAGTTATCACCCTATTTTAGGACAGTTTTCCCTCGATTTCTCGATCATTTCTCGAAGTCGAAACCTCGACAAACTCTGAATCTACTTGTTGGGTCTCTTAAAGGTTTATATAGGGTGTCCAGAGAAATTTGTGAATTCGAAAATGATTAATCACAGACAAAGAATGGATGATGAGAATGGAGTTACCTCGCTGCACCCAAAATAGAGGGTGCTCTGTTTTCTCGGTCGGCAGACTGTGCTAGCGGCTTTTCGGTGATGTTACGGCCGTGCAGGCGACCCAGACCGCACGCAAAGGTCCAGTAGTCGGATTGGTAGGGGTTTAGGGAGAGAAGATTCGCTCGTTCGAGCGAGAACTATACCTATATAACCAATATGAAGTTCTTAGTTTTAATTCGAGTTTTAAATTGATTTGGATATGATTTATTAAAATCTTGGTAAGGATAGGATTTAAATCATGTAGGCAACACATAAGAAGGATTTGATTCGAGATTTGGATGGAAATTTGGCGAAAAAACAACTCGAGATTTGGGTTCGGTCGTTTGTTCGCGCGGAAGGGAAGTTACTGATGGAGGGGTTCAGGATTTTACTTTGTACTGTTCCTTCAGAACAGTATAGAGATGAATATATATATATATATATACATATATATATATATATATATATATATATATATATTAGAAAAGGTTTAGAATGAAATAAATTAAAATAAGCTTAATTGTTTTTAAAAAATAGTAATAAAAGTCCTACAAAATTTAGGGGGTTTACATCCTACCCAACTTATAAAAAATTTGTCCTCAAAATTAAAATAAAACTTAAGATATATAAATAACGAGGCTGAATGTGAATGAAGAGTGAGTACGTCAATCGTACTCGGTTTTTGAAAATATGGAGGAGGTAGTTACACGAGAAATCCAAACTAACACCACATTCTATAAGATGGGTATTCTTAGTCTTGCGTGGATCATGGGCGTCCATTCGTTCGAGGGAATGGCTCGATATTGCATGGTTGAGATTAAAGGGACTAAAATGGTATCCGTAGTTTGTTCTAAGGAATAATAAGTCGTACCTGTGGTGTAACTAAAACGGAGCACAAGATGGTGTGTTTGTGTAGGACATGTATATCATGTGTATAGAGGGGCTGGTCTAGTTCATGAGGGTGGAGCTTGTTGGAAGGAAATAGCTAGGGTTGTGCTCCAAATATCGAAGTCACGGTAGAGGCATCAAAATGATACGGATAGGATTTGACATTATAAGCCACATGATTTACTTAGAGATGGAATGATTCTCTCTTCTACAGCATACTAAGGTAATTGATGGGGTCACAAATTTTTAATGAACATCATGCAAGAATATCTAACAGATTGGTTATAGATTTCTATTGTGATAAGACCGCTCGACTATGACCATAAGGCTTTCTAATGGTGTCGAAGATAGTGTTCATGCATTTGTGTTGATATCTAGTAAATCATAACAGGGTGAGGTATTATGTTATGCATACCAACGAACTAGTAAATGTGTGATTCTGGTGCTAAGTCATGTCTAATAAAACAAAATGGTATAACTAGGGTAATACATGCTAGATCCTTAATCTCGAGATGGGTGTCTATCACATCCATGGTAAATTCTTGCTCATGTCTTTGTCTATTCACCTCCTGCCTAAACTGAGCTGCCTAGTCAGGTAAGGGTGGTCCTTTCCAATATCCTTGTGATGCTCCAAGTCCCGGCCTTTGTATCTGTTGTTGAGCTAGTGTCGGAGCAGGTTGTGTTGGTTCTTGGATATGCTGATAGGGTGCTAAAGCAAGTCATCTAGGACAATCCTTGACCTTGTGTTGTTCCGATCCATGTGCCAAATACTGGCCCAACTGAATACGATAATCTCTTTGAATGTGCCCTTCCCTTCCACAGAAATGAAATATAGGCTTCTCTCGAGCCTGGTGGGGCCCTGCTCTCTCCTGCTGGTATGTCATGGATTGTCTAATAGGTCCACTCTAGTCAACCCTAACTGGTCTGTGTATTAGGGTAGGGCGCCTCTGGTCCTGCTATGCCTCCTTACGGAGGAGCTCCTGGCTATGTGCTTCTTCCAAAATGGCTGCATAAGAGATTCGAGACTGTGTGGTAGTATAAGGCTTGAGCTCTGGTGCAAGCCCCTGATGAAATCTTCTCGCTCCCTCCTGCTCTGTCAGAATCAACGCCGCACCAAATCTACTCAGGCGACTGAACTCTACGTCATACTCATCTACCGACATGTTCCCTTGCTTCACATCAAGGAACTGGTCGTAGAGAGCGTCTCGAACGTGGATGGGGAAAAATATCTCATAGAAGAGGTCGTAGAACTCCTTCCATGTGATCCCAGTGCCCAATCGTCTTTCTTCAGCCTTCCACCAGTGATGATCATTATCTTCTAAGAGTAAATCCACTGCTGTCATCCAATCATGTGCTGGCAACTGGGATGCCTTCAAGAATTTCTTCGTGCTGATAAGCCATGTGGAAACTTCTAAAGGACCCTCGGTACCCTTAAAATTCTTAGGCCCCATGTCGGTAAAGTCCTTAATGGATCCCAGATAAGGTTTTTGAGCTAGTGCTCGATCTGGTACCGGGGCTGGTGGTGGAGGCCTAGTTAAGTAGGCCATCATGCTCTGTCTCAACAGTTCCATTTGTTGCCACTGAGATTGTAGCATAGCATACATAAACTGGGTAGTTGGGTCTGCATCAGTCAGAAGTAGGGGCATCTATGGTTCGGGCTGTGGTAAAAACTGTTGATGGATTGGTGGTGATATATTCCTTCCTGGTGGTACTGCAATAATCTGCCCAACCTGGCTGACTGGGGGTACTTGGGTCTCCTGCTGTACCGTCGATGGGTTCGTAATAGTCTGCTGCTGTCCTAGCTGATACGGGGTCACCGGGGTTACTGGGGAAACTTGTTCCTCCGGATTAATCGCATCACCAGATGTGATGGCCAGGCTAGAGGTATGTCTGCTATGTAGATTCATATTGCTGGCATGAAGATAAGAGCAACGTTAGAATAGATTCAGATAGGTTACAAGTCAAGCAATTGAAAGAGAGTTTAATAAGGAAACAAAAATGTCAACAACTTGTGGATGAGATCCTAGAGGGCAAATATGTTAAGCTAACCATCTCTCAATCCACGTAAAAATCATACGAAAGGTGAACCAAGTGCACTATGGTTGATCAGACCATCATGCACCAGTTCTGATAGACAATATATTAGTGGGGTACATCCATTAACATATATGTCATAAACAAGCTTTATAGAAGACTAAGCTTGCAAAACTAGGCTATATAAGCAGCATTGGTCGAGATAGCAAATATAAGTATGCTAGATAATGAAAGAAGAAAAAATATATAATAATTCAAGTTCCTCAAGAGTCTAAGTTTTGTTCGATGTTCGTGCATATGTAGTCGTCCTACAGCTTCATGTCTAAGGCCTTGTTTAAGGTCGAAGGGGGGTGTTAGGTTGCGAGTTATTCTACCCAACTTATAAGGGTTAAACTGGTAGTGTGGTGGGACAATGGAATATGTCCTACCTAATACGCACGAAAGAAGGATAAGGATTTACGGAAGACTGAATCAAGTAAGAAGCAAATTAAGACAGTCAATTGTGAGTTCCAAAAATGAAAGCAGGGGAAGAGGTCATGAGTTTGGATGAGATCCTAGACTCTAATCCTATACGCAGGCTTGCTTGGTACAGTAAAGTAACCAAACAATTTGTCTTAGACCTGTATGGGCCACCATAAGGACATCTACAAACTAAGTTTCTGATATCCATAATACTACCTAAACACATGCACTCGATGCAGTAAGCAATATTTCTGTTGTTTCGTAATGTTTTCTGGTGATGTATTGTAATGAGCTTTTTTGTATAACTAGAAATCTTCATTCAAAACTACAAAACTATTCTCACATCCAAGGAACAGCTAATCTAAGTAACTAGCTCATAACCATGAATTTAGCAGAACTGTTGTTTCTAGTTTGGGGACAGATAATGAGTAACCTTAATCAAATAACGAGCACGAAAACTGATGCACAAATTGCAAGAGAGAAAATTTTAACAAAATAATCATAAAGAGATGTATTTAACAAAATAATCATCATGAGATGTACATTCCTTCTTATGTTACAATAATGAAGTACAACCGCCACAAGTGCCAGTCCCTTGATACTAAAAGGCAAATATTGCTAGATACTTTCTATAGCTATACCAAAATTGCAACAATAATGCCTGAAAAAGAAGTATCATAAGAAAAGGATTGGGAAAAGAGGGAGGAAAAAAAACTAATGGCCAACTTGCTGATTAATACTAGTACAAACATCAACTCTATCTAAAGATGATCACCACATAGAAACTAGCAAAAGCAGCTTAAATATTTAGCCATGAAAGGATAATCTGAGCAATCTAAGAACAAAATGTCCACATGCATCTTTTGGTGTAACTGGTTATTCCTTACCTCAAGACCAAATTGGTTATTGGGCAGCAAAAATAGTGACAGATGTACCCGACGTTATTCCTGTAATATGATCATCTTTGGTAGAGTTATCGTGTGGAAGTGCCAGTGTCATATATTCTAACATATATTTATATTATTAGAATAGAAGAATAGAATTCATAAATGGAATTTCTAGTTATAGAAAGCCATATTATTTCAAACTATAGGATTCATAATTCTATAGTTCATATGAAATACTTATGCATATTTCGTGTAACCATCACAATGTTTCTACCAGATTTGTCACCACCGCCATTGCCCAAAGAGAAGTTACCACCCTAGAAGAACTCTAAATTCCCAGTTGCTTGAAATGGGGATGGATTCGAAGGTACAAAGGGATTCTTATGGCTACGTAACTGGAAAACTGATGGGTCACCTAGCTGAACAGCTGGAGAAACAACCAAAAAATTTGATGTAGCATGTCGATTGTTCGACTGCCTAAATGCCGGAAAGAAGGGGCACTTGGTTGGTTTGTGACATCTGTCATATTTTTCTTAACATTCACTACCAAAATAAATTACATTGGCGATGAGCTTAGCGACGTTTTGTTAGGCCATCGCTATTTTTGATGTAATTAGTGACGTATCTAGAATTCGTTGCTAAATGTCACTACCAGCGACGTTAAGCGTCATTTAGCGACACAGTTTATTATTAGGAAATAACCGTCGTGGTTTCGTCGGAGAATGTCGCCGTCTTTCATACGATAGCGACGTTGAGCGACTTGTCTACTTGAATGTCGCCAATTTAGTCATAGGCAGTGGCATTTAGCAACGTCAAATAAGGACGTCGCTAAATTATTTCATATAGGATTCAAAGCTGGCCAATCAACTTTTCAATTTCTTCCAAAAAAATTCTCCCTTCCCCTCGCACTCTCCCCAAATTTTCTTCCCCCAAATTTCTCCGACGACTCCCTCTCCCTTGATACTCCCTGCCGATCACGCCCCTCTCGACTCCGTCCCCGGCTCCTCAAAACCTTCTCGTCTCCTCCCCTCCCCCCGACGACCCCCTGCCCCCTCGCCCCTCTCGTCTCCGACGACCCCCTCCTCCCGGCAAACCTCTGCCGCAGTAACTGCTCGACTCCGGCTCAGGTAACTCTAACCCTAAATCCCTCTTTCTAACAAAACATTGAGACATGACACGACACAGACACAAACACTGAGACACATAGTGCACATGAGTGATAGTATAATATCGTATGTCAGATACAACAATGAGATACGACACAGACAAAGTTAGGACACAGACACACGACACGATTGAGACACAACATATATAGGTTTATTTACATATTAGTTAACTCATGTTTCAAAATTCATATATTTACTTGGATATAATATATAGGTTCAATTTGTATAGTTAACTCTTGTAGAAAAATTGATATATGTATTTGGATATAATATATAGGTTCAATTAGTATTAGTTGACTCATGTAAAAAAGTTGATATATACTTTAGATATAACAGGTTCAATGAGAAACATAACGCTTATATTGTTACAAATATAAATATAGTAAAATTATTTATATTGTGTACCATGGTACGCACATGATATTGTATACCATGGTACATGATATCCACATGATACACAAATACCTAGAGTTAAGGCAATATGTAGGTAAGGATACTGAGGAGTATTGTAGTATTAGTTAACTCAAGTACAAAAATTGATATATTTACTTGGATATAATATATAGGTTCAATTAGTATTAGTTACCTCATGTATGAAAATTGATATATACTTTAGATATAATAGGTTCAATTAAAAATATAACGCTCACTATTGTTAAAAATATAAATATAATAAAATTATTTATATTGTGTACCATGTTACGTATATGATATTGTGTACCATGGTTCATGATATCCGCATGATACACAAATACCTAGAGTTAAAGCAATATATATGTAAGGATACTAAGGAGTATCGTAGTACCTAGAGTATATATAGTGAGTGCGAGCTAGGTATCGCAAAGTATTTCATGGTAAGTGCTAGCTAGGTAAGTGCTAGCTTGGACACTCCAAGGTCAAGTTTTCCTTGTGGCTCACAAGGAACACATGACGACAGAGATATCATTATCTCTTATGTTAAGTGTCCATATTAGCCTGAAATCAAGTGTCCATGTGAGCCCTTCTCTGGAAATTAAATTTACTAATGCAAGCCTTTTGGAGCTATCAGAGTTATACCAAAAAGTCGAACAACTTAGTCTTTTATAGATTTTTTTCGAAAATATAGTATAATGTTGATAGCCTCAAAAGGCTTGCATAAGTGAATTTTATTTTCAGGAAATGTCTCACAAAGAATATGTGGCAACACCTAAGTGTATATCGTAGTACCTAGAGTATATAGAATGAGTATCCTAGTAGTATATAAGATGAATGTGTTTATAGTTAGTGTATATAGTTAGTGTCATGGGTATTTGAAACTGTATCATAGTATCAATGTGATATTGTGTACCATGGTACATGATACACAAATATATACCTAGAGTTAAGGTAATTTGTAGGTAAGTACTAGCTAGGTATCTTAGATACATAGGTAAGTATCCTGGTTAGCCCAAAGTCAAGTGTCCATGTCAACCCTTTTCTGACAATTAAATTTACATCTGTAAGCCTTTTGAGGCTGTTAGAGTTCTACAGATTTCAGAAAAATAGGAGAAAACATAAAAAACGAAAGGAGGAAAAAATTAAAAAAATAATAAAGAACAAAAAATCCTAGAAAAGAAAAATTATAATACTTGGCCTTTTCTAGTACTTTTCTGAAGTCTTGTAGAACTCTAACAGCCTCAAAAGGCTTGTAGAAATAAATTTTCTTTTAAGAGAAGGGCTGACATTGAACATGTAATGACACTCATTTAATACTCATGGATCTATGCATCAATTTAGACAATATACGCGAATAATATGTATCTATTTTTGCAGAATTATCTTCAAATGGATATGAATTACTATCTACAGCATCATTTGTGGAAGTACAATTGTCATCCTAATGACATATGCGGTATGCGGGATGAATTTATACAGGGGGTAGAGCAGTTTTTGCAGTTTGCCAAGGTGTTCCCTCAGTACATAGACCGTAACAAAATTAAGTGTCCATGTGTGAGATGTCGCAACTTGAAATATCATCCAGAAGTGGACATTACTTATCATTTGTATATGAGAGATTTTATGTCGAATTACTATCAATGAACCTTACGCAAAAAACTTGTGCCTTTAGCGTCGGAGCGAGAGCCTAATTTGGAGCCGTATATGGATGTCCACGACCACGCTGATTATAATGAAGGGTGGGTGAACATGGTTTTCGACGCTACAGGACCTAATTTTGATCCAGATAATCATGATGCGGCTGAGGAGGCACCGAATGCCGATGCTGCGAAGTTCATGGAGTTGCTGGAGCATGCAAGGACTCCTTTGTATCCTGGTTGCGAGGTTCATTCACTGTTGGAGGTGGTTACAAGACTGCTGAGCATCAAATTCGATTTTAACATGTCTCAAGAATGCTACAACCGAATCATCGAGTTGATTAAAGAGATCTTGCCGGAGGGTGCCAAGTTGCCTACATACTTCTACCAATCTAATAGAATGGTGAGATCGCTCTGGATGAGAATGATAAAATTAATGCATGTCACAACAAATGCATATTGTACTACAAGGATGACTACAAGGAAGACGTGTGCAGATTTTGTGGTGCTGGTCGCTACAAATCAAATAAGTTCAAGTAGGACTCCCGGTGCAAGGAAGCCGACCGATTCGATGCACTACTTGCCTTTGATGTCGTGGTTGCAGAGGTTGTTTATGGTGAAGTAGTCTGCCGAGAACATGAGTTGGCACAGGCGGGAACTGATCGATGGAGTTTTGGATCATCCATCCGATAGAGAAGCATGGAAGCACTTTGATTGAGAGTATCCAGAATTTTCTTCTGATTTACGTATATAAGATTAGGGCTATCCTCTGACGGTTTTACCCCGTTCAAACTTTCGGGTTCCTAATATTCGTGTTGGCCAGTGATTGTCACTCTGTAAAACCTACTGTCGTAGATGTGTATGAAGACTCCTTACATGTTCCTAACCGTTATCATTCTGGGTCCAAACAATCCAAAGAGGAATATCGATGTATACTTGCAGCCGATAGATGAGTTGAATCAGCTGTGGGAAGTAGGTGCCAACACATATGTTGTTTCCAGAAAGCAAAACTTTTAGATGAGGACCGCAGTTATATAGACCATCAATAACTTTTCGGCCTATGGAATATTATTGGGATGGAGCACTCATATTCGTCTCTCATATCCGTATTGCATGGACCGCACGAAGGCTTTCCGTTTGAAACAAAACTGTGCTTCTTCGATTATCATCGACAGTTCCTGCCGAAGGATCATTCGTTTTGGAGGAACATGAATGCTTTTCGTGTCGACGTCATGGAGAAGGTCAATCCACCGCCAAGGTGCACCGGAGACACAATATGGAAGGAGGTCAAAGATTTTCCAAGTGCTATCGAAGAGCCTACAAAGGGATACAAGTGTGATGAATTTGGTTGTACTCATAATTGGATGAAAAGTAGTATATTCTGGGACATGCCATATTGGAGCACCAATCTGATCAGACATAACATTGATGTCATACATATCGAAAAGAATGTGTTTGACAACATAATTAATACTGTGATGGACGTAAAGGAAAAGATGAAAGGCACCCAAGGCCATGTTAGACTTGGAAGATATATGTAGACGTCCTGTGTTATATTTAATAAAGGAAGGCAATGGAAAGTATAAGCAGCCTAAGGCAATTTTCTCACTAGACAATGAGGATATAGGAAGACTTTATAGGTGGATTCAGGGCCAAAAATTTTCTAATAGGTATGTATCAATTTAAGAAGATGCGTCGACCCGAAGGAGAAGAAACTGACGGGTATTAAGAGCCGCAACTGTCACGTATTTATGGATAGGTTAATTCCGATCGCATTTTTGGAATTATTACCGTCGGTCGTTTGTGATCCGTTGATAGAGCTGAGCATATTCTTTAGAGATCTTTGTTCTACTCTGTTGCTTGTCGATCGTCTAGAAAAGCAAGAGAAGGATATTGCGATAACACTGTGCAAGCTTGAGAGGGTGTTCCTTCCTAGGTTCTTCGACTCCATGGAGCATTTGCCAATTCATCTTTCTTATGAGGCACATATTGGTGGGCCCATCGGTTATCGGTGGATGTACCCGAAGGGCCAAGCTATTATAGTATTTAGGTCGATCGTCCAGACGCAACACTAGAAAATAAATCTATTATAGCTCTAGCTAAGGGGCCAATTTATTTTGTCAAAATCTGGCCAAGCTATTGTGTGAATGGGTTTAGATTCAAGTCAACAAATGCTCTGATCAAAGAGAACTTTCTGGATCTTGATAAGACAAAAAATAGTTGTTTGTGTATCAGATCAACAAACTACAAAGATGTCGATCTAGGTAATAATTTCTATTGCATCTTATGGGAGATTGTGGAGTTTACATATAACTACGGCTTAGAGCCGGCTAAGATCAAATTGTTCAAGTATGATTGGTTCTATCCGATCCAAGATCGAGGTTAGAATATTGACAAGCATGGTCTCGTGGATATTAACTATCGGTGTCGATATCAAGGATCTGAACCATTTTTTCTAGCAAGTTAGGCTCAACTCATTTACTTCACTACTTATCCTAGACGGAGAATAACTAGGTTGGACTGGTGGGCAGTATGCAAGACTAAAGCCAGAAATACCTACAATTTTGACGAAATAGCTTATCAGAAGGACGAGCTACCTCTCATAACAAGTATAGTTGACGTAGATACAACGGAAGTTCCACATTACACTTCTAATCGTGCAGAAGAGGTAGAAGTATCCGAAGAGGAAAATAAATTAGATGAAAGCGAAGATGAGGAGAAAGAGAAAAAGGAAGAAGAGGACTCGAAGAACGAAGAAGATGAATTTTCAGAAGATGATTGAAAAGCAAATAAAATGTAAAATATGTGTAACCACTAATTATCAACATGTAAAAACTATTTATACTTGTGAAATGTATTGTCATTTTATTTAACCCCTAAGTAATCTCTATGTTTCTATCAATCTTACCAGATGGCACCCATGACTCGAGCACGTCGTATAAGAGAGGCACAGATCGCTGCTGAATAGGAAGTGGTACCTCCTGTTGCTGAGGAGGAAGTGTCGCCTCCTACTACTAAGGAGGTGATACCTAAAGTAGATATCAAGGTTAAGGAATAAGTGCTACCTCCTACTATTAAGGAGGAAGTAATTCCTAAAGACGAGATCGATGTGAAGGAGGAAGTGGCACCAGAAGGCAGTGGCACCGGAAGTTCCAATCACCCAGCTCCTATAGATGATCTTGATCACGTGGACCCTTTTTAAGCACGGTGGCTGAGGGAGTGGTATCTGCCCCAGTATAGAGGGTAGAGTTATATATATATATGATATAACTTTTGACCAGATTTGTCTCCGATAGACATATTTCTGGATTAGACTTGGATGTTTTTGCAACTCTGGATATTTCTTGTTATTTTCTAAAAAAAGTTTATTATCTAGACTTGGATATTTCTGGATGATATTATCTAGACTTGGTTATTATCTAGAAATTCAATGGAGGGTTGCTCCGGGCCTATTTTTTATAAACTGTGATTTATTAGATTCATGCAGATTGGATTTAGAATATGTATTACATTTCGTGTATATATCTATTTTTTATCAGCTATGGCAAGACGAAGAGGACCATACCTCAGAGCATCCCGTGCCAGTAGAGGTTCCACCAGTAAAGGAGCATCTCGTGCCGGTAGAGGTTCCACCAGTGGACGAAGTGCTACTCCGTTATCTGATGATGGTTTCGGACCCTCGTCTCATACTACTCTAGTGTACCGACCAGTGACATCTCCGACTGCGTCGACGGTACGTGGCAGTACTCCAGGGACATGCAGTTCCATGCCTGAGACTACCCCGTCCAGCATTTCGAATGCTGACAGCACTATAGAGACGGAGGAGTAAATGGAGGAGGTCACTCCTACTCTGTCTCTATATGATCCGAGCGATTTCCCATGCGCCCCTCCGGACGAGACAAGGATGGAGATTTGGTCCGACGGGCCTACAAAGTAAGTTAATTAGTTAACATTAATTTATAAATATATCTATATATTGATGAATATAATTATCATCGTGTAGATATCGTTCCCCATCAGTTTAGAGGGCATTGGGGCTATTTCTGAGAGCCAACAATGGTGGCCCTTGGATCAACTACTCGGATGCCTCGGATGAGAGGAAGGCATTCTTGTTAACCTACTTTAAAGTAACTAAAGTATATTACTTTTAATATAAATCATCTTTTATGCATATTATACAACTAACTAATTTAATTCTTGTAGAAAATATATTTTTATCCACCACAACGGGCTGAGATGATCAAGAAGCAATTTTCTGCCGTTGTCGCCAAGTTGATCCGGGATGCGATCGACGACCAGTGTCATGCCCCGATCCCGAAGGATCGAAAACTAGCCACTGGCGTAATGCCGTTCAAGTCTAGATTGTACTTGTACATGGCAAAACTATTACAGTTTCTGGTATTTTTCAGAAAACAACGATAGTGCATCAAAACCAAACAGATAAATTGAAGTCACAACAAAATATGAAGAAATATATCTCTTTATTGATAATTGTAATAGATTGTAATACTTGCAACTGAATACAGAGTTTATAACAAATCATAATACTCTTGAATAGCCAACTGAATATATATACTTGCCATTTAGGCTTTACAATCGAATATATCGACTTTACTTGCAATCTCACTAGTTCATCGTAGTTTCATTGTTCTATACATTATGTTACGTATAACATAACACATCGCCTTGTAAGAAGAGCTTGTGTCCACCCATCTGATTCATCAATGCCAAGTACTGACCAAATAATTTCCTCCATGTACGAGCACCTGTAATAGTGCCTACAAATATGGGTCAGTATATCATCTATGTACTAGTGAGCAGTGCTGACCCAACTCACCTAAGAAGACAACACTAATTAATCATGTTATAGAATATTATTAAAAGTGGTCTTTCTCGTTGCCTTAGGGTCAATTTCACGTTTATAGCCGACAAGAAGTAAAGCATGCAATTCTCATAGCCAGCATAATATAAAGCAATATGATATCACCCCTTGGTGATTCTTACCCACGGTCGTTTAACCATCCCTGTATATTTATAATACTTACTTAGCCTACACAAGACATTGTTAGGAACAATATCATATTATCAAAATTATCACCATTCAGGTAATTCTTACCCACAGCCGACATCCTTCCCTATAATTGAGTAATAACTTACTCTTCCTGCATAGGACATCATTAGCACTAGACTTATCTATATGAAGGTCACTGACTATATGCCATCTTGGATATATGGTTAGACGGCTCCCCTTCATCGGCGGGTAGTTAGTCCAGTCCGAAAGGTTTTCGAATCACCGTACTACTCCTTCAGCACTATGCTACTACTTCAGCACGAGGTTCCCCCTAGGATGAATCGGTTTCCAAGGCCTTGGAATACCGTTAGAGGAACCACCTTGTCGACAAGTTGTCCATGACCATGCAAATACTTTTAACTTGTCTATGAAGTTACAAATAATGTATGATAAGGAAAACTAAATAATTAAACCATCTTTCTCAATAAGCCATCGTTCTCATTCGTATTGCCATCTTGCCATCTTGCCTTGAGCCAATGCTCACATATACCAACTGCCCAATCCAGGGACTTAGTGTAATCAATATTCTACATCGGTGACAGAATAATAGAATACTGATTACTCGATATCTTTTCCACATCTTTGATACCATACGTTCATCTATCATCATTCAAGCATACTCACTGCCCAATTCTTGGGACTTAGCAACTGTTTTACCATCGATTCATCGAGCTAAGGCTCGATATGCTCACCGCCCAAGTATTTGGGACTTTGCTTTCACCTGTTATATATTTTATAGCAACATGTAATCCCACAATTCATAAAATGATACGCAACAGTTTTTGGGTTATATGATTAATTATCTTTCATTATCTTTCCGACTTTTATGCAAGGTGTTATTCAGCAACTCAATAAGTAAACATAGCATATAGTCCTTTTATTAAGCGTGAAGCTAAAGGATCTTCAAAGGGTTCAACACTACTCATATTTATAAGACATTTTCGCCACGATTGCATAGCCTCCTGAGCAATCCTTCGCATATTCCCAAGTCGAACAAGCCTTCGTCGGATCATCCAGCAATCATAAGGCACCGAGTGGGTCGGGACACTACAATATATACCAATCAGAAAAAGTTTAGTCCTCAAAATTTAAAACAAAACTCGTCCCAAAAATTTTTTTCAACTGAAGTTATGAAACTTTCCATGATCAACTTGCACCATTTAACATTTCTCTACATGTCTCGATTGATTTCAAATAATGTACCATCTCGCCACAGCTTTCAAATTTATTTCAAAATAGTTTACCATCTTTGAACTTTCCTCTGACACTCGTGCAATTCTTTAGCACGTGATAATCCTCTCAGTGGCTTTGTTTGAATTCAACGTACCACTTAGTTGGAATCATACACATATTTTAGGTGTCCCAGAAATACATGTATTTCAGCCAAGTTCAGTGATAAAGAAAGTGAACAAGCTATAGGTATAACTTCATTTCCGAACATCAGCAAATCCTCTGAGCAACTTGTATATCCGCAATTCACTTATTCAATTCTCCAAACAACCAATAATGTAATGAATGTTACTAATTTCAACTCGAGTAATTTTCTACAACCGACCAAAGTTTCCCAAAGTATTTCGACTAGTTAGATCAAGTTTTTCAACGAATCCCGAGTTTCCTTTCAAGTCTATTGTCGTTCATACCACCAAAGTTGATAAAGCTAATAGCCATATTTCTTTTCAATCCCATGAATCTTATCAATCAACTCATGTACTCATTATCATTCGCATCTATACACTTTATTTGCAACTCGTAAGTTTTCTATTTATGATTCATCTTCCGAGTCGTGCCATCATTCCAATCTAGTAAAATATTCTCGATATACTCAAAAAATTTCTCGTATTGATCAAGCCAACATATTATCATCTCGCATGTATAACTTTCATTTCCAGCAACATTAATTCTAAGGGTCATTTCAAAATTGCATTCACTCTCGTTGATCCCAACTACGTACATTATCCCATTCTGTCATTACATTTTTTCCTCAATTTCGATCTAATTATCCATCAATAAAGTTATTCTGACTGTCTTAAGACGACTACCATCAATGTGCACAACTCAATATGATTCAACAAACCAATTAATCCAACCAGCTCTAACAATTTTCAACATTCCGAATAAAGGCAACCAAGTTCCGAAACCAACATAATCCGTCATTCTATCCAACATTGTAATATATCTATACCCAACAACATTGTAATATATCTAACAAGTTTTGACTATACCCATGTAATATCAATTTGGACATTCTAAGGGTATCCAACAGTCAACTTAGCCATCGGTCAAGTCTCTACGGTCGGCTATTCTAAGCTAAACCAGACATTCAGCTAACTTATTTGAAATGGATAGCTATAGAAATATATCTATATATGATCTTAGAGGCAACCAATTCTTATCATAGGAACTCTATCTTATCTCAGGGACAATCTATGATCCGACCAACTTAAGGGACATGGGACGCCACACCAATCTTATGAAATTATTCCCAATACGAACAACTGAAATATCATCGCTAACAAATCTAAAACTTAGGCAACCAACCGATCTAGGGTCAAGTCTATCTACATGTACTCATCCTCGGGTTATACCCAACGAAGTCAATCTAGACTTACCCACAACCGACAAAATCTATCCAACAATTCTTATGGGTCAATCCCGAAGCTATCATATAAAACTTTATTAATCGATCATCCAAATATTCAGTTCTGATTTGCATAGACGCAACATCACCTGCTCAATCCGACTTGTATTCCCATATCGTACTTGAATTGCGTCTATTCAATCAATTCTGAGTCATATTCCAACAATGCTACCTCAATAGTTTATTAGGTACTCTCTCTTTCCTTCGGTTTCTTTGCGACATATTCAATTTTTTATATTTCTAAATCATCGATACGATCTGTACTCTATAACCAATAAATAAGGCAACTACACAAATCGTGTTTCTTCTGAAGGCATTATTTATGAATTTTTTGCTAGCACCAAACATGGTCATCTATTAGCAATTCACGTTTACCATCAATATTCATTTTACATCATCTCCTTGTGGCTCTATAAGAAGATTCATTATTTATGCATCGATCCAATCACTATGGCATATTCATCTAGGTATCGTATCTCCGTCATCTTAGTGGATATGACATAACTCATTAGCAAAGTCATAATCCAACAATTCTGTATTCTACCCAAACTTGGTATTCATGTAATAACAACTTCCACCGATAGGGTCTATTACATATTGATGCACCTTAATATTTTTTGTATTCCATCCATCAGAGTCTCATAAAGAACATCTACTCTTTCATGCATAAAGGGACAAGTGTTCATTCTCTATGTATCAAAATAATCAAGGGTTATAATTTGTTAATTTGGGTCACTTCAAATTTTTCCTCAAGCACAACTGCATATGTGCCAAGCCATCTATTTTTCCAAGTCCATTCTCTAACTTTTTTGGTCGATGATGCAAGAACTTCTTGCATCTTCTAAATCATTCGCAACATCCCGACAAGTACCTAACACCACCATCAATTTGTTGTTGTTCACGTGCAATTCCATCTACTCAATTCCAACATCATTTAGTATTCGGTCTATATCATTTTCCTAAAAGAATTTGATAGCAACACCCCACCATCGATACTGAGCCTACAATCCTTTTTATCCAGTTGATTCAAGTCTTCGCCTGAAACTATAATTCGTACTAATCCCAACTGAGGCATTTATTTCCTATTCTGAATTACCCGTTACTC
The DNA here is from genome assembly GCA_029216955.1 of Iris pallida. Taxonomy (NCBI): domain Eukaryota; kingdom Viridiplantae; phylum Streptophyta; class Magnoliopsida; order Asparagales; family Iridaceae; genus Iris; species Iris pallida. Next base: position 3,647,381 of record JANAVB010021791.1, read on the forward strand.
AGCATACAGCTACCCATCACAACTCGTAATGAGTTATCCGAAGTTAATTATCAAGATACATGCCTAGCCGTCATATATCAATCGTAATCTAGCTACGAATCGATACTACCCACACCTTATAGGGAAAGTAATCACTATATTATGAACAGGGTCAAGGGTCATCTTATCGCTAATAGGGTAGGGCCATATACCACTCAGAGCTCAAACCATTTTCGACAAATTAAATATTCTTTTTGCATCAAACCAATGTCCATTCTGGACTATCAATCCCATAGTGGCCCTGCTGACCACAATTACCAACTCAATTTCCTCGCATCTGAAACATAATCATGCCAACACATAAGCCAACTCAAAATTCTGTCAATTTTCACTCACTGAATTCATGCACAATTTTTGTTCCAACATACCAAGCCGCCACCCACTACCGATTGCCACATATTATAAGTGACTTCTATGAGTCCCACACTTAACACATCAAGCACACATTACCAACATATTTTTGTATCGCATCATTGTTATTCATTTTGGTATTATTAAGCATTCATTAAAGCACATAAATCAAAGTCCACATATTTAGACTTATTGTATGAAACACCCAGTGAGCAACAAAAAGGAACAACGAATTTTCAGTCAAGGGATCAACCTAGAACAATTTGAAAGCAACATTGAATAATCTCATATGCACTTGAGTTATTATAGAAACAACTTTGATTCATCGTGAAAGCAACTTTGAGTAATCGTAGAGGCAACTTTGATTTCATCGCACAAGCAACTTTGAGTAATCGTGGAAGCAACGTTTGGGTCATCGCAGAAGCAGCATTGAATCATCATAGTAGCAACTTTGATTTGAAATAAATCGAATAAGAATCAAAGGACGTAAAGTCGTGCTCTGATACCATTATGTCATGCCTCGATCCTGGAGGATCGAAAACTAGCGACTGGGCGTAATGCCTTACAAGTCTAGATTGCACTTATACAAGGCAAAACTATAAACCCCCTAAACTTTTACTATAATTTTTTTAAAATTTAATTCTGGCATTAGGTTTATTTTTCATATTCGTACGATGAGTGCGAACGTGTAAATACGAAGTATTTGTTCATTCATATACCAAATATTTTTTTATTTTTTTCTTATAAATATAGAAAATAGATATTCTATTTCAAAATAGTATAAGTAAATATTTTATGCGTCGTCCTAGATACTCCAAACTTTAATTTATTTCTAAAAGACTATTTTATTTTATTATACAAGTATAATTAGTAATTTAGAAAATAATGATCTATATAGTAATATATTTGCATGCAAGGTACAGGAAATCTAATTCATGTTTATATTTTAATTTTTAATTTTTAAAATTATTTATTATATTATTTTTAAAAGTTATAAGAAGATATTTGTAAATTAGTTTATTATGATTAAATTAAAATTTGATTTTATTGAATAAGTTTTAAATAGTTTTTGAATTAAAGATAAGATTATTTAGTTTTATATTTTTGAGAGATACTATTGAATTGAAATTTAAGTAGTTTAAATTAAGAGAGAGATTCATCCACTGAAATTTAAGCTAATTTTAATCCTTATCCAACTAGGGGTCTTCACCTATATAAGGAGAGCCCGTTGTACCTTTTTTATAGAAATTTCACCACCCGACTTTTCCAACCACAACCAACGTGTCGTGCATCGTGTCCGTGCTGCCTTTCTCTTCCATTATATTTTCTTTTACAAATACAATATTTCTCTCTTCCGTCCGTCAATCCTGGACTCGACACCATCCAAAACACCCATCTCCCCACAGCCCAGCCTCTTCTTCCCGGCCACCCCCTGTGGCCAACACCAGTACAACCCCCTTTCACTCGCTCTGACTCAAACTCCTCCTTCTAGCCATCGAGGTAACACTACCACTACCACGAACAGCAGCCCGTCGTCCTCACAACTATCTCTATCGTCGCTCAGCGAGATGCCTCAACCCTTCCGACCAGACACACCGTTCTTCTACAGCAGCCGACCACGACTCTGGTACCACCGCCACCAAAAATCTCACCATATTACCGCCACCACCGACATAGCCACCACCACCATCACCGTCACAAAAGCCAAATAAACAAACACAAGCCATCACCATCCTTTAACTCCGATACCGCATCCCCACACAGCCTCCACCGCTGCCGTCGCCTGACCCCGGCGCCATCGCCATCTCACACGGTCAGCAACGATAGACCCCAGATCTGGGCCGCTCGTAGCCGGATCCGGTGGCCACCCTGACCGCCATCCTCGTGCTGGGTGACAGATGCAGTGCCGAACCAAACCTCTGCCACAACATCACCGTGCCTCCAAAGGTGCCAGTCTTCTCCGTGCAGCCGCTAGCTCCGCGTACCACTATTCGGCAACCAGTGCATCGCTTGCTCAGGTGATCCCTCTTCTTTCCCTCCGCTCACGCTCTCGTCTTCTTCATCCCCCTCTCCCACAAAATTTTGTTTCCTTCAGGGAATGGAACTTCTCTCTCTTACAAGAGAATAGTGTCTCTCTCTCTCTTTACAAGAGAATTCAACTTCTTTATTTTTATTTGGCTTAATTACACTTTGATACCCTCAACTATTCTGCCTTTTCAAGTTGATACCTCAACTATTTTTTTTCAACTTGATACCCTAAATTTTTTTGGACAATAATGCCCTTATCCAAAAATTAAAACTACTACTCAACCCCTCCCCCCTCCCCTCCTCCAGCCCCCCTCTTTCGGCCACCACCCCCGTCCCCGCCCCTCTCCCCGCCGCCCCGTCCGCACCCTCCGCCCCTCACCCCCTCCCCCCGTCCCGCCCCACCTGAACCCCCCCTCCGCCTCTCCCGCGTCGCCTGCACCCTCCCCCTCCGCCCCTCCCCCCTCCCGTCCCGTCGGCCCTCCCCCTCCGCCCCCCTCCCTCCCGCTCCCCTCCACCCTCCGGCCACCCGCACCCCCCTCCCGCTCCCTTCCCTCCCTCTCCCGCTGCCCTCCATTCCTGACTCCACCATCATCGGAGAGGGAGGGGGGTCGCCGCCATGGGAGGGAGAAAGGTGGTTGCCGGAGAGGGAAGGGAGAGAGGTGGTCGCCGGAGTAGGGGAGGGGGAGTAGGGGAGATGGAAGGGATAAGGGCATTTTGGAGATTTTTAAAAATTTAGGTATCAAGTTGAAAAAAAAAATAATAGTTGAGGTATTAAGTTGTTGAGTAAAAAAGTTTATGGTATCAACTTAAAAAAGCGGAATAGATGAGGGTATCAAAGTGCAATTTACCCTTTTTATTTATGAACTCTTCGAAAGGAGGAGAGCAACATAAGTGTTGCTTCCTTCGGATTCCAATAGTTTGGAAGGTTGTGATAACTTTTGTCATTATTATGATATTATAATCACTACTACTATTAGGATATGAATTAAAGTATGTTTTAATATATATGTAGTAGTACAAATACCAAAGAGCAATTATATTATTATTTTTTTATTAATATTATTATATAAAAATATATCTATAAATATTTCTTCTAAAATATATTATTAGGCTTTGTGCTTACATGTAATATCAAATTTTGGGTTGGAAACCCTAAAATATATTATTGTTTATTTTATGGTATTTTAAATACATCTTCACTCTACTAGTTAAAATATTAGTTTCGATATAAAATTATTTTTATTTTCAAAATATTATTCAAAAAGTATTTTGACTACAACAATATAGTTTCTAATTTTATAAAAATGTTTCCCTAGTATTTTTTAGTATTTAACTAAAGTAGTTTTACTAAACAAAATATACTTTTCAAGGTATTACAAATATCTAACTAAAATAGTATATGTATTATTTACACCAACTCTCCTTCGATTATCATTATTAGTCATGACTAATCATACACTTCTATTTTTCTGCGAATTCGAAACACTTCCATAGACCATGGCTACTGAACAATCGGGACTTGTCAGATCATCGCACCACTCCAAGCGTCACGCCACGCAAGATACCTTGCCATATTTACTGTTTAAAATTAGTCTGTATTTTATTTTAGTTATTACATATTTACTGCCAGTTTGTTTCCAGTTTATCCAGTTGTACATTTAATTATTGTTCATGATTTACTTTTTTCGTATACTCAATGCAAGTGCTAGCCTTATTTTCTTTCTTGTCTTTAATTTATGCATATGGACTTAGAAGTTAAGGGACTACCATCTGTTAGTGTAGTTCATAAACATTGTCATGACTGTGACACAAAATATGTGTGAGATATGAGTAGCATGTAGAGGTACTTGTGTGTTAGCTGATCACCGGTACGCATGCGTTAGGTCTAACTGCTAATAGAGACATGTTAGGAGACTTAGCAGTTAGTAGAGATACATGGTCGTGGATACGACTTCATAGGTGTATAGGGTGGGAAGAACATTTCCATGTCATATAGGCCACTATTACACTTTTCTTTGTAACCCGAAAGCTCTGCTGGGGACACGGGTAAGCTTACCCACTCAGGTTGGCCACTGACATTTTTGAACGTTATGCGCTTGGTCACTGGTGCCCAAGTGGAGACTATACCGGATCCTATTTATAGCCAGAAGTGCCCATGCGACTAAAGGTTTGTTCTTAACTGTATGTACACTGTAGAACTGTTAGCTGACCCTAGTTGATGTCATGTCACTTTATTTTTACCTTTGACTTTGTGGCATATTTTATATTCAGTTTATATGGCATGTTCTTTCTGTATCTTGTTATGTCCCGCTGAAGACCTAGTAAATTCTTCAGGTCTACTTTTGTGACTTTTCGCAAGTGATCTAGCCAAAGGTCATGATCTACTATATTCCTTCGAAGATGATTGCTCTTGGATCGTCTTTTGCTTCGCTCGACAATTTCTTTTATTGTTTATGTATTTCTTATCTTTCAATAGTTGGCAGTGGATTTGTCTCCACCCAACGTCTTGTACAAAATAATAATTCATAGTTGATTTATATCATCATCTTTTATTTTTGTGGATGAGATTTAGTTATGGTTTACTGTATTTTACAACTTATGTATACATATGAGTATTCCATTTATTGGTGTATATTTCATTTCTATGCAGCTAGCATGTCTACGTACTTAGTCCTAAGTATTTTGGGACTGGGACATTATATATTTTTGTGGAGACCCATGCAGGTCGAGTTAGCCGTTTCGGTTACGTTACTGTACCTAGCGGGCCTGCATATTGGAATAGAGTCTAGGATCTCATTCATATACTTGATCTCCTTCCTTGACTTTAAATTTCGAAATCTTATTTGCATCTTGCTTGAACTCTTTCTACCGTAAATCTTTACTTCCCATGCTTGATAGGGGTTAGGAAGATGAGTACACTAGTTATGCCACATAGGTCAATTATATGGCTAGAAGGATTATATTGGCAATTATTATGCATTAGAGGTTTCATTTGAAAGACATTACATACATCGACGATCAAGTTACCATATTTTCCTAAAATGTATGATATTAAGGATTAGTTAATTCTATGTTGGGTAGTAGATATAGATAAAAAAATTTATTTTGGGACTATTATGTGGTACTCACAAGAGGATCGATAGAATCTATAGAAGGTTGGGAAAACAAATTGATATTTGATTTTTGATTTTTGAAGGTTTTTGAAATATATTTATGATTTATTGGGTTTTAGCTATACATGTTTTAAAGAATATAAAATCGATTGAGAAAGATTTTAAATTTTCAATTTTGTCGCATGATTCACGATTGATAAGATTATTTAAATCTTGAATTTAAAGTTTGGAGCGATAATATTAAAATTTTGGTGGAAATTTATTAGTAATATGATAAAGGTTATTTCAAGATTGATTAGAGAGTTTGAAATTTTATGTTATGATTATGCTTGACGACTTAGAAAGATTAGATAATTTTGATAGATTATTTTGAGAATTATATTGAGAAACTTCTGGGGAGCTCGAATTTATAGATTTAGCTCTTATCATGATAGGGAACCAAGAAGGAAGCAAGGTCGTCCTAGTAAGAATACAAGTACCCCTTAATTGCCATACCACCTATGACTATGATATTGCATATACACCAGTGTAGTTAGTCATCGACCAAGTCATGTGACTATATCTTCATCCTAACTTACTCACCGTTTTCCTTACCTCCTAGATCTAATATCGTGACCTCGAATTATTTTCAACTTAAGAAGGATTAGAATCATCCCGTCAATCGTACCCCTAGCCTAGACGACTATCATACTATCCTCTTTCTAAAATTCATGTCTTTCGAGCCTCTAATTATTTTTGACTCGATTCTTAGCCCGTAATACACTTTATTTTGTGCATTAATTAGCAACCCTTCCATATTACCCAAACCCTTACCATTACCTTTGAACCTAACAATAGCTTTCTGTTGACACAAAGTCACAGTCCACCAAATATTGATAACATTGACTAAATAATACTTGTGATATTTCAATACGACACACGACGACTATATTCTGCTCAAGCCAAACGACAGCTCAGTTGTGCCAATACAAGTCATTTTTGCGTCTGTACTTTTCTATTTATTGAGTCTAGAATGATTGTAAGCTGAGTTATGCTGGGCTCTTGAGACTCAACCCACAACCTATCCTAAATCCATAAAGCTCCACATCCCAACTTGGTCCATTGGACCCTTGGACCAATTCTGTGCTCTGGAGACAGAGTTCGGGCCGAACTCTGCCTCCACACAGAGTTCGGGCCGAACTCTGCCTCCACACAGAGTTCGGGCCGAACTCTGTCCCCTAAAAATCAGCACCCTAATTTTTAGGGTTGGCTGGTTGCTAGTTGTCCAACGGCCAAATTTTTGAAAATTTCTAACAGAATTCTGGCCGAATTCTGCCTGTTAAAAACCTATAAATAGGCCAAGAATTCTCTTATTTTCATTCATCCAATCTTCTCTTCTCTTCTCTCTTAAGCTCAATATAAGCCATACCCTTCTTCATCTACTAGCCACAAGTTTCCTAAGTCTCGAGTGCTCAGCATCTCTCAGTTAGGAGTCTTGTGCAAGAGTTCAAGAAGTAGCTTGGAAAATTCTAAGCATCGCCACTGCGATCCATTGTAAGAAGTTGACGTGCTCTTCTGAATTAAAGGCACGGGATGTAACTACTATTTCACAAATAGTGGATTTAATCCTAAGCTAGAGTTCTCAGGCCTGGACTAGTCCTCCACGAGGGAAACCAGGTTAAAATCGGCTGTGTTTGCGTATGCTCTCTTGCTCCTTATTTATTTTCCTTATTTACTCTGATTAATTTTAGATCGTGAAAGAGTTGATTTTTTAATTAGTTATTATTGCTATAACTCTATTCACCCCCCTCTAGAGTTGCCATCTGTTCTTCAATTGGTATCAGAGCTCTGTTCTCTTTACAAGGACTTACATCCAAGAGCTGATCCATGGCAACCACACAATCCTTGATTTCCAATCACGGTGAAGGACAGTCCACTCATAGGCCTCCCCTATTTGATGGAACTAACTACACGTATTAGAAAACAAGGATGAGTTTTTATCTCAAGTCGCTAGACTTTGACCTGTAGACTATCGTCACTGACGGTTACAAAAAGCCCGCCAGAATAGTTGTCAATGGCAATCTCGTTGAGAAATCACATGACAAATATTCTAACGAGGAGAAGAAACAGGCAAGTCTAGACGCGATAGCTATTAATGCTTTATTCTGTGCTATAGACAGGAATAAGTTCAACAGGGTATCTACATGCACCACATCCCACGAAGTATGGAAGCTTCTAGAAGTGAAGCATGAAGGAATCACCCAAGTCAAGGAATCAAAGATAAGCCGTCTCACTCAAGAATACGAGGCTTTCAAGATGAAGCCAAACGAGACGATCACACAAATGTTCACAAGATTCCTCGATATCATCAACCCCCTGTCTTCGCTTGGGAAGTAATATTCAAATCACGAGAAGATTCGTAAGCTACTTAGGGGGCTACCAAAAGTTTGGAACCCTAAGGTGACAGCCATCATAAAAGGAAATGATCTCACAACCATGACTATGGAGACATTGATGGAAAAGCTAATGACTCATGAACTTGACCTCAAGGACTTCGAAGAGCCTGCTCCTAAGGCTAAGGAGATCGCACTCAAAGCTCACCGACGGAGGGCTGAACCCGAAGCGACGGATGACGACAACTCAGAAGATGACGATCAAGCCCTCATGGTTCGTAACTTCAAGAGATTCCTTCGCTTCAATCGAAGAAAGAAGGAACCACAAGAAGATGAAGAAGAAGAGCCAACTTGCTACGGTTGCAGGAAGACGGGACACGTCCGAAAAGACTGTCCATTCTTAAAGAAGAGCAACCGCTATGAGAAGCCACACAAGAAGACCTCCTCAAAGAAATATGCCAACACAAGCATTTGGCATGAAAGCGAAGCTACTGACTCCGAGGAAGAAAAGAACTCTCCTCAAGATACGGCTAATGTGTGCCTAATGGCGACGTCCGACAAGGTATCAAATGAAACTCTTGACGACTTCACTTTTGATGAACTTGGCGATGCTTTTACCGATTTACTTAGTGATCACAAAAAGGTCATTAGTAAATACAAACAAGCCAAGGACAAAATCAAAAGTCATGAAGTCAAAATACAAAGACTTTCTCTATTACTTGATAATATTAGAAATACTACACCCACGGATGTCACTGATGAGGTATCTAAGCTTAAAATAAGCTTACATGATGCCGAGGCACGTATTGAGCAACAAACACAAGAAATCACAACACTCAACACGGAGCTTGCAGAAGAAAAGAGCAGACACAAGATTTATATTACTAAGATGCATGGTTTGAATGCTAAGATTACTGAATTGCAAGCTGTCTCTAAGAAACTAGAGACTAAATTAGGAAAACAGGTTGCTCAACCTCAAACCCAATCACATGAGACACACACAAAGCATGACACCACTCATACTAGTCAACCACGTCATCCTTATGCTGCTCACAATCATGCTTACATGTACACACACTTTCACAAAGGACACAAACCACATACACGTAGAAATAATCATCATATGTCACAAAAACATCATGCTACACATAGATACAATCATCACCATGTTGCACAAAGACACAATCAACATCACTCTACATATAGACAATATCATCATGCCATGCCATATAAACAATATCACCATGCCACTCCACATAGTCATCATCACCATGCTGAATCTACATATCATCATACTTCTCCTAATTATTCTGCCTATAGACATCATCAGCATGCTCCTAATATAAATAGGAATGCTACATGTACTTATTGTGGCTTACATGGACACATTTCACCACAATATAGAATTAGAAGATTAGTAGATAGAAAGATATATGCATGGTTTCTAAAAACTAACTCTTCAGGACCCTCAAGAACTTGGGTACCAAAGGTCACATCTACTCTTGATGTAGGTGGACCTTTCCTCCTCAACTATGAGTAAGTGGATTCTCGATAGTGGATGCTCGCGACATATGACGGGAGACGCACATCTTTTCGCATCACTATCGATGAAGAGAGAAAGATATGTATCCTTCGGTAATTAGCTAAAAGGTTATATTATAGGTAATGGTATTATTGGTTATCCTCCCTCTCCCGTAATAAAGGATGTCTGCCTAGTGACCGAGTTAAAGCATAACTTGCTCAGCATCAGTCATCTTGCTGACCATGGTTATGACATTAACTTTGGACAAAACAAATGCCTTATTTATGATAGGTCAACAGAAGACATTGCTTTTGAAGGAGTAAGAGAGGACAATATTTATATTTTCTATTTGTCTATAGATACTAACAATGCAGGTAGATGCCTATATGCTCATAAAGATGAACGGTTACTATGGCACCAGCGTCTTGGTCATGCCAATATGGATACTATATCCAGGCTATCGACCAAGAAGCTAGTTAGAGGCTTGCCCGACATCATATTAAAAAAAGACACTGTATGTGCCGAATGTGAGTTGAATAAGGCAACCAAGTCATCTTTTCATTCCATAAACTCTGTAAGCACTACTAGACCCCTGCAACTACTCCATATGGATTTATTTGGCCCTAGTAGAGTAGCCAGTCTTGGTGGAAAACTCTATGCATTTGTTATTGTTGATGACTTTTCAAGAATTACTTGGGTTTTCTTTCTTACTCATAAAAGTGATACTATTTTAGTTTTTAAGATTTTTGTCAAAAAAGTTAAAAACGAAAAAGGCTACATGATTACTCGAATCCGAAGTGATCATGGAGACGAGTTCGAAAATTCTGATTTTGAAAAGTTTTGTGATTCAAATAGTTTTGATCATGAGTTTTCTTGTCCAAGAACTCCCCAACAAAATGGTGTTGTAGAGCGGAAGAATAGGACTCTTGGCGATATGGCTAGAGTCATGTTGAACAAGTTCTCACTTTCGAAATACTTTTGGGCTGAAGATGTCAGTACAGCATGCCACATTTTAAATAGGGTACTTATTCGTCCTATTATGAAGAAAACATCCTATGAGCTTTGGTTTGGGAGAACCCCAAATATTTCCTATTTTAGAGTTTTTGGCTGTAGATGTTTTATCCTTAACACCAAAGACAACTTAGGCAAATTTGATGCCAAAGCTGACGATGGTATTTTCCTTGGCTATGCTGCCAAGAGTAAGGGATATAGAGTTTTTAACAAACACTCATTAATTATGGAAGAGTCTACCAATGTGACTTTTGATGAAGATAACAGTGCAGCAGCTACTCTTGATGATGATGTTGAGCCATCAATGTCTACTCCAATGAACACCACAACCGAAACAAATTCTCTGGAAAGCTTGCCTAAGAAATTCTCTTTCAAGCCATCACATCCAGAAAATTTGGTAATCGGTGAGGTTTCACGTGGAGTAACTACTAGATCATCATTAAGAGACTCTATTGCTAGTACTACCTTTATTTCACAAATTGAGCCTAAAAACATTTTAGAAGCCTTCAATGATGAATTTTGGATCTCTGCTATGCAAGAGGAACTCAACCAATTCGAGAAGAGCCAAGTATGGGAACTTGTTCCAAGACCGGCTAATCACTCGATTATTGGTACTAAATGGGTATTTAGAAATAAAGTGAATGAAGATGGTTCAGTCACACGCAACAAAGCTCATCTAGTAGCCCAAGGATACAACCAAGAGGAAAGTATCGACTACGATGAGACGTATGCTCCTGTTGCTAGATTAGAATCCATTCGGATGCTTTGTGCATTTGCAAATTTTTAAAATTTCAAATTATTTCAAATGGATGTTAAAAGTGCTTTCTTGAATGGTTTTATTAAGGAGGAAGTTTATGTAAAACAACCCCCTGGCTTTGAAAATCACAAATTTTTCGACCACGTGTTCAAGCTAAAGAAAGCGCTGTATGGCCTCAAACAAGCCCCTAGAGCTTGGTATGAACGGCTAAGCAATTTCTTGCTTGAGAAAGGTTTTTCAAAAGGAAAAATTGACACTACACTTTTCATAAAATCTTTCAAAGACACTATTCTTTTAGTACAAATATATGTAGATGATATTATTTTTGGGTCTACTGATGAAACTCTTTGTCAAGATTTTGCCAAGTATATGCAGACCGAGTTTGAGATGAGCAGGATGGGAGAACTCAGCAACTTTCTCGGGCTGCAAGTCAAACAAATGTCAAATACAACCTTCATCTGTCAGTCGAAGTACACAAAGGACATGCTGATGAAATTCGACCTTGACAACGTCAAACCAATCAGCACTCCTATGGCAACTTCAACCAAACTTGAACCAGATGATAGTGGCAAACCCGTAGATCAACGTAAGTATCGAAGTATGATAGGCAGTCTACTCTATCTTACTGCAAGTCGCCCTGATATTATGTTTAGCGTTTGCCTGTGTGCTAGATATCAAGCAAATCCTAAGGAATCATACATGACCGCGGTTAAGCGTATCTTTTGATACCTTAAGAGTATGGTTACAGTGGGCCTACGGTATCCCAAGTCAACATCATTTGACCTCATTGGTTATTCTGATGCTGACTTCGCCGGATGTAAGGTCGACCGTAAAAGTACGAGTGGTACGTGTCATATATTAGGAAAAGCTTTAGTCTCTTGGTTTAGCAAGAAGCAGAATTCTGTCGCACTATCCACAATAGAAGCTGAATACATCGCAGCTGGGCGTTGTTGTGCACAAATTCTGTGGATGAAGCAAACCCTTGAAGACTATAATTTATCTTTCATGCATATTCCAATCTTTTGTGACAACACTAGTGCTATAAACTTGACTAAGAATCCCATTTGTCACTCACGCACGAAGCACATTGAAATACGACACCACTTTTTGCGTGATCATCAGCAAAATGGCACGATTAACTTAGAATTTATTGACACTGATCATCAATTAGCATATTTCTTCACCAAACCATTATCCGAAGAGCGCTTCAATTTTCTTTGTCGTGAACTTGAAATTTTAGATGAAGTTGTTATAAATTAAAATAAACCTGCATAAATATCGAATATATTGTGATTCTCTCATGATGAACGTGCTATGGGTACAAGCCGAAAGGGCCCTTCTGACAACAAGGCGTAAAAGCCTAAGCGACACGGTGCACTAGTCCTCAGGACTACCGCTAGCTGGGATTCGGCCCCTGCAGCTAACCCATGGCAGCTTCAAAATATTGAATTACGATATAATTCCTTGTTTATTATACGGTTCATTTTCATCTATCACATGCTGAAATACTAATTTTTCATACTTCATATTACTGCTTTGAACTCACTATCTGCTATTCATCTATTTACTTATTGGATCCTTTTCTGTCTTAAACTCATGTAGTATATTGGTTTTTATCTTTACTTAACCAATTTTTGACTCAACCCAGCCTGATTCCTGTTCTGTCCCCAGGATCCGGAATTCGGGCCGAACTCTGCCCCTACCAGAGTTCGGGCCGAATTCGGCCTGCCTGCCAGAACCGGGAACAGGCTCAGCCGTTGATCCAATTGTTGATCCAATGGTCATTAATTAACCCGACCAAGAGAAACCCTCCTCTTAACTTCAGTTTCTCTTCCCTCTCCTTCCTTCTTACCACCTTTTCTACTTCTCCAACTCAAAACTCTCAAAACCCTAACCCTATTTTCTCCTTTCTAGTGCACCATTCTTCCCCAAACTCAAGGAGGAGGCTTAGTTTTCAATTCTCTTTCATAATCTTTCACTATTTTGAGGTATAATTCCTTACTTTTCTATATCTCAAATTTCTTTCATTATCATCTATCTATTGTGTTATGGCTTCACGATTGCTCAACCGTGGAAAGAGACTTCGGACCGAGGGTACGTCGTCGTCGAATGCTCCTCCTCCCGTTGAGCCGTCCGTTGCACCGGGTATTGAACAACAAACCCATCCGTTGTTCAATCCTCCACGTCCCAATGATCCAAACACTTACGACGACCAAATTTTTGTATTACTAGACGCCTCAAATGATTGGTTTAGTGATTTTCGGACACGTCCAGTATTTGTTGGACACCCCATCAACTTTACCATATTCTCACAACATGATGCACTTATTGAAGACCTTTGTCTTGATGAACTCGTTACTTCTAATTCGGTCATTTATCGTAGTGCCATTCAAATGTTTTATTGCAACTTGACTCATGATGATACTCGTATCTATTCACGTGTTGCGGGTATTGATATCTCATTTGATGATTTTGAATTGGCCGAATATCTTGAACTTCAAGAGCCTAATTCTTGGGAAAAGCTTGTTGAAGCTAGATCCTTTATCTTTCCTGAAAGGATTTCACTAGAGAGCTTCAAGGACGACCTGTGTAGCCCTAAAACACGTCCTCGTAAGCTCTTGGCAAAATTCCTCAATCCTTATTTCTATGAGCTTCATCGGATCATTTTCAACACCATTTTACCCAAAGCGGGTTCTACCGATGAAGTCACTTATTTTGAGATTTCTGCATTGTACCATCTCCACGTCCATGTTCCCTTTAACCTCCCACGCACAATGATGGATTGGATGATCAACTGTAGGAAGAAACCAAGATCTTTGGTTTATGCCTTATACCTTCCTATGATCTTTCGTACGTTCCATGTACCCCTTGATGAGTGTCCATTTTTACCTGCCCCTGCCTTTCTCTCTAAGGCAAGGAGGCTTCAGGCGGCCATCGGCTCACCAGTAGTGTCTGAGCATTCTGATGATGAGCCAGAGGCCCCTCCTCTCGGACAGGATCTTCCTCCTCCTCCGGCCACTCTTGAGTCTCTTCAGGCCATGCTTCGAGATCGTTTCACTCTGGAGGACGATCGATGGACTCAGCTGGACTATCGGGCTACCTTGCAGATGAGTGCTATCATCAACTCGCTGTATGATATTCGGTATTCCATGTCTCGTCATCCTTCCATGCCCATTCCTATGGAGCGAGATCCCGATCGTGAGGGCTTTCGTATTGATGACCCTTGGGTTCGTCGCTACATGGATCCGGATGCGGCCTTTGTGGACCCACGTCGCTCTTTTACTGATCCATCGGACGACGCCGGGCCCTCTCGTGCTCGATGATGGTTTTGGGCTGCTACTTGAGGCTGCTACTAGAGATCTTAGATTATGTTTTCTGCATTCTGCTTTAGTTACTTTTATGTACTTGATTTGTAGTAGACTTATTATGCATTATGCTTTTGAGACTTTGGTAGTTCTATTATCAGTTTCTATGTCATTATGACCCTTGGTCATTATCTTATATGCAGTTTCTTCTCCTTTACATGTGTTTTGCCAGTTATCATTTATCTATCTCATATTGCTAAATGCAAAAAGGGGGAGTTATGTGTATATTCTATTTCTGTTTGTTTGGTTTATATGTGCTTTTGGAAGAATATTATTAACAGACCAACAAAGATTCACAACATTGTTTATGGGGGAGCTACTCTTAAGCTTCGTACTTATTATGGGAGAGCTATGTCGTTACATGTGTCCAGGTATGGATATTGAATATACAATTATTACTTTGTCAATTATCAATATGGGGGAGATTGTTGACACAAAGTCACAGTCAACCAAATATTGATAACATTGACTAAATAATACTTGTGATAATTCAATACGACACACGACGACTATATTCTGCTCAAGCCAGACGACAGCTCAGTTGTGCAAATACAAGTCGTTTTCGCGTCTGTACTTTTCTATTTGTTGAGTCTAGAATGATTGTAAGCTGAGTTATGCTGGGCTCTTGAGACTCAACCCACAACCTATCCTAAATCCATAAAGCTCCACATCCCAACTTGGCCCATTGGACCCTTGGACCAATTCTGTGCTCTGGAGACAGAGTTCGGGCCGAACTCTGCCTCCACACAGAGTTCGGGCCGAACACTGTCCCATAAAAATCAGCACCCTAATTTTTAGGGTTGGCTGGTTGCTAGTTGTCCAACGGCCAAATTTTTGAAAATTCCTACCAGAATTCTGGCCGAATTCTGCCTGTTAAAAACCTATAAATAGGCCAAGAATTCTCTCATTTTCATTCATCCAATCTTCTCTTCTCTTCTCTCTTAAGCTCAATATAAGTCATACCCTTCTTCATCTACTAGCCACAAGTTTCCTAAGTCTCGAGTGCTCAGCATCTCTCAGTTAGGAGTCTTGTGCAAGAGTTCAAGAAGTAGCTTGGAAAATTCCAAGCATCGCCACTGCGATCCATTGTAAGAAGTTGACGTGCTCTTCTGAAGTAAAGGCACGGGGTGTAACTACTATTTCACAAATAGTGGATTTAATTCTGAGCTAGAGTTCTCAGGCCTGGACTAGGCCTCCACGAGGAAAACCAGGTTAAAATCGGCTGTGTTTGCCTATGCTCTCTTGCTACTTATTTATTTTCCGCATTTACTCTGATTAATTTTAGATCGTGAAAGAGTTGATTTTTTAATTGGTTATTATTGCTATAACTCTATTCACCCCCCTCTAGAGTTGCAATCTGTTCTTCACTTTCCCCCCAATAGATTTGCTTCCCTCCTTGAGGATTTTCCTTTAAACTTCTCCATGCACCCTTTGTTTCCCCTATGATTTTCCTATGCGAAAAGAAAAAAATGATCATGACACCCTTTGGTTAGAAAGGGGTTAGATTAGAAAGCCCCATAGAGGAGATTAGTAATATAATTAAATAAAATGATTGTGTGATTATGAGACATGAGTTGAAAAATGCTATTAGATGGAACTAAAAAAAAAAATGTGATATTACGTTTTGATGAGAAGAGATGATTTGCGATTGACAAAAATGTTTGAGATTAATCAAATGTTGAAGATGAATTTTTTTTTTTGGCGCTTAAAGGATAAAATTTTCTGTACATTGATAAATGACTATGAATTTCCTACTAGAAGGATTTGGCCTTGCTTCGACTAAATTGATTGAAAGTTTAATTGAATTTCAGTTTTTGAAGGGATTATAAAAGATGGAAATTTAGCTTTAGGAAAAAGAAATATATATAACACATATATGGGCATGTTGGGAAGTATATTAGAGATTATTCAATTCAAACTTTAGACTTATTGGAATTTCTAATATGAGATACTGGAATTCAAATATAAATACTTTGAAAAAGGTAAAATATAAATTGAGGAGTCCAATTTTGGAGAAAAAAAGTAGTAGAAGAAGAAGAAGTATTTCAAATAAATTTACGATTTATGGAATATAAATTTGAGAAGCATGATAATTAGATGAAAAGTCGAGAATAGAAAGATGTTGATGATTGTAATATCAATACGAATTTAGTTTTTTATTTATTTGAAAAACATTGCGTTATGGATTATAGTTTGAATTAGAAGATAATATCTATTTGAGACCACACTTTTGTTGATATTAGAAGGCATTGCTTAGGATGTCATGGACATGATCATTTCTAAACTACACCCATCGAATTATTCTCCTAGCTATCTATATTTGACATTTATTCAGAATTGATTGTTTTTGTTGTATGTATTTTCTCCTCACCAAATAATTTGATCAAATGTTTATCAATAAAGTCTTCCTATCTCCTCAACCCAACCTACCCTAGTTATTTCTAAATTTTGAGGACAAAATTTTTGTAAGTTGGGTAGGATATAAACTCCCTAAATTTTTACTACAATTTTTTTAAAAATTTAATTCTGGCATTGGGTTTATTTTTCGTATTCGTATGTCGATTGCGAATGTGTAAATACGAAGTATTTGTTCATTCGTATACCAAATATTTTATTATTGTTTTTCTTATAAATATAGAAAATAGATATTCTATTTCAAAATAGTATAAGTCAATATTTTATGCGGCGTCCTAGATTCGCCAAACTTTAATATATTTCTAAATGACTATTTTATTTCATTATACAAGTATAATTAGTAATTTAGAAAATAATGTTCTATGTAGTATTATATTTGCATGCAAGGTACAAGAAATCTAATTCATGTATATATTTTAATTTTAAATTTTCAAAATTATTTATTAAATTATTTTTAAAAGTTATAAGAAGATATTTGTAAATTAGTTTATTATGATTAAATCGGAATTTGATTTTATTGAATAAGTTTTAAATAGATTTTTAATTAAAGATAAGAATATTTAGTTTTATATTTTTGAGAGAGATTGTTGAATTGAATTTTAAGTGGTTTAAATTAAGAGAGGGATTTATCCATTGAAATTTAAACTAATTTCAATCCCTATCCAACTAGAGGTCTTCACCTCCTATATAAGGAGAGCCCGTTGCTCCTTTTTCATAGAAATTTCACAACCCGACTTTTTCCACCACAACGAAGGAGTCGTGCATCGTGTCCGTGATGCCTTTCTCTTCCATTATGTTTTCTTTTACAAATACAATATTTCTCTATCTCGTCCGACAATCCTGGACTTGACACCATCCAAAACACCCATCTCCCCGCAGGCCATCCTCTCCTTCCCGGCCATCCCCTGTGGCCAACACCAACACAGCGCCCTTTCCTTCGCCCAAACTCAAACTTCTCCTTCTGGCCATCAAGGCAACAACACTACTACCACGAACAACAGCCCGTCGTCCTCACAACTGTCCTTATTGCCGCTCAACGGGACCCCTCAACCCTTCCGACCAGACACACCGTTCTCCCACAGGAGTCGACCACGACTCTGGCACCACCGCCACCAAAAATCTCACCACATTACCGCCATCATCGGCGTAGCCACCAACACCATCACCATCACAAAGCCAAATAAACAAACACAAGCCGCTACCATCCCTTACCTCCGGTGCCGCATTCCCTCACAGCCTCCACCGCTGTCGTCGCCTGGCCCCGGCGCCACCACCCTTTCGTGCTGTCAACAACCATACAGCCCAGATCTGGGCCGCTCGTAGCCGGATCCGGCAGCCACCCAGACCGCCGTCCTCACACCGGGTGACAGATGTAGCGTCGATCCAGACCTCCCTCGCAACCTCTCCGCGCCTCCAACGACGCCGGTCTTCTCCGCGCAGCCGTCAGCTTCGTGGACCACTCCTCGGTAACCGGTGCGTCGCCTGCTCAAGTGATCTCTCCGCTCATGCTCTCGTCTTCTTCGTCCCTCTCTCTCTCACAAAATTTCATTTCCTTCAGAGAATGGAACTTCTCTCTCGTACGAGAGAACAATGTCTCTCTTTACAAGAGAATTCAACTTCTTCATTTTTATTTATGAACTCCTCGAAATGAGGAGAGCAACATAAGAGCATCATTAATAACGTCCATCCCATTTTCTAGATTCTAGATTTGGAATGTAGGAGCTCATTTTGTAGAATAATAAGTCTCATCCTTAGTCCCAATTTCTACAATTTCGGTTCCAACCCATCCATGGGTGCTAAGGGTTGGGCCATCCAATTTCTAGATTCTAGATTGTAGAAACTCGTTTTGTAGAATAGTAAGTTCCAATTTGGAGCCCAACTTTCTAGATTCTAAATTTTATATTATTTTTTCCTACATTAATTTTTGACCACACAATTTTTTGGGACCGGAGCTCACTTTATCATTTCCTACCACTCTCATACAAACCCAACCCATTCTACATTTACCTTTTTATTGAAATTTTGGGCTCCAAATTGCATTGGAGAGTCCCAACTACTAATTATGCTCTTAGTGCTGCTTCCTTTGGATTCCAATAGTTTGGAAGGTTGTGATAACTTTTGTCATTATTATGATATTATAGTAATTACTACTATCAGGATCCTACTTAGCAATTCAACAAACGGAAAAAATTCGGGACGGTAAAATTACGAGTATAAATCGACTCGGTACAAATAAAATACGTTTAACAATTCTGTCAAATGATCGAAAAATTAAAATATTGAGGTTAGAAACTGTACATTCTTAAATATGTTGTCAAATTTGATTAATTAAACAGATTTCTAGCATGTTTATTGTACCAAATTTGTCAATAATTTATACATAACATGTTTAAAACTTTGCTATATATATATATATATATATATATATATATATATATATATATATATATATATATAGAGAGAGAGAGAGAGGAAGGATAGGCATCCCCATAATTTTTGCATCCCCATGTTCACATCCGTTGGATGTGCTTTAAGTCATCTAATCTTAACCATTGGTAAATCAACGGTTAAGATTCGATGACTGAAAGTACCATCCAACGGTGCAAATAGGGGGGATGCATGGGGATGCATAAAGTGTGGGGATCTTGATCCTTCCTCATATATATATATATATATATATATATATATATATATATATATATATATATATATATATATATATATAGTAGTACAAATACCAAAGAGTAGTTATATTATTATTATTTTGTTCTTATTATTAATATTATTGTAGTAGTACAAATATATAGTAGTACAAAAAAAATATATATAGTATTACAAATACCATAGAGTAGTTATATTATTATTATTTTGTTCTTATTATTAATATTATATATATATATATATATATATATATATATATATATATATATATATATATATATATATATATATATATATATATATATATATTTATATATATAATATAAATATTTCTTTTAAAATATATTATTAGGCTTTGTGCTTACGTGTGATATCAAAATTTGGGTTGAAAGTCCTAAAATATATTATTGTTTATTTTATGGTGTTTTAAATACACCTTCACCCTACTAGTTAAAATATTATTTTTGATATAAAAATGATTTTTATTTTCAAAATATTATTAAAAAAGTATTTTGACTACTACAATATAGTTTCCAATTTTATAAAAATGTTTTCCTAGTATTTTTCTAGTATTTAACTAATGTAGTTTTGCTTAACAAAATATACTTTTCAAGGTATTACAAATATTTTACTAAATTTGTATATGTATTATTTACACCAACTCTCCTTTGATTATCATTATTAGTCATGACTAATCATACACTTCTATTTTTCTGCGAATTCGAAACCCTTCCCATAGACCATGGCTACTGAACAATCGGGACTTGTCAGATCATCGCACCACACCAAGCGTCACACCAGACAAGATACCTTGCCATATTTATTGTTTATAATTAGTTTGTATTTTATTATAGTTATTGCATATATACTGCATGTTTGTTTCCAGTTTATCCAGTTCACCTTTAATTGTTGGTCATGATTTACTTGCTTCCCGTTATACTCAATGAAAGTGCTAGCCTTATTTTCTTCCTTATCTTTAATTTATGCATATAGAGTTAGAAATTAAGGGACTACCATCTGTTAGTGTACTTCATAAACTTTGTCACGATTGTGCCACGAAAGATGTGTAAGTTAGGAGTAGCATGTAGATGTACTTGCATGTTGGCTGATCACCAGTACGCATGCGTTAGGTCTAACTGCTAATAGAGGCATGTTAGGAGTCTTAGCAGTTAGTAGAGATACGTGGTCGTGGATACGACTTCATAGGTGCATAGGGTGGGGAGAACATTTTCTTATCGTATGAGCCACTATTACACTTTCTTTTGTAACCCGGAAACTCTGCTGGAGATACGGGTAAGCTTACCCTCTCAGATTGGCTACTGACGTTTTTGAACATTATACGCTTGGCCACTGGAGCCCAAGTGGGGACTATACCGGATCCCATTTATAGACAGAAGTGCCCATGCGACTAAAGGTTTATTCTTAACTTCATGTATATTGTAGAACGGATAGTTGACCCTAGTTGATGTCATGTCACTATAATTTTACCTTTGACTTTGTGACATATTTTATATTCAATTTATATGGCATGTTCTTTCTGTATCCTGTTATGTCCCGTTGAGGACCTGGTGAATTCTCCAGGTGTGCTTTTGTGACTTTCTGTAGGTGCTCCAGCCAAAGGTCATGATCTACTCTATTCATTCAAAGATGATTTCTCTTGGATCATTTTTTGCTTTGCTCAACAATTTTTTTCATTGTTTATGTATTTCTTGTTTTTCAATAGTTTGCAGTAGATTTGTCTCTGCCAAACGTCTTGTAAAAATAATAATTTATAGTTGATTTATATCATCATTCTTTTATTTTTGTGGATAAGATTTAGTTGTCATGGTTTACTGCGTTTTACAGTTTATGTATACATATGAGGATTCTATATATTGGAGTATACTTCGTATGTATGCAGCTGACATGTCTACGTACTTAGTCCTAAGTATTTAGGGACTGGGGCATTACAAAAACTATTACAGTTCCTGGTATTTTTCAGAAAACAACTACATCGCAGCAAAACCAAGCAGATAAATTAAAGTCACAATAAGATATGAAGAAATGTATCTCTTTATTGATAATTGTAATAGATTATAAGACTTGCAACTAAATACAGAGTTTACAACATATCACAATACTCTTGAATAGCCAACTGAATATATATATACTTGCCATTTAGGCTTTACAACCGAACATACCGACTTTGCTTACAATCTCACTGGTTCATCTTAGTTACACTGTTCCATACATCATGTCCCGTATAACAGAAGACATCATCTTGTAAGAAGAGCTTTTGTGCACCCATCCGATTCATCAATGCCGAGCATTGACCAAATGATTTTCCCCATGCACGAGCACCTATAATAGTACTCACAAACGTGGGTCACTACATCATCTATATACTGGCGAGCGGTGCTGGCCCAACTCGCCTAAGAAGACAACACTAAGTAATCATGTTATAGAACATTATTAAAAGTGTTCTTTCTCGTTGCCTTAGGGTCAATTTCATGTTTATAGTCGACAAAAAGTAAAGCATGCAATTCTCAGAGCCAGCATAATGTAAAGCAATATGATATCACCCCTTGGTAATTCTTACCCACGGTCGTGTATCCATTCATGTACATTTATAATACTTACTTAGCCTGTATAAGACATTATTAGGAATAATATTATATTATCAAAATTATCACCATTCAGGTGATTCTTACCAACAGCCGACATCCTTTCCTGTAATTGAGTAATAACTTACTCTTCCTGCATGAGACATCATTAGCACTGGACTTATCTATATAAAGGTCACAGACTGCATGCCATCTTGGACATATGGTTAGATGTCTCCTCTTTATCGGCAGGTAGCTAGCCCACTACGGAATATTTTTGAATTACCATGCTACTACTTCAGCACGAGGTTCCCCTAGGACGAATCGGTTTTCAAGGTCTTAGAATATCGTTCGAGGAACTACCTTGTCGACAAGTTGTCCATGACCATGCAAATATATGCAACTTATCTATGAAGAGACATATAATGCATGATATGGAAAACTAAGTAATTTAGCCAACTTTCTCAATAAGCCATCATCTTCATTCGTATTACAATCTTGCCATCTTGCCTTGAGCCAGCACTCATATATACCAACTGCCCAATCCAGGGACTTAGTGTAATCAACATTCTACATCGGTGACAGGATAATAGAATGCTGATTACTCAATCTCTTTTCTACATCTTTGATACCATGCGTTCATCTATCATCATTCAAGTAAACTCACTGCCCAGTTCTTGGGATATAGCATATGGGTTACCATCTATTCATCGGGCTAAAGCTCGATATACTCACCGTCCAAGTATTTGGGACTTTGACTTCACCTGTCATGTATTTTATAGTAACAATACGTAAGCCCATAATTTATAAAATGATACACAACGATTTTTGGGTCATGTAATTAATTATTTTTTATTATCTTTTCGACTTTCATGCAAGGAGTTATTCAGCAACTCAATGAGTAAATATAGCATACAATCCTTTTATTAAGCGTGAAGCTAAAGGATCTTCGAAAGGTTCAACATTACTCACATTTATAAGACATTTCTGCCACGATCGCATAGCCTTCCGAGCAATCTTTCGCATACTCCCAAGTCCAACATGCCTTCATCGAATTAGCCAGCCATCATAAGGCACCGAACAGGTCGGGGCACTACAACCAGAAGGCTCGAGAGCGCTCCGGAAGACCAATCCAAGGTTGGATCATGCCTGAGCAGTGGACTACAATGAGGTCTAGATTCGATGATCCTAGGTACAAGGAACGGTCGGAGAAGCCGAATGCGGCTAGGATGAGGGCAAAAAAATGGTGTGCTGGCTCGATTCCCATGACAGAATATTTCCATCGCCTGGTATGTATTTTACTGTAATATACTATTTTAATGAAAGTAGGAATAAATTGTTTAATTTCAATAACAAACAAATTATTATAACATATAATGAGGGATGAATATGCCAACATGGTGACCGTCTTCCTGGCCACCAATCAGAAGGACGGAAAGCTTATCGATGATAGGGCCATGCAGAGCTATGTATGTATTACTTTACGTGTCACCAACTTTAGTATAACTTAAGAAATATGCAATATATATACATAGACGGGGAACAACTAGGTTGGTAGTAAATATTATGCTTATCGAGATGCATACTTTTTTAGGATGAGTATCTTAGGCTAGAGCATGAGATTACTAGTGCGCCTGCGGAGGGAGGGGCTAGTACTTCCTCCCAGATCCCTCCGGCTCGGACGTTGGATGAGCTCTGGATGACTACTGTGGGTGGTCTTCAGAGGGGTACATACAACAGTACATGATCCTACGACGCCTTTGTGGCGACGCAGTCATCCAGGGCCTCCTCTGGCAGTGTGCATTCCCCACAACCCTCACAGGAGTCGGCTCGTGTGGAAAAATTACTAAGCTGTGTGATGAGCTGTTACGGAGGATTGCGAAGCAGCCCCAGTCTCAGACGCATACGAACGATGTGGTGCTCACCGTACGATTTGTTATGCTCGAGTGTACCATCAGAAAAACGAGCGAGAGGACGAATCGTACCGTTCAGGCAGAGCAGAAGAGAACGAATCTTGTCGTTTAGGCGGTATATGATACAGGTGGCCATAGGCGATCAACTTTCGAGGATGGCGGTTGTTATGGATTCCACCAACTCTAGACTGCTAGCCATAGAGCAGACACTTCCTGGTCATGCGTCGGCATCCACACCGACTGTATCGGTTCCACTGCCTCCTCCTCATCCTATTGATGAGTCGTTACCGGTGACGCTGACAATAGCGCAGTATAGGTTCATGTTATACCAGATGCAGGGATTGTCTCCTCCTCCTGACCAGGCGTTGTCTTTTATTGGTCTTATTTTTATGTGTTGTGTTATTTGCTGACCCATTATTGGGTCTTTATGTATTTGTTTTATTCATTTAGTGACAGTTTGTGTTATGTTGACTCTGTTAAAACATTATTGGACAAACTCTTTTTATAGCCGTTTGGTAGTGGATTTGTTTTCATCCGGCTATTTCATATCTTTCTTGTTGTTTGATTCTATTTGTTTGATTATTAGTAGTGTTTTTTCTTCATTTGTCTAATTATGTTGGTTTACCGGTATTGAGTTTTCTACCAAAGGGGTCGACGAACCCAAGAAATTCTACAGAGGGTTGCTCCGGGTCTATTATTTGCAAACTGTCATTTAAAATGCAGGTAGATTCTGGATGGAAAAGCAAACAGAATCCTAATTTTTATGTTTTTTGAAAGTTAGCGACACATAGCTACGTTTATCGACGAATAACGACGTAACTATATGTTGCTAACGTGTATCAAGACGTCGCTAACATGAAAAGCAAACGTCGCGGACAGTCGCTAGACGTCGCTAAGTTGCTGACATAGGAAACTCACCATGTCAGCAAAGTAGTCTACTAACGTCGCAAAGGACGTCGCTATTCATGTATCCGAACGTCGCTAGCCTGTATTGGAGATGTCGTTGACAGTCGCCGGACGTCGCTAATATCGTAACGTGGCAAACCCAAAATGTCAGCTAATACGTCACTAAATGTCGCAAATTACGTGCTAACAGCTGAATTGTCAGCGACAATTAACAACGAATACTAATGTCGCTAATTAGCAACGCCTCGTCGGCAAACATCACTATTAACTAAATAGCTTGCGACGTTATGGCGTCGCAACATGGCGACGTATAGCGACATAGTGTGTTAGCGACCAGGAAATACGCGACATGGAGAATTTGTCGCTAAACTAAATCGACGACGTTGTTTTCCCATTTAGCAACATTTTATGGCATCGCTAAAGTGATTTATTTTGGTAGTGATTCATCTGCTCGTTAGCGGGAGATGCTGGCGTAGCTGAACTGAATCCTATTGCTGGATTTGGTAATCGAAAATGCAGTCTGCGAAGTGGAAGAGGTTAATGACTCAATGATGCTGTGGAGCTTGCTAACGAGGACGAGAACACTGAGCTTGACAATGATCCAAACGCAAATGGGGAACTTCCTGAACCGGGAGCAGACTGTCTAATGGAAAGTCCAGTAGATGCACAAGATGTATTAGGAAGAGATGTAGAACTGCCTGAACCAAACAAGAGCCGACAGCCCAAACGAAAATCCCATAGACAGAGATGTACTGGAGACAGAGGTAGAACCAAAAATGGACGACGTGGGTGCCTGAGAATTGGAACCAAACAGAGAAGAGGCTGCAGGGAATCAAGGTGTTGAAGATGATAAAGATTGGACTAGAATTCGACATTCCAATGGTAGCACTCATGGAAATTGAGCTTGCGGGACTTCCAGACAACGTGATCCCACTGAAAATAGGGATTTGGATGAACCAGGTGAGCCATTGCTTAGGTTTGGAGTGGTAGAATTACCAAAAGCAAATAAGTCAGGGGTACATTGATAATCCTGAGAAAACAGCATTGCCTATTGGCTTACATAGATCTACAACCTTCTTGTTTCACCAGCTTCGCTTAAGTTGTTGACTTCAGCTGCAGTCATAGTAGCATGCCTACAACAGAGTAAAATAAATAAGAATGTGCAAATGCATTATGAAAGACCACAAAAATTCAAGTGTCTTGATGTTTATATATTTGGTTTAGTGCATTCTCACTAATATTGATCAATGTTGGAGTTTGGTCATTTTCTATGTGAATTTTAGTCCTACATCGGCTAGACCAAAGGAGTTGTATCTCTATATAATAGGTTTCCTATTTTAGAGATGCACATGTGGTGTGGAGGTGCACATGGGTGTGCCATGTGGGGTTATTTTTCTAATGGGAAAATGGCTAAATCAACAATAAAAGCATTCATGCTTTTTGCTCTTGGGAAATTCATTTCCATGGGAGCTAAGCCCCGTAGGGGCTTAGCGACTCGGACTCGGACTCGGACACGGACTCGGACTCAGACTCGAGCTCATGAGGCATAATGTGGCATTTTGTTGGCGCACTTTGCACTTAGCACGTCAGCATCATCGTCAGCATCGTCGCTAGGTGCATAGTGCGCTTTAGTTGCGCTCGTTGCGCGAGTTGTGCGGGTTGTGCTGGGTTGTACGGGTTGCGCGGGTTGCGCTGGTTATGCTGCATGCGCAGTGTACGCAGTGCACGCAGTGCGAGCAGTGTGCGCAGTGCACAGTGTGTGTAGTTCAGTGTGTGCTCTGTTGCGCAGAGTGCAAGGAGAGCGCTGGGTGTGCGCAGTTGGCAGCAGAACGTGTGTTAGCATGTTCTGGGCGGTTGCTACATGTTCGGGGTGGTTATTACCACGTCCCTAACTTTGTGGCAACCGTCCAGTTGCTGCATGGCCTATATAAGGCATCCTCTCTCTCAAGGCTCATTACAGAATAGAAAGAGAAGCCACCAGAAAGTTTACGAAGTGTTCTTTAGCACAAGTAAACAGAGATTTTCAGACGTGTTCTTTAACACAGTTATGATCTGCAGCCTTCGAGAGAGAGAGGAAAGGCGCCGCACCAGCGTTGCTTTTTGTACGGGAGTTCGTGTCCATCCGAGGAGTCAGAAGAGCAGTCGTGTTCTAAGTTCTCCGACGAACTTGCTGGTTCCTGGAAGCTGTTCGTGTAGGGCGAATAAAGCTTTGAGCAACGGTGATCATTCATCCCAGCAGGAGTTCTTCCATATTTTGCCAGTCACCTTCTTCGTTGCTGCCAGTAACTCTGATTGTATCTTCTTTTAGAAGTACTACGATCTGATTGCTATAATTACGAAATCTTTTTAGATTCTCGTAATATCATAACGATATCTTTTTAGATCTTCGTTATACTTGCGCAACCTTCCTAGAAGTGTTGCGTTGGAACATTGTTTTTACAATTGTTTCATATTCTCAGTTTTCTATCGAAAAATTGTGCCCCGGCACTATCAATCTCAAAGCTTTATTGCTACGATGGAAAACATTAATGCTTCACTCCTAAACACTGACTTCTGTAAGTTAGATAAGTTTGATGGAGAGCATTATCAAGTCTGGAAGAGGAAGGTTTATCTCACTCTTCAACTCAGAGACGTGGATCACGTGCTTCTTGAAGAGGAACCTACCATTCCAGATACTGGGTCTGCTGCCGCAATCTCTGCGGCTACTAAACTTTAGGCCAAATGGAGAAGAGAAAATAGCATTTGCAGGCTGCTTATCCTGAATGCTATGGAGGATTCACTTGCAGAATCCTGCTCTAAGAAGAATATCGCTAGAGGCATATGGGAGTCTCTAGAAAAACTCTACGAAGAAGACAAGAACCGCAGTAAAATATTTGTGGTTGAAAAATATCACAAGTGGTTCTTTGAGGACGAAAAGTCTATGCTGCCGCAGGTGAAGGAGTTTCTGAAACTGCGACAGAAGCAGGAAGACGAGGCGATGCCCCTCCCCGACAAGTTTGTTGTTGGAGGGATTGTCTCAAAGCTTCCCGCTGGGTGGAGCAAGTTCAATGCAAACATGCATAGGAAGAAGCTTGAGATCAGCCTTGAAGATCTCTTGCAGGAAATATATGTTGAGGACCAGATGCGAGCTCAACTGAAGGTGGACACATTGTCCAAGCAATTGGCTAACGCCAATCTGGTTCAGACCAAGGAACCAAGGGGAAAGCAGGCGGCTTTCCACAGCAAGAAGAAGGACCATGACAATCTATCGGTCAAGGAAACTTCTATCAAGAAAAAGAAGCCAAAGTCTCAAATGCCTTGCTTCAAGTGTGGCAAGAAGGGCCACTTTAAGAATGAGTGCAAAACAAAAACCAAGCAATCAGAGCAAGGAGAGCCTAGTAAGGTATCTATAATCACTGACATTGTTGCTATGATTGTACAGGTTGATACAGTAAGGACTGACTCTGACTGGTGGGTAGACACTGGAGCCTCCTGCCATGTCTGCTCCAGTAAGGAGTGGTTCACCACCTATACACCTACTTCTAAAGTGGTTATGATGGTGAACCAGGCACAAGCTGAAGTGCTCGAGATCGGGACGGTGGTGTTGAAGCTGACTTCGGGGAAGTCTCTGACGCTTCAAGGTGTGAAGCACGTACCTGCTATCGCCAAGAACCTGATCTCAGGAGGCCTACTCTGCAAAGCAGGCCTCAGGATGGACATCAATGCTGGCCAGATGGTGATGTCTATCAAAGGAACATATTTCGGGAAAGCTTTTATACCGAAGGAATGTTCAAAATTCAGCTTGTAAATCAGTCCAATGTAATTAATGTGATTAATGAAGTCACGCATTATGCTTATACTCTTGAGTTGTGACATAATAGGCTAGGACATGTTCATTGTAAACGAATAAACAGAATGTCTAGTCTAGGACTTATCTCCAAGTGTGGGGGTAAGGTAGAGAAACGTGAAGTTTGTGCTCAAAAAAAGATCACAAGGAAACCCTTTCCTTGGGTTAATCGAAGTACAGATCTTCTGGATTTGGTACACTCAGATATCTGTGACTTCAAACAGTTCTCTACAAAGGCCGGGATGAAGTATTTCATAACCTTCATCGATGACTTCTCAAAGTATGCGTTCGTCTACTTGCTGAAGGCTAAAGACGAAGCATTCGAGAAGTTCAAGGAGTTCAGAGCCGAAGCTGAGTGGCAGACTGGACAACAACTCAAAAGGATAAGAAGTGATCGAGGTGGAGAGTACAGGTCTCATAAATTTGCATCGTTCTGCAAAGAACATAGAATGGTCAATGAGACTACGGCTCCATACTCTCCTCAATCAAACAGAGTAGCTGAGAGGAAGAACAGGACGTTGACAGAAATGATAAACTCAATGTTGTTGACTGCTGGCCTTCCTAAGTGCTACTGGAGAGAAGCTGCATTGACGGCCACTTTTATTCTAAATAGAGTGCCTCATGCAACTTCAGACGTTACTCCTCATGAACTCTGGTTCAAGGTCAGACCTAACTTGAATGTCATTCGAGTGTGGGGGTGTCTGGCGTATGTCAATCTTCCAGATCTAAAGATTCAGAAGCTTGGGATAAGGACTACAAAGACGATCTTCTTGGGGTATGCCGAGAAGAGTGATGCTCGGAGATTTCTTGATATTGAGTCAAATCATATCATTGAATCTCGCGATGCAAAATATTTTGAAGACAAGTTTGCAAGGCACAAGAATATTGTTCTTCCGGATGTACCGAAGAACAATGAGGGTGCGCAAGAAACTGAAGTCTTCAATAAAGATGTGGTCCAAGAAAATATTGTTGTTGAAACAACGGTAGAACCAGAACAAGCTGAGCCATCAGCTAAGCGTGTGAGGAGGCCGAAGGACTTCGGAAGTGACTTTGTCACCTATCATGTGGAAGCAGATCCGCTTACCTATGATGAGGCGATGAAGACCAGAGACGCGGTTTTCTGGAAGGAGGCGATTGACAATGAGATTGATTCCATCACCTCAAATAACACTTGGGTGTTTGTTGATCTTCCTGAAGGAGCGAAATCCATCGGATGCAAATGGATCTTCAAGAAGAAGATGAAAGCAGACGGAACTATTGACAAGTTCAAGGCTAGGTTGGTAGCCAAGGGGTTTTCTCAGAAGCAGGGGATTGACTATTTTGACACGTATACTCTAGTAGCCCGGATGACCACCATCAGAATGTTGATTGCTCTCGCAGCAATACATAAGATGGTGATACATCAGATGGATGTGAATACGGCTTTCCTAAATGGCGAGCTGACCGAAGAGATTTACATGCAACAGCCAGAGGGATTTGTCATCAGGGGTCTTGAAGACAAAGTCTGCAAGTTGGTGAAATCCTTGTACGGTCTTAAACAGGCTCCCAAGATGTGGCATGAGAAATTTGACAAAGTTATAAGGTCAAATGGCTATATGGTCAGCGATACGGACAAGTGTGTTTACACGAAGTTCGCTGATGGAAGAGGTGTGATCGTTTGTCTGTACGTGGACGACATGCTTATCCTAGGTACGGATATTAGCTGTGTCACTGAGACAAAGAAGTTCATCTCTAGCAAGTTCAGTATGAAGGACTTGGGGGAAGCTGATGTGATCTTAGGGATCAAGATCATCCGGACAGACACTGGACAAGCGCTGTCATAGTCTCATTATATTAAGAAAATGATCACTCGTTATGGGTATCGGGATCTTCCAGGGATCGATACGCCGTACAGGTGTGATCTGAAGCTGAAGCCTAATTCAGGGGAAAGCGTCAGACAGCTGGAGTATGCAAGCGTAATGGGAAGTTTGATGTATGCTACTACTGCCACAAGGCCTGACATAGCTTTCGTCGTGGGAATGCTGAGTCATTTCATGAGCAACCCAGGTGCTAAATACTGGAAAGCTGTGAAACGGGTTATGAGATATCTCAAGAAGACTCAGACATATGCACTGTACTACAGCGGAGATCCGCAGGTAGTGGAAGGCTTCAGTGATGCCAGTTGTTGCTCAGAGGTGGAGAGCGAGAGGTTCACAGGTGGATTCATTTTCACAATGGGTGGAGCTGCTATATCGTGGAAGTCGAAGAAGCAGACTATGCTCTCGTGGTCATCCATGGAATCTGAGTTCTTTGTACTTGATACCGCAGCCGAGGAAGCAGAATGGCTTCGGGAGCTCATGTATGATCTTCCAGTGGTTGGGGCGCAAATACCGGCGATACCGATATACTGCGACATCCAGACGACTGCGACGGTGGCATCAAATGACCTCTTCAATGGGAAGAAGAGGACTGTGCGGTTGAAGCACAGGGCAGTACACGATCTTATCAAGATAGGTATTATTGCAGTGATTGATGTTCGGAGTCAGGAGAACCTGGCGGATCCGTTCACCAAAGGCCTCAAGCGCCAGCTGGTCGATGACACAGCTTGTAAAATGGGCTTGAAGACATTCTAATATTGTATTATTATATTCCTTCCATAAAGTTTTATGCTATTAGTTTAAAGATTTATCAAAGAGGCATCTAGCTTTTGGTTCAAGGGAGGACCACTAATCGAAAGAATATCAGAAACGGTGGGTACATGTTCTATTGGGCATGGAGAGGTTACGGACCTATAACCACTGTTGTCTACTGTTGTTTTCTGCGAAAAATGGTTCCTGTGGGAAGGTTGGCTTAATTGCCTTAATGAGTTCTCAGGCAGAGTGAATGTCTGGTGTGCTTTACAGGAAGCACGGTAGAGCAGCACTATAAGGAGTGAAACTCCATGCTACAGTGGGGTGACTCCACAATGAGGTTCCTATATGTGGGGTGCTGCCCAGTAATAGGATAAAGCATCGGTTTTGCAGGCCAAGTCAAAGCGGCGTAGCACCGCAAATAGGCAGTTAGCCTAATGCTGTATCATAAAAATAAAGAGGGGTGTAGTCAGCACTACAAAGAGGAGGAGTTCCTCACGTTACAGTGGCACGACACCACCATGAGGTACCCTGTTAGGGATAAAGCCTCGGCCTTGCAAGCCATGTCGTTGCGGCGTAACACCGTAAGGGAGCCTAAGGCTTCATGCTGGGTAGTTTGGCACGACAAAGAGGCGGTTGCCTCATGCTACAGTAGTATTGTAATGCCACGCTCCGCACGGTGCATTATGCTGAGTCGTTGACTCGAAGAGTTGCGTTGGCCCGATAATGTATCGATACAAAACGATACGAGAGTTAAGTTGTCCCGAACAATGCATCAAACTAA
This sequence comes from Iris pallida, assembly GCA_029216955.1. Classification (NCBI taxonomy): domain Eukaryota; kingdom Viridiplantae; phylum Streptophyta; class Magnoliopsida; order Asparagales; family Iridaceae; genus Iris; species Iris pallida. The sequence continues at coordinate 3,679,635 of JANAVB010021791.1, forward strand.
GTTGATGCGAAGAGTTGCCTTGCACCGAAAGAATGCATCAAGTTGAATCGATGCGAAGCGCCGTGTTGCCCCGAAGGATGAGTACGTTGAATCGGCTCGAAGATTCTAAGAAATCGAATCGACCAAGGCGCAAGTCCGAATCGATGCAAGTATTGATTTTAGTTGGTTTCGTGTGCAGGTTATACTTTGACGGGAAAATATTAGAGGTCGATCTTTTGCAATATTTAGTAAGGGATCCGCGAAATCAAATCGTCGCCTTGCGACGGGCTAAGACTTGGGCATGCTAAGGCAAATCGGACGTATAACTCAATGAAGCACGAAGTGCTCGAATGGCTAAGTCAGGAGAGTGACCGTACAACAAAGTTAGGGAATCGAGCCGCATCGGCTCGGCGAAACGACGAAGGCGAATCGACTCAAGGTGGGAGGATTGACTTCTTTTTACTCCTTCATTCGATAAGTCAAATATATCGTTGTATGCTAAAAGTTAACCTATCGACGCCACGGGCGTGGTCCGATCGGAGATAAATCATAGTGTGAGTCGAACACTAAGTTAGAACAATTGAAATGAAATGTGCATCAATATGCACGAGTCGCTATGGGACATTGGATATCGCTAAGGCGAGCGCCTCGGTGCGCAAGCCGCAAGAACGTGGGATAACTGTAATTGGCGAGTGCCTTAGTGCACGAACCATACCGTGCCTTTGCTGCACGAGTTAGACGGCTAGAACATTGGAAGACAATAGGCGAGCGCCCTAGCGCGCAAGCCCCGAACATTGAATGCTAAGTTATAGAACAGGGAAATACGGTCGAAACGTGCCTACGTGCACGGGATAATAAAAGATGGCTTCATTGCGAGAGAATACAGTTGTGGCATGAATGTGGCGGAACTATCGGCTATGACATGGTGCCTCGAAAGGTGTTCGAGACCTTCGGGTCGTTCGGTTGACGAGCATTGAGTTGAGATACGATGCCACTGAATCATTGAATCGAAGTATGAAACGTGAGAACATAGAAAGTTAACGGAAGAAATACGAGATGATAAAGTCTGAGTCTTGAACTCAAGGCTATGCTTGGTTGTTTGAATGATAGTGCGTTGCATGGTCGAATGGAATGGACTTGAGATAATTGTGATGATATCTTCCGTGCACGGAACGTTCCCTCCGAACGGGCGCACCGGGGCACCGGGACCGTTCGGCCTAGGAGGGATGATAATCTTTGATAGGCGCACATTTGCGAAGTCCGATTAGCACTCGGTCGTAAATAGGAGAAGCCGCAAACGATGGTAGGCACGCGGTAGGTTTCGGTTGTTGGGATAGCAACCCAACCCGTGAAACGCCGGGCTACCCAAATTCGATTTCGAGAGAGAAAAGAAGGAGAGAAAAGAAAGTAAGGAAAGATAAAAGAGAAACTCCTTTAGTCCATTCCGGCACGGATACGCCCACGACCTTCATATAGTTAAGGAACGATGGGTTGAAAGTTTAGGCGCGTATGCGTCCCGCATAGAGATCCTGCTTAGAGATGCACATATAATATGACAGGGAAGGATTACGGCGTATTCACCTTGCGTCAGAGCAAGGGCGAGTGCGTCGACTTGGTAAGTCGTGCCACGAGTCAAACACGAGATTGCTTGTTTGCTTGCCTATTCAATTCGATAACATGCTTGATATGCTAACATCCTTTACGCTTTCGAAGATGCCATGAAATTGACCCTAAGGAGAACATAGCAAGATCATAAGCTAAGTTGTATGATTCAACATAAATATTAAAATGTCGGTTTGGAAAGATGATCTTTGCTTCAGTACATGCGAGGACGAACGTACTGATCCCCCACCAGCTTCATGCAGGGTGCAGGGAATGGATTGCTCGTGGCGAAGCGTTGCTTGAAGGTGTTAAGGCTTGGAATGCCGAAGCGCATTGAAGCGTGCTATCGCATTGACGCTCGGACTACGCAGCTGGATTGATACGGCCGAGATATAGAAGGCATGATGTATGGAACGGTGAAATCCTTTGTGGGCAAGAGAGAACCTGAGTGTTGTAGCCAATCTGGCATATATTGTTAGGCTATCGAAAGCCATTGTAATCTCAGTTTCGGATATCAATAAAGAGAATTGTTTCGTATACTCTGTTTTTCCTATCGTTGTTAATATCGAATCAAAAGATAACCATTTGAGAACTTGTCATCTTGCCTTGCACGAGCGCAACTCCAGGCTCGTGCGGCATCATGCCCCCTGCGAGGACGATGATTCGGGTAATTCCGGGTCGGGGCATGACAAATTGGTATCAGAGCTCTAGGCTCAATTTCCTCTGGACGCTCGCTTCATTACAATTCGAAAAGTTGCCCACCACCCTTTGATATCACTCTTGACTCTACTCGATGCCGCACTGGATGTTCCATACAATAAGTCTAATACAAATCGTGAAATTTTGCCGCATGTGTTTTGAAAATTTCTTAATGTTTACTAAGAAAGCCGCGAAGGGTATATTGCATTGAATGCAAACGAGCCGTAAAAATGTTAGTTGCTGCAAGCGCAACAAATTATGAAATATGATTTGAGATATTGTAGCAATGTAACATGTTGAATGAGAAATAAAATGATGCACGAAGTGCAGCGAGTTAATGGTGAATATGGGTTAAAATGAAAGTGAGAAGTGATAAGCCAATACCGAATGTGTTAAACGGATTGTGCATTGACTTGGAAAGTCGAGAGTAATTCGTTGCACGAGGTACGATAAATGTCGAAAATGATCGTTGCACGATGTACAACGCGTATTAAAAGTAAAAATTATTGTACGTGGTGCAACTGTCACGCCCCAGAACCAGAATACTGGTGAGCGGGGGCAGACATAGCCAGCTACGTATAACGGAATGGAATCCACACCGCTATACGGTCATGGCTGTCTAGATATGTGAGGGTTTCACTACAATCCATCAGTCTCTTAAGGTCATCAAATAGCCTATTGTCTCAATCTCAACCAACTAATAGTAGTTACAAGATATCAGACCACCAAATACACAATAGTAAGGCGTCCCATACATTATATATTCGGAATGATCATGGAGCTAGTCGTTACAAAATGTGAGGACTAGCAAGAGTTTAGTCATACATGATCAACCCCCGGGGCTTGTCAATCATGTTACAGCCCGTAGGCAGACAGTAAGTAAGTACAATCGAGCTAACACTTGCTCGTCGGCTAAACGCCTCAAAAGAATAATGTACAATATTACAGTAGGAGAACAAAAGAAACCCACTCGATGCCTTGGTTACGCCTGATGACCACCATCGGGCTGGAAAGCAGGAAGATCCTTTGGTACTGCTCCGGTATCTGGCCATACAAAACCAGCTGGGTCAGACCCCAGAAGGAGCAAGTGCCACAAAGGAGGCTTCACTTAAGAACTAAAACCAACAAATCATTAGCATTCAACATGTAAGAAAATAATAAGTAACACAGATTGAGGTTGTGCACTACCAATGCACTTATCCCAATCAGAGAAAATAATTAAGAAAGGCATCATTGACATAAAAGAACTGGAGAATCATGCTAAATAAAACATAGCTAGACAATATATGAAAAGAAAACGAAGGTACTATTCCGGAAGCCAGGTTACAATCCTTAAACCAAACAAGGACCGAGACTGTAACCCTTCGCCTGAACAGAACTTAGTCTCTGATCATTTATTGCTAAAGGTGCCAATCATTAAGGTGAAAAGGAGAGAGATCAATGATAAAAGTGACAATGAAGAGTGCAATCATTATAGTAACAATCTGGAGTGACAATCATTATAGTGACAATCTGGAGTGACAATCATTCAATCATTCTGGTACAATCTTGTAATCAATCACTTCTAGACAATACTATACTGGACTAGACTCCATCCACGCAATCACGGCCAATCATTGCCTACGGCTTTCTACATTAACTAACTAGGGTTATCACAATCCTAGTTACTAGCAAGATGCAATGAGATGCTCCAAGTAGTCACAGGCCCTGCAGCTATCCAGGTTATCCAGGCAATCATTATAGTAACAATTTAGAGAGTACAATGCATTAGAGTGACAATAGAATTCAATCCTTTAAAATGGACGTTAAACATCTAACAAATTATCAATATACAAGGCTATAGAAGATCTAGGGTAATCAGGCTACGCTCAGGTCAGGCTACGCTCAGGCCAGGCTACGCTCAAGCCAGCGTACGCTCAGGTCAGGCTACGCTCAAGTCAGCGTACGCTCAGGTCAGGCTACGCTCAAGTCAGCGTACGCTCAGGTCAGGCTACGCTCAAGTCAGCGTATGCTCAGGTCAGACTACGCTCAAGTCAGCGTATGCAAGAATAAGCTTCCAAAAGGCAGCGTATGTACTCCATACGACTCCTCATCAAGGCAGCGTATGAGGTCCATACGACTCCTTGTCAAGGCAGCGTATGAGGTCCATACGACTACTTGTCAAGGCAGCGTATGAGGTCCATACGACTCTTTGTCAAGGCAGCGTATGCAAGACTGTGCTACGCTAAAGAGCACGTGCAACTCAGTGGCGCAAGCTAAATAGCTCGCGCACTGCTCACTGTCTTCTCCAAATCAGCAAGAACTCTATGGTTGAACCCAAAGCTTCAAAAGTCCATAACTTGGTCAAAACAAGTCCAAATCCAAATTTTCAAAGGTCAAAATTGGGTAGAATAAAATTCTCTACAACATGGAAACATCAAAACTTGAAAAAAAAGAAGTTTGATAGATCAAAACCACCAAAATCCAAAAATAACTAATTTCTAGATCTACTAAAATTACAGCCTCAAAATGGAAAATAAGAAGTTCTAATGTGTCTTAGAAATATGAGGAGAAGCTAATAGAACAATAAAAATGGATTTTCTTGTGGAAGCAAGTTGCACTTGCCTAAGGGGTGTTCTTGGTTGGTGGTGGGTTTAATGGAGAAGGAAGAAGAGTTAATGAGAAAGTGGAGGAGAGAGAAAAGTTAGGTGGGTTATAAAGGGGGATGGTGGTGGTAGGTAGGGGTTCAACCCTATGGTTCATAATGAACCAAGCAAACCAAACCAAGCTGAACCAACCCAGGAATAAACCAAGCCCAAATAAACCAATGAACCATTAAAACCAATTAAACTATCAATGCCAATAAAACCATGCCAATGCAAAATAAACCAAGATAACTAACCATGAAAAAATAAAATATGGGTCCAAAACACGTATACGTACACTAAATACGTATCACGAATTTGGGACATTACAGCAACGCATATCAAATTAATCGTTTCACGAAGTGCAAAGGAAATTAGAAATGAATCGTTATACAAAGTAAAATGAAAGTGTCGGAAATAAATCGTAGCACGATGTGCAACACGTATCGAAAGTAAAATTTATTGCACGGGGTGCAACGCATATCAAATAAATTGCTGCACGAGATACAACGTTAGGAAAGAATTGAAATCGTAAATCGATAGAACGAATCGTCGGTTGCACACGAAACTTATGTTGGCAAACGAGAACATTGACCGAATCGTGTCGAATTTTGATAGAATCAAAGTTACGATTGTGATCAAGCATGATCACTGCAGAAATTATGAGTCGAAAGAGATCGTTGGTTTACACTAAGTGTAGCGCGAAGGAAATGGCTTGAATTCCGAGTGGTATATGCCATACCACGTAGGCGATGAATGACTCGATTTTGAGTGGTATATGGTATATCACTTGTGCGATGAATTGCATCGACGCATTGTGAGAATTGCGGAAGAATTGTTCGCAACGGACGGGGGAGTACCGAGACTCGATTGAAAATTTGTATGGCGATATGTTGATGCAAGTGTTCTTCAAAAATTGGTTGGGACGATAAGGCGAGATTTGTATCGATGAACGATACGTCGGACGAAAGTTATAAGTTGGTCGGACGACCGATACTAGCGAAACGATTATGCCTTGACGTAATAATCGGATCGACGGAAAAGGAATACTCGAGCTTACAAATGAGTCGCACGACTTACGATCTCGGTTGAAATGTTGGGAGAGACGAATCGAATCGCACGACTTACGATTTCGATAGAAATGTTAGGAGATGTGAATTGTAATCGAATCGCACGATGTGCGACTTCGGTAAAGAGTTGGTTGATGTGAGTAATCGTGCGTAAGAAATAGTTGGTTACGTTACGGCGACACTCATTTGAGTACGACTGATAGTACGTGAAACTTAGAGGGCGAGATTGTGTGACTTGAGGGTTCGATGTTGGATAATCGGTAACTCGGTTATGCGATCAAAGTATAGCGGGATGCGGCGAATCAGAAAACGAGTTGATGCGTATGGAAAAGTTTGTTGCAAACTTGGATGTATGCGATACGAGTTAAGTTGACGTTGAAACGAATTCAAAGTTAACCCTTACGTTATCGAAATGGATACGGCGTATCGAGATCGATACGTAAGGAAACATAAGCGATATGAGAATATAAAATGGAGTGCGCCTTGCGCTATCAAAATTTTGTAAGTAAGGATACGAGAATGAACGAACTTGGTTGATCATAAATTTTGTGATTGATCAGGACGAGACTATAAGTCATCGATGATTGTTCAATACGTATAGCATCTTGTGTGTCAACCCGCGAATAAGATAGACTCAAATTCGATACGAGTAGATGTTTCATAAATTGCAAAATCATCGACGGTAATGCATGACTTAACTCAGAGGATAGTTGCGTATCAGTTGCGCCGATAGAAACGATTTTGTCCGAAATTGGGTAGTCGCATAGAATTGTCGGAACGTGATTTGGCTCCGAAATAAGATATAGCATGGTTCGTAGTAAACTGTCCTTCGATGATGATCCACAGTTATCGAGCGTAGCTTCGGGGCAGCTGACCCTAGAAGACTTGACCGCCAAATCAAATTGAATGCTGCAGACCGTAAGATGACCCATGCAATATCGCATATGAGATTGCACCGATAACAAATATAACACGGTGTATGTTGACGATAAGTCTAGGCGATCGAGAATTGTTGGAACAACTTTCGATTGAGAATGATAAGTTAGATTTTGAGTATTCGTCGGATGAATACTTGAATGGTTATGTAGGTCGTCGGTCGAACTAGAATTCATCAACGAACTTGGCGATTCGGATAGGCGAGTGCGAGAATCGTGCTATGCACGAGAGAGAAATGATAAGGGAATGACTTATGAGGCATGTCGTTAGATTCGGATTCACCTTGCAATTGAGCTTGCGTGAATCGAACTTATATTCGATGTTGCGAGATGGATAAGTTGGGAATTTGGCTAGTGAATTCCTACTCGTTAGGAAATCGGATGCAAGATGCATCGTAGAGACTTCGTGTCAAGGCGATCGTTGCCTTGAGCACCGTCGCCTTGATGTAAACTTTCGTATCGGATAGATTGTGGCCTTTGTGCAATGTCAATTTAAAGTTGCGTCGGAAGAAGTTAAGCACGGGGACTACGTAAGTAACCTAACAGACGTAGTCCTGAATATTGATGCGATTGCAAGTCAACAAAGGAAGTCGTATCGAGATAAGTTGCATAAGCAAGACTTCGAAAATAGTTTGGTGGTGACTTCGAACGCAAGGCGTTGCAGAGACTCGTTGTGATTGGATGCACGACGGCTTGACGCGACAGGTAAGAATTGATAGTCCCGATGAAACATACAAAGTAAAAAATGCGATTTTTGAATCGCATCGTGTACCTTGACTTTTGTTGGCGAATCGTGTATGTATTAATATGCATGTGCGCTAGAATTGCGAGAACAAGTAATAGGGCCAAGTCCGATCAAGAATACGAGATGGCAAGTAATAGAGAATGAGAAGTTACGTGTTTGCATTGTTCCGATATCTTACAACTGAGCTTGGTCGAAATGCATATATTGGTGGGATGCCTAAAATATGTGTATGATTCCAAACTAAGTTGTACGATCCAAACGATAGTGAGACGAGATCGTGGAATGATCTAATGAAACCCTTAGAAATCTAGTATTAGTTTCGGTTCGGGACGAACCTTGTTTTGAGTGGTATATTCTGTAATGTCCCTCTCCGCACGGTACATTATGCTGAGTCGTTGACTCGAAGAGTTGTGTTGGCCCGATAATGTATCGATGCAAAACGATTCGAGAGTTAAGTTGTCCCGAGCAATGCATCAAACTAAGTTGATGTGAAGAGTTGCCTTGCCCCGAAAGAATGCATCGAGTTGAATCGATGCGAAGTACCGCGTTGCCCCGAAGTATGAGTGCGTTGAATCGGCTCGAAGATTCTAAGAAATCGAATCGACCAAGGCGCAAGTCCAAATCGATACAAGTATTAATTTTAGTTGGTTTCGTGTGCAGGTTATACTTTGATGGAAAAATATTAGAGGTCGATTTTTTGCAATATTTAGTAAGGGGTCTGCGAAATCAAATCGTCGCCTTGCGACGGACTAAGACTTGGGCACGCTAAGACAAATCGGACGTATAACTCAATGAAGCACGAAGTGCTCGAATGGCTATGTCAGGAGAGTGATCGTGCAACAAAGTTAGGGAATCGAGCCGCATCGGCTTGACGAAACGACGAAGGCGAATCGACTCAAGATGGGAGGATTGACTTCTTTTTACTCCTTCATTCGATAAGTCAAATATATCATTGTATGCTAAAAGTTAACCTATCGACGCCACATGCGTGGTCCGATCGGAGATAAATTATATTGTGAGTAGAACACTAAGTTAGAACAATTGAAATGAAACGTGCATCAATATGCACGAGTCGCTATGGGACATTGGATATCGCTAAGGCGAGCGCCTCGGTGCGCAAGCCGCAAGAACATGGGATAACTGTAATCGGCGAGTGCCTTAGTGCACGAACCATACCGTGCCTTTGCTGTACGAGTTAGACGGCTAGAACATTAGAAGACAATAGGCGAGCGCCCTAGCGCGCAAGCCCCGAACATTGAATGCTAAGTTATAGAACAGGGAAATACGGTCGAAACGTGTCTACGTGTACGGGATAATAAAAGATGGCTTTGTTGCGAGAGAATACAGTTGTGGCATGAATGTGGCGGAACTGTCGGCTATGACATGGTGCCTCGAAAGGTGTTCGAGACCTTCGGGTCGTTCGATTGGCGAGCATTGAGTTGAGACACGATGCCATTGAATCATTGAAACGAAGTATAAAACGTGAGAACATAGAAAGTTAACGGAAGAAATACGAGACGATAAAGTCTGAGTCTTGGACTCAAGGCTATGCTTGGTTGTTTGAATGATAGTGTGTTGCATGGTCGAATGGAATGGACTTGAGATAATTGCGATGATATCTTCCGTGCACAGAACGTTCCTCCGAACGGGCGCACCGGGGCACCGGGACCGTTCGGCTTAGGAGGGATGATAATCTTTGATAGGCGCACATTTGCGAAGTCCGATTAGCACTCGGTCGTAAATGGGAGTAGCCGCAAATGATGGTAGACACGCGGTAAGTTTCGGTTGTTGGGATAGCAACCCAACCCGTGAAACGCCGGGCTACCCAAATTCGATTTCGAGAGAGAAAAGAAGGAGAGAAAAGAAAGTAAGAAAAGATAAAAGAGAAACTCCTTTAGTCCATTCCGACGCGGATACGCCCACGACCTTCATATAGTTAAGGAACGATGGATTAAAAGTGTAGGCGCGTATGCATCCCGCATAGAGATCCTGCTTAGAGATGCACATATAACATGACAGGGAAGGATTACGGCGTATTCACCTTGCGTCAGAGCAAGGGCGAGTGCGTCGACTTGGTAAGTCGTGCCACGAATCAAACACGAGATTGCTTGTTTGCTTGCCTATTCAATTCGATAACATGCTTGATATACTAACATGCTTTACGCTTTCGAAGATGCCATAAAATTGACCCTAAGGAGAACATAGCAAGATCATAAGCTAAGTTGCATGATTCAACATAAATATTAAAATGTCGGTTTGGAAAGATGATCTTTGCTTCAGTACATGCGAGGACGAACGTACTGATCCCCCACCAGCTTCATGCAGGGTGCAGGGAATGGATTGCTCGCGGCGAAGCGTTGCTTGAAGGTGTTAAGGCTTGGAATGCCGAAGCGCATTGAAGCGTGCTATCGCATTGACGCTCGGACTACGCAGCTGGATTGATGCGGCCGAGATATAGAAGGCATGATGTATGGAACGGTGAAATCCTTTGTGGGCAAGAGAGAACCTGAGTGTTGTAGCCAATCTGGCATATATTGTTAGGCTATCGAAAGCCATTGTAATCTCAGTTTCGGATATCAATAAAGAGAATTGTTTAGTATACTATGTTTTTCCTATCGTTGTTAATATCGATCAAAAGATAACCATATGAGAACTTGTCATCTTGCTTTGCACGAGCGCAACTCCTGGCTCGTGCGACATCACGCCCCTTGCGAGGACGATGATTCGGGTAATTTCGGGTCGGGGCATGACAAGTATGACACTACGATAAGGTTTCCGGTACGGGGTAAGGCCTCGGCTTTAAGCCATGTCATAGCGGCGTAGCACCGCAAGGGAAGCGCAAAGCGCTTTATGCCATGTCTCTTTATAATGAACTCACCTATAGTATATGGACAAAGAGATATCAGGCCGTCTCTTGAGGGTAAACTTGTAGACGCTCAAAATTATACACTAAAATCAGGCTGGCACAGGGCCTTTAATGTGTAGCCAGAAGCACACGTAACTACATTATGCGAGTGGAAATTTTTTTAGCTATGATGCATAATTCAAGGCTTAGTCCATTCTTGTATTATAGTCTGTTATTTGACCCACACGGGAAGATTCAAGTCGTAAGCGACATCTCTCCTAATGCATGATGGACAGTTACTGTGGGGAACACTTATACCCATATATATAGAGATATGTGGCGGATTGTTGGAGTTTGGTCATTTTTTATGTGAATTTTAGTCCCACATCGGCTAGACCAAAGGAGTTATATCTCTATATAATAGGTTTCCTATTTTAGAGTGCACATGTGGTGTGGAGGTGCACATGGGTGTGCCATGTGGGATTATTTTTCTAATGGGAAAATGGCTAAATCAACAATAAAAGCATTCATGCTTTTTGCTCTTGGGAAATTCATTTCCATGGGAGCTAAGCCCCATAGGGGCTTAGCGACTCGGACTCGGACTCGGGCTCATGGGCTCATGAGGCGTAATATGGCATTTTGTTGGCACACTTTGCACTTAGCACGTCAGCATCGTCGCTAGGCGTATAGTGCGCTTTAGTTGCGCTCGTTGCGCGAGCCACTTGCGCAGCCACGTTGCGCAAGCCCAGTTGCGCGTGCCCAGTTGCGCATTCCCAGTTGCGCAAGTCCAGTTGCGTTGTCCAGGTGCATGCCCAAGTTGCGCTCAGGTTGCGCTTGGGTGCGCTGGGTTGCGCTGGGTTGCGCATGGTTGCACAGGTTGCTTGGGTTGCGCTGGGTTGTGCAGGGTTGTGCGGGTTGCGCGGGTTGCGCTGGTTGCGCTGCGTGTGCAGTGTGCGCAGTGCGCACAGTGTGCACGCACGCAGTGTGCGCAGTTCAGTGCGCGCTCTGTTGCGCAGAGTGCAAGGAGAGCGCTGGGTGTGCGCAGTTGGCAACAGAACGTGCGTTAGCATGTTCTGGGCGGTTGCTACATGTTCGGGGTGGTTATTACCACGTCCCTAACTTTGTGGCAACCGTCCAGTTGCTGCATGGCCTATATAAGGCATCATATCTCTCAAGGCTCATTACAGAATAGAAAGAGAAGCCACCAGAAAGTTTACGAAATGTTCTTTAGCACAAGTAGACAGAGATTTTCAGACGTGTTCTTTAACACAGTTCTGATCTGCAGCCTTCGAGAGAGAGGAAAGGCGCCGCACCAGCGTTGCTTTTTGTACGGGAGTTCGTGTCCATCCGAGGAGTCAGAAGAGCAGTAGTGTTCCAAGTTCTCCGACGAACTTGCTGGTTCCTGGAAGCTGTTCGTGTAGGGCGAATAAAGCTTTGAGCAACGGTGATCATTCACCCCAGCAGGAGTTCTTCCATATTTCGCCAGTCACCTTCTTCGTTGCTGCCAGTAACTCTGATTGTATCTTCTTTTTAGAAGTACTACGATCTGATTGCTGTGATTACGAAATCTTTTTTGATTCTCGAAATATCATAACGATATCTTTTTAGATCTTCGTTATACATGCGCAACCTTCCTAGAAGTGTTGCGTTGGAACATTGTTTTTACAATTGTTTCATATGCTCAGTTTTCCATCGAAAAATTGTGCCCCGGCACTATCAATCAATTCAACGGAGGGATAAGTATGTTGTTCGAGAAATCAAGCGGATTTCTTCAGGTATACCATGAGATTAAAACCTGATGTTGCCATAAACACCAAGTAAATGGTAACAGTAAGGAAGGTTCCTTCCTAGATAGATATGTATCTTGTATCTATTTAACCAAAATTATGTATAAAAGAACATTGCAAAGTCAAGGCCTGCTTAACTGGATAGAGTGAAAGAGTAAGATCCTCGGAATAATGGAAAAGTGGACCTTTCAGAATTAAGTTTCAATATAATAAGTTTAGGAGTAGAAAATTAATGGATTCTATCTATAGTTTCAGCTGCAGTCAGTAGTAGCATGCCTGCAACAGAGAAAAATAAACAAAGAATGTGCAAATGCATTATGAAAGACCACAAAAATTAAAGTGTCTTGACGTTTATATATTTGGTTCAGTGCATCCTCACTTATATATTGATCAATTCAACGGAGGGATTAGTATGTTGTTTGAGAAATCAAGCGGATTTCTACAGGTTTCATTATATTCATGACCCTTGAAAAGTATTCATAACTGCATATTACCTACTATATCTCAGTGTAATTTTGACATGAATTATGTTCTATTTGAACTAATTTCATATGTCAAAAAGACGTTCTTCAACTCAAAATGACAGAAAAGAAAAGGAATAACCCTGAGATTTAATACAAACTGAAAAAAATGGGAAATAAAGCTGGTAATGGCCTCATTTCTGATCCTGTCTCTTTATCAACTTTTACTCCTGTACGGTCATAACAGCCACTGTAGTTGATGAAAAGGCAAAGTTATTAGCAGTATTGTAGCCAGAGCCGAGTAGAGGAGATGTTTGTTCCTTCTGCGAAGCTTGCTGGTTCAGCAAAGGGGTTGGGACAGTAGGCTTGGAGGCTGCTGAATATGAGAGCAGTAATGAGATGCAACGGGAAATTTAGAGTTGGTGCTTTTCCAGAAACAAAAGGCCGAATGAAAGCTTTCTCCTCAGACTCTCTGCACGATACATAACGACCATGCTTTCAGATGATAATACTGTTGGGAATCGGACACGTCCTCCTGCGCTCTGATATCGAGTCTGGAACGTTGCCGCAGCAAAAATTTAGGTTAGTCCACCTGAAATAACCAACCCCGTCTAACGAACACCAAGCACAGATAAAGACAATTATATCTAGAAAAATCTCAATCTCTATAACTCAGATGAAATTAAAAGATAGAAAAAAAAATATTACAATTGAAATAGCTCATCAACCCGTAGCAATGTCCCTAACCGAAGTTGACGACTCCTCCAATATCTCTCTTATTTCTTCTATCTTATATGGCGAAGTCTTAAGGACAAAGTGCCGATTTTCTCTTAAATTTTCTGTAACGAGCACCTCGAATCTCAACATTTTGTTATGCTTTGGGCCTCTACCCTCACGCATATATATAGGATGAGAAAATCATATTCTAGATAATAACAGAATTTCCTAAATAGAAATAAAATTGGAATCATATTATACCTAAAATATTCCATCAAGATCCTATTTTAGATCATAATAAATTTTTCTAAATTGGAGTCTTAAAATAAGAATCCTATTATATTTAAAATAACACAACACTAATTATGAACATCTAAATCTAATCAAATTAAATATTTAACTAAATTTGAATTCCACAAATATGTTATTACAAAATTCAGAATGGACTCCAACAAATAACTATAGGTATCTCTGAGATTAATGTTTCGGCTACAGGACTCCTTGTAGTTGGGTTTCTTCAACTCAACTTTCTGTTGTTGTTTTTTCAAAACAAGAATGTTTCAGATACAAGAATGTTTCTTCTCAAGAATCTTCAGTGCAGCTTCTAATATTGCAGTTTCAGAAATGATATTATGAGAGTCAGGTATTTTTGACTCAGCTCCATCCTTTCCTTTAGTTAACAGACTAGCAATGTGTTGATGCTCTTGCTCCTTGACATGGAGAGAGCTTGCTCTCAACATGCCTAGTAAAGTTTAGTCCCAAACAGAAAGTGCACCATGAGTTATCTCAACATATATATTTGTATGTGTTGTTGGGATATGCACATGGGGTGGTGACCCTAAGGAGGAAATCATGCATGTGGGTGATTTTACTAGGAGGTAAGGATAAGGCTCCAAGTTAAGCATTCATGCTTTTAGCTCTTGGGAATTTAATTTCCATTGGAGCTAAGTCTGGTAGGGGCTTAGCGACTTGGACTCGGACTCGGGCTCATGGGCTCATGAGGTGGAATGTGGCGTTTTGTTGGCGCACCCAGGTTGCGCAGCCCAGTTGCGCTGTCCTGGTGCGCGTCCATGTTGCGCTGGGTTGCTCAGGGTGCGCGGTTGCGCTGGGTTGTGTCACGACCCGCTCCCGAATAACCGGATACGAGTCGGACACGTCCAGCCTTTGTCATAGAATAACAAAGTAAGCTGTACCATTCTAGGAAAACTAAACAGATATGAAGACAAGAATGAAACACAGCATCTATAAAATGTATCCCAGAGTAAAGTACAATATCAGAAATTATTACATTCCAGAATGATAGAAAGTCTACTAGTCTCAATACATTGAAATAATAGGGAAAAACTAAGGGAAATCTCTAGGCTTCTGCAGCCTCTAAGTCATGAGCTGCACCAGCTAGCTCTCCTGCATCAATAGGCTCCTCGCCATAGAATGTATCGCATAAAGCCTCCAACTCACCTACAACATATCCTATTCAGGAGCGGAGCAAAGTATATCCAGAGAAATGAACATGTACATCATGGTATGAATCAAGAAAACAGGAATAATGTAAAGTACAGAAAATGAGAACAAGACATGAACTGAATAGGAATACTGAAAGTAAAACAGGGAAACATGGAAAGAGTCTTGTGCATAAAATACAACCTGAATCATGAAATACAAACTAAACATGAAATACAGCCTGAACATGAAATACAACCATGAAATCCTGAAATACAATACTGAATCCTGACATGTGCAATATTTGAAATACTTCTAGAGTGTGATCGGCTTGGGTAGATGCAATGATAATGAAATGGTCCGGCTTTGGCCATGCGTGCACGGTGCGGGACCCAAGCTATTCACATGAGTAGTAACAGGGTTTGATCACATATCTATAGTATTTCTCCTCCCAGACACAAATGAAACATGGAACATGAAACCAGACAATATCGTGATATATCGTGTCATCAAGGGGATACAAGAATGGATATGAAAGACATGAGAAATGAACAAATCCGAGGAGTATACTTGCCTGGCTCCGGGTGATCAAGAACGAGTAGTGGAGCTGGAAATCTTCCTGTTTATGAATTACAGTTGATAAGTCAACATTGTAAAGTTGATATTTCTAATCTAGAAAAACTCACTTTAGCATAACCTTGGCTTAAACTAGCTATCACTAAACCTATCCTGTATAAAGTGACATAACCTAATCATGAAGCAGTCTATCATTATTCCTGCACTTGTACTCTATTAATATTTTAAGTGTACTAAGACAGGGAACTTGAATTCACTTGGTTCAGTCCATAATTTCTGAGTCACTTAGAACATTAATATGCAATGCAATAGTCATATGATAGTACTGGATATTCATAGGCAAAGGTATTATTAGAAAAGTAAAAGACACATCATAGTATGGGTTATCCTTACTCTAACATAAACTGTATACAAAAGTGCCTAGCTAATAGGGTTTCCAACTCATGATAATACAAACTGAACTGGACTGATCTAAATCAGTCCAGACAATGGCACTCCTACGTACACCAACAACTGTGACTGTCAAGTTTGTTGACAGTTCAACAAGGAGTCTGAAAGTTCAGATCAGACTGGCAGTTTAAGTTAAAATCTCACATAGGTTTGGTACCTTATCAACTCAGGTTTAGTCTAGGATGTTGATATCAGATCAACCAATCTTCAAAGGTAGTCCTGGATTGGACTGGCATCACCCAATCTAAAGAAGAACTGACATATCCTAGACTGTATTCTTATCCTGCTGTACAACCATAATTCAACCCTTCATAACAGGACTGTTATGGACTGTTGTAAACCTTCACTAACATGGCCCTGCTGAACTAGCCTATCGGTTTATCCTGTCAATTCAATTAAATTATTCTCAATGTCCCTATTAGAAATCAACTTGTATCTCAAGCTACTATTTAGCTCCTGACCTGCTCTAAACTGGAATCCCAAACCCTTCTTTAACTTGTCTGAAAATTAAATCAGGTAGGAAGAGTCTTCCCTTAATTCATCATAAAGAAATAAGTTCAATGATGACTCTAATTTTACCAGGTATTTCTACCTACAGTTCATTCCCAGGTTTGATGATCATCCAATGATATGTGAATCCAATTTCCACAACCTACTTAGCTAATGAAAACCATTCAGGTATCATCGACTTCCTGATATCACTAGCTAAGAAAAACACAACCTGTTCCTGAAAGAATCAGTCCTGGACAAGACTGGTACAACCCAGTTTAAGCAAAAACCAGTACAGTCCAAACTCAGCTAAGCTACTGCTGTGAATCAGTCTTTATTCAACTGATACCATCTCAGGCCTGATTCAACTGTATCAGTCCATACTTAGCTGTGCCAAATCAGTCTAGAACAGGACTGCTACTAATAGGTTAACTATACTCTAGAACATGTTGAGATGTATTATCATCTCAGCTAAAGAGTCAAGAACTGACAGATCAAGGTTTAGTCCAAAATGGGTTTGATATCATTTAGTCTTAAACAGAACAGTGAGTGAATCAGCCTATTCAAAAAGAAGGCTTAAAACTTCATCAACAACTATGCATTAAGGATTTAGGAACTTGGCAAATTAGTTTAACACATGATATTGAAAACCTCAGTCCTAGGCAAGTCATTAAACATTCAGTCCTCAGGTAGGGCTTGAACTAGTCATCTCAGTTCAATGCCTTCATCAAAACCTTATGCTATCAGTGAGGAGTTAATATTTCGAATAGTTGAATCCAACTCTACTGAAATTCCATCCTTCAATATCAATTCCCCTCAATACAGAAATATAGACAACCAACTTACACAGTAAAAAGAAACTACTAAATCATTCCTACTGACAGGACAGATATCATCTCCTGTTCAGTCATGAAGAATATAGCCTAAACTCAGATTTATCCCATCTTCTAGATAATGTATAATTAAAATTTCATGATCGATTATCAAAATATGGAATCATGAATATGTATGCATGTCCTTACCATATACTGTTTCATGAATCAATCAATGGTATTTATCAGTTTTAAATTTAGTGCAGACAATCTCATTCGACAGGACTTCTCTTAACTATCAACACATAACCAAAACTCTTGAATCTATCATATTATCCATCACACAAATCTTTGTTATACACATGCACCCAAACCAGTATGTCATCAGAATGGAATTTTACCTTAATGAGCTTGTCCTGTTGCAACCTCTGTTCTCTCCACTGTCCTGTCTTAGTCCTTCTTCTCAATCAAAATTCTATAGAAACTTAAGAAAAATAACATCACTATGAATTGCTCAATCATGAATTGAGAAGAGATTCAGTAATTCAAATATTGGATGACTTACCAGTGTTTTAAATTATGAACTAGGACGATCTACAAATTGAAGATCCACTTCGATTCTAGATCTCGATCTAGCTCCCAAAACCAATGAGAACCAAATCAAAAGAAGATTACAACAGAAATACCGGATCAAACCAAAATCTATACCTCTTCGATTGATCACAGAGACAAATTCCTGAATGGATCGAAAGCTTGAGGAAGAATTTCCCAAGAATCTTAATCCAAACTACAAGTTTATAGATGAATTAGATCAAGAAGGATAGAGCCAAGGATTAATTAGGTTGATAAAATCTAACTCACTCGATTGGGATCTAGTCGATCTTCTCCTTGCTTCTACTGCTGTGTCCAACTCTTCGTATCACTCTTCAATCGAGGAAGGAGCTCGCCGAGACATGATGGTTCGCCATGGCTGATCTAGAATCAGAAATTTGAGAAAAGAGAAGGAGAGGAAGTTGTAGGAATGGAGTGGGTTGTTGCTCGTGGAGAAAGGTTTAAATAGAACGTTGGAGTAGCGTGAGAAGGAGGCAACCCTGATGGCGGGAAAACTCAATCCCCTCTCCTTGCCAGAGTTTGTTAGGGAATTTTGCAGTCGGTTGTGACAGTTGCAAAATTTCAAAATTCAAAAGGAAAAGTTTACATGAGTTTTGTATAGGTTGAACCTATTAGTTAAATGAGCCCCAACAATGGGCTACACCGGGAAAGAATTAATGGGCTGGATTAGAAAAAGGAATTTAATTAATACAAAAGCCCAATGGCTAAACTTAAATGAAATACTTAATATACTCTACATGAAATAGAAAAGAGTTCTAATTACTTAATAAAGAAAAATTTTAAACTCGAATATTAGAAAGGTGGAGTTACAAATCTCCCCCCTTGAAAAATTTTGCCTTCGAAATTCAGATATAGTTCAAAATTGATTTACAAAACACCCCGAATTATTTATTGAAATTTGGAAAATTCAAAAATACAAGAATACAATCAAGTGAACAATGTAGGGTAGCGCTCTCGCATCTCATCCTCGCGCTCCCATGTGGACTCTCCCGGAGAGTGGTGTCTCCACATGACGCGGACAAGAGAAATTGTTTGGTTTCGCAGTCGCTTCTTCCTCCGGTCCATGATCTCTACAGGCTGCTCCTCATAGGTCAAACTCGGGCCCACCTCTAGCTCTGAGTAGTCCATTACATGGCTCGGGTCTGGAATGTAACGTCGAAGCTGAGATACGTGGAAGACGCTGTGTACTCCCTCCAAGCTAGCTGGAAGCGCTAGTCGATACGCTACCTCACTAATCCGTGCTGTCATATCGAAAGGTCCGATGTACCTTGGACTGAGCTTTCCGCCTCTGCCAAACCGAATGATGCCTCTGGTCGGTGAGATCTTTAGGAATACTCTATCGCCAGCTGCGAACTCCAGTGGCCATCTGCTGTTGTCCGCCCAGTGCTTCTGCCGATCCTGTACAACTCTGAGACGATCCCTGATCAGCCTGATCTTCTCAGCTGAGTCTACTACCATCTTTGGCCCAAGCAAAGCTCTCTCACCAACTTCGTCTAAAGATAGCGGCGTACGACATCTTCGTCCATACAGTGCCTCGAACGGGGTCATCTCGATGCTAGCCTGATAACTGTTGTTATAGGCAAACTTCACAAGATGCAAATGGTCCTCCCACGAACCGCCGAAGTCGAGTGCGCAAACCCGCAGCATGTCCTCTAATGTCTGTATAGTCCTCTCGGACTGTCCGTCCGTCTGTGGATGATAGGCCGTGCTGAACTTCAACTGTGATCCCAAGCTCATCTGTAGACTCCTCCAGAAGTGTGATGTGAAGCGGCTGTCTCGATCTGAAACGATGCTAACCGGCACTCCGTGAATCCGCACGATCTGACGCATGTAGAGGTCTGCAAGCTTTTCGGTCGACAGCCCTACCTTGAACGGAATGAAATGAGCAGACTTCGTCAGTCTGTCCACGATCACCCAAATAGCGTCCTTGCCACTGGGAGTACGCGGCAATCCAGAGACGAAGTCCATGGTAATGTGCTCCCACTTCCATTCCAGAATAGGTAAAGGCTGGAGTAGTCCCGCTGGTCTCTGGCGCTCTGCCTTGACTTGCTGGCATACAAGGCATCTGGAAACAAATCTGGCGACCTCTCTCTTCATCCCATACCACGAAACATACTCACGCAAATCCTTGTACATCTTGGTAGATCCAGGATGTATAGAATACTGCGACTGGTGGGTCTCCTGTATCACCTCCTCCCGCAAGTCCTTGGACACACATAGCTGGTTTCCGTGCCTCAAGGATCCGTCCTCTGTAATGGTTAAGTCGTCGAGCAGTCCTGCCTCTGTCTGAGCTCTAAGACATTGGAGTCCTACATCAAGAATCTGGGCCTCCTTGATCCTCTCTAACAAGCCCGACTGTATCTGCATATGCATCATCTGTCCCCCATATCCTGCAGAACAACCTCAATCCCAAGGATCTTAAGATCCTCCAAGAGATGTCGGTCCATGGTGAGATACATAGCAATAGGATACCGACTGAGAGCATCTGCAACCACATTCGCCTTTCCAGGGTGGTACTGCAGACTGATGTCGAAATCCTTCATGAGTTTCAGCCATTTGCGCTGCCTCATATTCAGCTCCTTCTGGGTAAAGACATACTTCAGGCTTTTGTGGTCCGTGAAGATGTCTACTCTCTCCCCGTATAGGTAATGCTTCCACAGTTTCAAGGCAAATATGACTGCTGTAAGCTCCAAGTCATGTGTAGGATAGTTTTTCTCATGGGACCTCAACTGTCTAGAAGCATAAGCTATAATCTTCTTGTTCTGCTCAAGCACACATCCCAAACCCTTCCCTGAAGCGTCACTGTAGATGACAAATCCTCCTGATCCTGACGGCAAAGCTAGAACTGGTGCTGTCGTGAGTCTTCTCTTCAATTCTTCAAATGCTGACTGGCAGGCGTCGCTCCAGATGAACTCCTCGTCCTTTCATGTAAGCTTCATCATGGGCTCTGCTATCCTGGCGAAGTCCTTCACGAACTTCCTATAGTATCCTGCTAGCCCCAGGAAACTACGAATCTCAGCTACTAATGTGGGAGGTGCCCAAGCATCTACTGCTTCAATCTTCTTGGGATCTACAGAAATCCCCTCTCCTGTCACCACATGCCCTAAAAACTCCACTCGGTCTAAGAAAAACTCACATTTCGAGAGTTTCCCGTACAGCTTCTCCTTCCGCAGTATCTCCAGCACAATCCGTAGGTGCTCCACGTGCTCCTTCTCCGTCTTCGAATAAATCAGAATATCGTCAATGAAGACTACGACAAACTTGTCCAGATACTTGTGAAAAACTTTATTCATCAAGTTCATAAAAACTGCGGGGGCATTGGTGAGTCCGAACGGCATCACCAAGAACTCATACTGGCCGTATCGAGTGTTGAAGGCTGTCTTCGGAATATCCTGCTCCCGAACCTTCATCTGGTGATACCCCGACCGAAGGTCAATCTTGGAAAAGACCCTCACTCCTCTCAGCTGATCAAACAGCTCATCAATCCGCGGCAAAGGGTATCTATTCTTGATGGTGATATTGTTGAGTGTACGGTAGTCAATGCACATCCTCACCGTCCTATCCTTCTTGGGCACGAAAAGTACCGGTGCTCTCTAGGGTGAAGCATTGGACCGAATGAAACCCTTGCCCTCGAGCTCATCAATCTGGGCCTTCAACTCTGCGGCTTCCTTCGGGTTGATCTTGTAACAATGCTGGGACTTCGGTGCTGATCCGGGCACTAGGTCAATGCTGAACTCTACGTCTCGATCTGGCGGCAATTCTGGCAATTCCTCGGGGAAGACGTCGAGATACTCTGCAATCAGCGGATGCGGCAACTCCTGGTCTTCTGCAACTGCTCTGAATTAGACTCCCTCTGGCCTCTCTGTAACTCATCTGCTGATCTCGAACTGTGGAAGTCCTGGCGGGCTGAAAGTCACCTTCCCTTCATGGCAGTCTATTACGGTAAACTGCTCGCTCATCCAGTCGATGCCGAGGACTACGTCGAATTCGGGCAATGGCATCACCAGAAGTCGAGCCCTAAGTTCTCGTCCAGCTATAGTGATAGGGCAATCTACCATCTCACTGACTGGCACAATCCCACCTCCTGTCATAATCTGACAGTTCCTCCTAGTGGGCTTGGGTGTGAAGCCGTGTCTATGCAGAAACTCATATGATACAAAGCTATGTGTGGCTCCAGAATCAAATAAGACAATGGCAGGAAATGAATGAATGATAACAGAATCTGTGATGACATCTGGAGCTGCCTCCTCCTCAACTGCGGCCAAGACGTAAGCACGTCCCTGATGGGCTCCTCCCCTCTGCTTCTGCTGGTGCTGTGCAAACCTCTGATGCTGGGGTGGTATAGCTCCTCCTCTCTGGGGTGCAGGTAATGCTCTGGGTGGTACAGGCGGTCGTCCTCCAGCTCCTCGGGGTCCTCCTGCTAGTCTGGCTGTAGCCTGAGTGCAGTCCCTCATCTGATGTGCGTCTGATCCGCAGAAGAGGCAAAGTCCGAGCCTCTTGCGACAGACTCCACGTGGTGTCCCGGTCGATGGCAATATGTGTAAGTGATCCCCTGCTGCCTCTGATGCTGAGCTGCTGGAACTCTGGCAGGACGATGCTGAACTGCTGCCTGCTGATGTAGCCTCGCCGGAGTCTGAGTCTGGACTCTCTTCGCTGGTGCCTGGTAACTGCTGCTGCCGACGTCCCTATCCCTCTTGGGCCTCGGGTTCATCTTCTTTTCGACTGCCTGGACGATCTTAAGGATGCTAGTGTAGGTAGTCGCCTGGCTAATAGCTACTGCATGCCGCAGCTCCCTGTTCAGACCCTTCTTGAATCTCCAGGCCCTGTCCTCTGGATCTCTAACTAGGCTCTCAGCGAACCTGCTGAGTCTGGTAAACTCCAAAGTGTACTCTGCGACCGTCATAGTCCCCTGCTGTAGCGCCTCAAACTGCATCCTCAGCTCATCCCGCTCCACCTTTGGATAGAACTTCTCCTTGAACAGTGTTTTGAAAACTGTCCAAGATACATGGGGCTCCGTCAACTGGGGGTCCTCCCGGTACCACGTCCTCGCCAAGTCGATGAGTCGCATGCTGGCCACCTCCACCTTCGTGTCATCTGGAATGTTCGCCAACCTCAAGGTCCTCTCCGCATTCTCTAGCCATTCGTCTGCATAGAGGATCCCCTCGTTGCCCCAGAAGTCTAGCGGGCAGAGGTTCTGGTACTCCTTTGCCGTCCCTGGTCTCGGTCCTCGTGGTGCTGGAGGTGCGACTGGTGCTGGTGCTGGTGCTGGTGCTGCCGGCTCTCTGGTCCTCAGCACGTCGACGACAGTCGCTCTGAACTGCGCTGCCTTATGGTTCTGGGCCTCCAGAAAGTGCTGAAACATCGCTATCACCTGGGTGCCGTCAAACATCATCGTCGGCGGTAGTGCTGGAAAGATAGGAGGCGCTGGCGGGAGCGGATCTAACTGAACGTCTGGTGCGGCCTGCTCCGAAATGCCTGCAACTCCAGAACTGCCTGCAACTCCAGGCTGATCTGCGGTCTTCCTCGTAGCGACCATCCTGTATAAAAAGAAAACTTTGTTGAACGACAAATCCTAAAAACCTAATAAACAATGTTTTTATAATAATCAATGTACCTGAAAACATGATAAACCTGATATACCCTTAATTCCCGATTTTCCTATGCTGTGTTCAAGTTTTCCTAGTGTAATCAAGTCCCCCAATAGTACGCTAAGACCTAGGTACCATTAGGATAGACCTGCATGGGCCACCACTAAAAACATGTCACGACCCGCTCCCGAATAACCGGATACGAGTCTGACACGCCCAGCCTTTATCATAGAATAACAAAGTAAGCTGTACCATTCTAGGGAAACTAAACAGATATCAAGACAAGAATGAAACACAGCATCTATAAAATGTCTCCCAGAGTAAAGTACAATATCAGAAATTATTACATTCCAGAATGATAGAAAGTCTACTAGTCTCAATACATGGAAATAATAGGGAAAAACTAAGGAAAATCTCTAGGCTTCTGCAGCCTCTAAGTCATGAGCTGCACCAGCTAGCTCTCCTGTATCAATAGGCTCCTCGACATAGAATGTATCGCATAAAGCCTCCAACTCACCTGCAACATATCCTATTCAGGAGCGGAGCAAAGTATATCCAGAGAAATGAACATGTACATCATGGTATGAATCAAGAAAACAGAAATAATATAAAGTACAGAAAATGAGAACAAGACATGAACTGAATAGGAATACTGAAAGTAAAACAGGAAAACATGGTAAGAGTCCTGAGCATGAAATACAACCTGAATCATGAAATACAAACTGAACATAAAATACAGCCTGAACATGAAATACAACCATGAAATCCTGAAATACAATACTGAATCCTGACATGTGCAATATTTGAAATACTTCTAGAGTGTGATCGGCTTGGGTAGATGCAATGATAATGAAATGGTATGGCTTTGGCCCCGCGTGCACGGTACGGGACCCAAGCTATTCACATGAGTAGTAACAGGGTTTGATCACATATCTATAGTATTTCCCCTTCCAGACACAAATGAAACATATAATATGAAACCAGACAATATCGTGATATATCGTGTCATCAAGGGGATACAAGAATGGATATGAAAGACATGAAAAATGAACAAATTCGAGGAGTATACTTGTCTGGCTCCGGGTGATCAAGAAAGAGTAGTGGAGCTGGAAATCTCCCTGTTTATGAATTACAGTTGATAAGTCAACAATGTAAAGTTGATATTTCTAATCTAGAAAAACTTACTTTAGCATAACCTTGGCTTAAACTAGCTATCACTAAACCTATCCTGTATAAAGTGACATAACCTAATCATAAAGCAGTCTATCATTATTCCTGCACTTGCACTCTATTAATATTTTAAGTGTACTAAGACAGGAAACTTGAATTCACTTGGTTCAGTCCACAATTTCTGAGTCACTTAGAACATTAATATGCAATGCAATAGTCATATGATAGTACTGGATATTCATAGGCAAAGGTATTATTAGAAAAGTAAAAGACACATCATAGTATGGGTTATCCTTACTCTAACATAAACTGTTTACAAAAGTGCCTAGCTAATAGGGTTTCCAACTCATGATAATACAAACTGAACTGGACTGATCTAAATCAGTCCAGACAATGGCACTCCTAAGTACATCAACAACTGTGACTGTCAAGTTTGTTAACAGTTCAACAAGAAGTCTGAAAGTTCAGATCAGACTGGCAGTTTAATTTAAAATCTCACATAGGTTTGGTACCTTATCAACTCAGGTTTAGTCTAGGATGTTGATATCAGATCAACCAATCTTCAAAGGTAGTCCTGGATTGGACTGGCATCACCCAATCTAAAGAAGAACTGACATATCCTAGCCTGTCTTCTTATCCTGCTGTACAACCATAATTCAACCCTTCATAACAGGACTGTTATGGACTGTAGTAAACCTTCACTAACATGGCCCTGCTGAACTAGCCTATAGGTTTATCCTGTCAATTCTATCAAATCATTCTCAATGTCCCTATTAGAAATCAACTTGTATCTCAAGCTGCTATTTAGCTCCTGACCTGCTCTAAACTGGAATCCCAAACCCTTCTTTAACTGGTCTGAAAATTAAATCAGACAGGAAGAGTCTACCCTTAATTCATCATAAAGAAATAAGTTCAATGATGACTCTAATTTTACCAGGTATTTCTACCTACAGTTCATTCCCAGGTTTGATGATCATCCAATGATATGTGAATCCAATTTCCACAACCTACTTAGCTAATTAAAACCATTCAGGTATCATAGACTTCCTGATATCACTAGTTAAGAAAAACACAACCTGTTCCTGAAAGAATCAGTCCTGGACAAAACTGGTACAACCCAGTTAAAGCAAAAACCAGTACAGTCCAAACTCAGCTAAGCCACTGCTGTGAATTAGTCTTTATTCAACTGATACCATCTCAGGCCTGATTCAACTGTATCAGTCCTTACTTAGCTGTGCCAAATCAGTCTAGAACAGGACTGCTACTAATAGGTTAACTATACTCTAGAACATGTTGAGATGTATTATCATCTCAGCTAAAGAGTCAAGAACTGACAGATCAAGGTTTAGTCCAAAATGGGTTTGATACCATTTAGTCTTAAACAGAACAGTGAGTGAATCAGCCTATTTAAAAAGAAGGCTTAAAACTTCATCAACAACTATGCATTAAGAATTTAGGAACTTGGAAAATTAGTTTAACACATGATATTGAAAACCTCAGTCCTAGGCAAGTCATTAAACATTCAGTCCTCAGGTAGGGCTTGAACTAGTCATCTCAGTTCAATGCCTTCATCAAAACCTTATGCTATCAGTAAGGAGTTAATATTTCGAATAGTTGAATCCAGCTCTACTGAAATTCCATCCTTCAATATCAATTCCCCTCAATACAGAAATATAGACAACCAACTTACACAATGAAAATAAACTACTAAATCATTCCTACTGACAGGACATATATCATCTTCTGTTCTGTCATGAAGAATATACCCTAAACTCAGATTTATCCCATCTTCTAGACAATGTATAATTAAAATTTCATGATCGATTATCAAAATATGGAATCATGAATGTGTATGCATGTCCTCACCATATACTGTTTCATGAATCAATCAATGGTATTTATCAGTTTTAAATTAAGTGCAGACAATCTCATTCGACAGGACTTCTCTTAACTATCAACACATAACCAAAACTCTTGAATCTATCATATTATCCATCACACAAATCTCTGTTATACACATGCACCTAAACCAGTATGTCATCAGAATGGAATTTTACCATAATGAGCTTGTCCTGTTGCAACCTCTGTTCTCTCCACTGTCCTGTCTTAGTCCTTCTTCTCAATCAAAATTCTATAGAAACTTAAGAAAAATAACATCACCATGAATTGCTCAATCATGAATTGAGAAGAGATTTAATAATTCAAACATTGGATGACTTACCAGTGTTTTAAATTATGAACTAGGACGATCCACAAATTGAAGATCCACTTCGATTCTAGATCTCGATCTAGCTCCCAAAACCAATGAGAACCAAATCAAAAGAAGATCACAACAGAAATACCAGATCAAACCAAAATCTATACCTCTTCGATTGATCACAGAGACAAATTCCTGAATGGATCGAAAGCTTGAGGAAGAATTTCCCAAGAATCTTAATCCAAACTACAAGTTTATAGATGAATTAGATCAAGAAGGATAGAGCCAAGGATTAATTAGGTTGATAAAATCTAACTCACTCGATTGGGATCTAGTCGATCTTCTCCTTGCTTCCACTGTTGTGTCCAACTCGTCGTATCACTCTTCAATCGAGGAAGGAGCTCGCCGAGACATGATGGTTCGCAATGGCTGATCTAGAATCGGAAATTTGGGAAAAGAGAAGGAGAGGAAGTTGTAGGAATGGAGTGGGTTGTTGCTCGTGGAGAAAGGTTTAAATAGAACGTTGGAGTAGCGTGAGGAGAAGGCAACCTTGATGGCGGGAAAACTCAATCCCCTCTCCTTGCCAGAGTTTGTTAGGGAATTTTGCAGTCAGTTGTGACAGCTGCAAAATTTTAAAATTCAAAAGGGAAAGTTTACAGGAGTTTTGTATAGGTTGAACCTATTAGTTAAATGAGCCCCAACAATGGGCTGGACCAGGAAAGAATTAATGGGCTGGATTAGAAAAAGGAATTTAATTAATACAAAATCCCAATGGCTAAACTTAAATGAAATACTTAATATACTCTACATGAAATAGGAAAGAGTTCTAATTACTTAATAAAGAAAAATTTTAAACTCGAATATTAGAAAGGTGGAGTTACAGGTTGTGCGGGGTGCGCGGTTGCACTGGGTTGTACGCGGTGTGCGCGTGCACGGGTACGCTCGGTTTCACGGTTGTGCGTGTGCGCGGTTGTACGGGTGCGCAGTTACGCTGGGTTGCGCGGGGTGCGCGCGTGCTTGGGTGCGCTGGGTTGTGCGGTTGTGCCGGTACGCGGGTGCGCGGGTGCGCGGGCGTACTGGTTGTGCCAGTTGTGCCAGCTCGCGCAAGTTGCGATGGTTGCGCCGTGTACGCACGTGCATATTGTGCTTTTTTGTGCTGATGGCGCACGCGTAACCCGTTCAATTGGTGCAATACGCGCAGATTGTGGTTGTCCACGTTCTGACTTATTCGTAACGTGCGATAACTGATCCTAAAATTTTGGATCTGACATCAAGTTATTGCGCAAATCTCGGATCTGGGCGGTTACAGCAGTGGCTATATAATCAGTGCCTCTCTTCTCTCTCTATATACTTCTTAGACTTCAGAAAAAAGATTTCTGGGGAGAGAAGAGAGTGCTGTTGTGCACCTTGTTCCTCCTCGTGCAACTGGAGTTCTGTCCTTGTCTTTCCGAGCAGTCCGTCTTAGAGCAGATTACTAGAGCGTTCCAGAGTTCTTTTGAACTTACTGGTTCCTGGAAGCTGACCATGTGGGTAGATCTTGCTTTGAGCACTAGTGTTCTTGACACTCTAGCAGGCTATCACCTTCCATCTATCGCTTGTCATCTTCGCTGCTACCTTTAGCAATTCGATTAGTACCTTCTGTTTAGAAGTACTACTATCGTTTGCTATTATTGCAAAATATTTATAGATTATTGTAACTCAGAATCATCTAAGGATCTCTGTTACGCAACTTCCTTGAAGTGTTGCGTTGAAACGTTATTTTTACAATTGTTCCATTCTCTCAGTTTTCCATCAAAAATTGTGCCCCGGATCTATCAATCTCAAAGCTAGAACAAAAAAGATGGAAAACTCTCGTACCTCTCTCCTCGATACCAGCTTTAACAAACTAGAGAAGTTCGACGGAGAATACTTTCAAATCTGGAAGAGGAAAATCATCCTCAATCTTCAACAAGTGGACGTCGATCATGTGTTGATTGAAACTGAACCAACGATTCCAGAAGGACCTACGACTCCAGAAGGTGGTACAGCAGATGCCATTGCTGCTGCACAAGTCAAACTGACCAAATGGAGAAGGGATAATAGTCTTTGTAGGCTATTGATTCTGAATGCAATGGAGGACTCCCTGGCAGAGTCATACTCCAAGAATACTTCTGCCAGGGACATCTGGAAGTCCTTGGAAAAGCTGTATGATTAAGACGACAATATATCAAAAATCTTCATCACCGAGAAGTACCATAAGTGGCTCTTCGAAGACGAAAAGGCAATGCTGCCTCAGGTAAAAAAGTTCTTGAAGTTGCACCAGAAGCTAGAAGACGAGAAAATGCCCCTCGTCGATAAATTTGTCGTTAGAGGGGTCGTCTCAAAACTTCCTGCTGGATGGAGTACTTTCTATGCAAGAATGCATCGAAAGAAGCTGGACATTAGCTTGGAAGATCTCCTTCAAGAGATCCATGTTGAGGACGAGATGTGTTCTCAACAGAAGATGGACACTCTGTCCAAACAGTTTGCTAAGACCAATCTGGTGCAGATGAGAGAGCCCAAAGAGAAGCAGGCGGCTTCTCATCACAAAAAGAAGGACTCCACTAATCTTAAAGTGAAGGGTCCTTCGTTCAAACAACAAAAGTCTAAGTCCCACGCAACTGGTTTCAATTATGGCAAGAAAGGCCACTACAAGAGTGAATGCAGATCTAAGCCTAAACAATCAGAGAAAGGTGAGCCTGGTAAGGTTTCTTTGGTTTTTAACATTGTTGCTAGGATCACTCAGGTCACAAATGTGGGGGTTGACTCTGACTGGTGGATAGATACCGGTGCGATGTGCCATGTCTGTTCTGGCAAAGAATGGTTTGTCACGTACCAGCCAACGTCTGAAAAAGTTGTCATGGCGAACCAGGCCCAAGTTGAAGTTCTGGGGATCGGGACTGTGGAGCTGAAACTCACTTCCGGAAACACTCTGACGCTCCAATGAGTGAAGCATGTTCCGGTGATTGCCAAGAACCTGATCTCTGGAAGACTGCTTAGCAACGCAGGCTTGAGGATGGACATTAATGCTGGTCAGATGGTGATGTCCAAGAAGAAAACATACTTCGGAAAGGCTTATCAAACCGAAGGAATGTTTAAAATTCAGCTTATAAACCAGTCTAATAAAATTAATGCACTCGCTTTTTCTGATTATTCTCTTGAGTTGTGGCATAATAGGGTAGGACATGTTCATTGTAAAAAAATAAACAAAATGTCTAGTCTAGGACTTATCTCCAAGTGTAGGGGTAAGGTAGAGAAATATAACACCAACTTTTCTAAAATGAGGGTAATTTTGAACTTTTATAATTTTGATTAATCAATAATAAGATTTAACTCATGTTGTGATTTTTGGTGATTTTTAATCAATTTAAAACTATTTAAAATGTTGAATTGTAATTTTGATGGTTAACTAGTTAAACACTAGTTTTGCTAAGCCTAGAGACTAACCATGACCAAGGAAGCCTAGTCATGTGATTAGGATGACTAATTACAACTTTTAGCCTAGGAGTATTTGGTCATTTTGACAATTTTGTGAAATTGTAATTTATATTAATTAAATATTGTGCTCATCCTTTAGTTAAGCCTTAACCTAGAAGTTTAATCTAATCTAAATTAGTCTTAAGGTTAGAATCATGGTTAGAACATTCCTATTAAGTGCCAAGGTTCATAATATCTAGATATTTCTAGGAAGCATATTTACTCTTAGAATATTTGTGAAAAAGAAATCCTTATGACTAGTTGAACCAATAAGAAGGCTTAGAATTGGGTGGACAAGCCACAACCACTCATCTACATCTATAACCTAACCCTAATTCATCTAAGGGCAGCCACTATAGGTAGGTTAGCCTCCATTCCTTTTATTTTATTCCATCTTGTCTATTTTCCTTCACAAAGTGTTCTTCCCCAAATTAGAGAGCTTCCCTCTTTGATTTGATCTCTAAATCCTTACATCCCTCCACCAAAACTTCCATCCAACCTTCTAATACTACCAAGGGAGGGTGCTAGCAAAGATTTAGAGCAAAGTGCAAGAAGGAGTGTCCTTTTTGGAAGATCTTCGTGTCGGAGCCGTGTCCTTAGGAGTATCATTGGGATTCCACTCCCAATAGGTAAAACCAACCTTCTAAATTAATTTCCTATATATATTAGTTAGTTTTGAACCCATAGGATCCACCCCCTTTCATGTACCCCATTTAGATTCAAATTTGAGACCATTTGGAGCTCTCTTGATGATTTTAGATATGTGTCTTGTGTCCTACTTGGTAGATCCCAAATTAGGAACCCCATGTGTATGTATGTATGATAATAGTTTATATAGATATTTAAATTCAGTTTTAGAATGGTTAGAGAGTGGATTTATCTTAGTTAGGATGGTTAGAATGAGTTTCATTTGGATACCTATTTTGGTATCAAGTATCTTGGCCTACATATGTTTCTTTTGTCCAAAACAACTCAAATTCGTCATAATATTCATCCACGTTTTTATTAACCAAAGCAACTTAGAAATGTCATAACTTTTAGCTTAGAACTCTGATTAATCTTCTATTTTTTTAAAAGAACCGTATCGAAGTTAGCTTTCCAAATATAAATTTTAATACGCCAATTCTTTCTAGAACTTTTTATAGAATTATTTGAGTGTCAGCTGTATGAAAGACGAACGTATTTCGGTATTTTCGCGATTTCGGGAGCTTTCGGACATGAAAATGCGATCCGTTTGAAGTTTCGAAAAGCTAACACGAAGGACTACAACATAATTTAATCCTATAATTTTGTGAAAGCCCAATTGGTACAGTATTAGTTTTAAGTAGAAGAGTGTCTATACGACATAGGCAGTTTGTGTAACCTATGAGCCTATGTAGTATGGATATTAAATGAATGTAGAGTATATAATACATGATATGTCAGATGAATGAAATAATATATACATGATATGTATATTCTTTATATTAATATATATATATGGTTGAATACAAGCATGTAGGAATGCAATCAATGTAATGTATATAAATAATGCATAAATGCATGAATAAAATAATGATATACAATGTATGCATGAAAGTATATAATGAATGCTAGATATGAATGTAAGATATAAATGTAATGATAGATATGAATGCATAATGTTTAAATAATATAATGTAATATATAATGATAACTTGTATAGTAATGTAGAGTATGCATATATGAATATAATGTATGCAAGTATATAATGTATTCAAATATGTAAGTATGCATCTATGATATGTATGTATAGGTGCATGAATGAATGCAAGTATGCATATATGATATGTATGTTGGCATGTATACAATGTATGTATGTATACATGATATGTATGTATGCAATGTAAGTATGTATGTATACATTTCTATAAACTGAGTTAACCTATACCTTTTACACACATGCATTCATACACCCTTTGATACCATATATCCCATGTCACATACACCTACCTATCACTAAATCTGAGAACATTAACACATATCCTTTCACACACATGCCAAACACACACATACTCACTTACTCTTTTACCTCTCTTTCTCTCTCTCTCTCTCTCTCTCTCTCTCTCTCTCTCTCTCTCTCTCTCTATATATATATATATATATATATATATATGTGTGTGCCTCTATATATAGCTTTCCTATATATATCTATGTATATGAATATGTGAATGTGAATAATATATATACATTATATGACTAAGTTTGTGTGCTTTGTTAGCTTATGGTTTAGTTTTGTGCTTGGTTTAGCAAGTGACTTAGGCTATGAGTTAGTAGCTATCTTGGATACTTGATTTGTATATACTTAGTTTATTTAGACCTAGAATTGACTAACCTAGACTAGTTGATCATTGTTGACCCAACCCTAGCTAGTTTGACCACAATTGACTAGAGTTGACCTAGTTTGACTTTATAGTTGACCAGAGTTGACCAAGAGTTGACTTTGACCTAGATTGACTTAGACTCATGTAGATTACATTATAATTTCAATTACCATATAAATTGAACTATTTATAACCTGTGTTGCTGTAACTAGGACTCTGTGACTCCAGTTGGTCATCTTTTCATATCAGCTGTTCAGGGTATCAGGCGAGTACATTCTCTGATCGTTTCATACTTGTCACGACTTATATTCTTCCTCTAGATTACTTTACTTGATGCTGACACCAGTTATCATGGATTAGTACTATATGGATCTTTCATGCGATATTATCCCCTTATAGGATACATCGGGTATTTCGTGTTCGTGTACTTTATCATGGGCATTGTATACTCCTTGTGTTCGTGTTATTCGTGTGCAAATCGTGTGAAATCGGGTACTCTCATATGCCCATATGATTATTTTTTACAGCTATACTTTGTGTGCAATAACATAACTTGACTGGATTCTTATGTATTGATTGGGGAGGGTGAGCAGAATATCGTTATACGATCAAATTCTCTATTGTATAAAATATTATATATGTCCATTGTACCCTCGTGTATAATGGAGTCCCATTTTATTTTATAACCTAACCTGTTTACATAACCATATTGTGCTCTAAATCACTAGTCACTTATAGTTCTTACTTATCATGTATATATTTCCAGTTTACAAATATCTCTTGTTTTCGTGTACATCTTCTTACAGTTCATATATCTTACTCTTTTGCATGCTTTATATTTTCTGCCATGATATAAACTGTGTGAGATGTATTATGCTTGTTCCTGTCCTGACTGGACATGTTAAAAATATTACAGGTATCATAGAGATTCACAGCTAGCCTAGAGGACCAGTAGAGCTTGGAGTAAATTGCTAGTTTATGGTTTAGTTTTTTTCTGTTGGAACTTGTTTTGTAATAAGTAGAGATTTGAGTTGTATTTGAGATTGTTTGAGATATTATTATTTTAGAAGTTTATTTAAGTTGTTGATTTGAGTTTAGTATAGACTTCTGTGTTATCCTATCATGCTTAGACTGTGATTGAGTTTCATTATATCTATACTTTTCCTCCGTTCGGAGTTAAGATTAGACAAATATATTATATAATTGTATGAGTTGTTGATTAGATAGTAACCTAGAACAATATTCTACCGTCGACACTACGGCATAGGCTGGACGTACCAACTTCTCGTGCCCCTAAACTGGGTGCGGGTCGTGACACGTTTTTAGTGGTGGCCCATGCAGGTCGAGATTCGCATTTGTGCGATGTCGTGGTAGTATGACGATTAGTTGTACTGCTGCGCACATGTGATTAGAGATAAGGAATATGTGTTAGAATGAGAGGATACTCAATCACTGTTAGAATTTCTTGAGAGATTCATGGGATGACCCTAGAGAATCTTATTTTAATTTTGATTTGAAATCTCTTTTTTCCCTTGATTTGATTCACCCTTACTTCCTGTTATTGAATTTGATTTTTGATGGATTATTGTTGATTTTTGAATCTTGATGTTAGTTGTTGAATTTGAGTTTGTATTTATATCTATATATATATATATGTTATATATATATATATATATATATATATATATATATATAACATATATATAAATATACATCTTTTTGGAATTAAGGTATAACATGATAACATACTTGATAAGGACAGTGAGAAAGGTACAAGTCTACTTTATTTATGGAGTTTAGAATTTATCGTAGTCATATTTACTAGCATGACAAGGACGTAGAGCCTGATTTAGATATACTTATCCTAGTTATGAAATCTAGATTTTCTTGCAGCCATACCGGATTGCGTGGTAAGAATTCTTGATGACATGACTATAGGGTGTATACCTTCGTTATGGACTCTATTGTTTATTGCAGCAATGCTTACTAGCGTGGCAAAATTCTGACAATATAATTTCAGGAAGACGTGTATGGTATAAGATTTTATCTTAAATGGGTTTATTTCTTTTAACAGTTGATGAAGAAGAGATTTTATCATTATTTCTTTCTTGCCATTATTTCTTGTATTACCATTTTTTTGTAAAAAAAATA
This sequence comes from Iris pallida, assembly GCA_029216955.1. Lineage (NCBI taxonomy): Eukaryota > Viridiplantae > Streptophyta > Magnoliopsida > Asparagales > Iridaceae > Iris > Iris pallida. The sequence goes on from JANAVB010021791.1 coordinate 3,714,421, forward strand.
AAATTGTCCTGATTACATCAATCACCTGTCTCGTATCTAATTCTGTCAGCTATACTTTAAAACCTTTGAATCTCCATATCTTTTTACCTTCGAAAGGGTAGAGGAAGTAACGTAAATCATCTAACTCGGAAAAGATCTGATTTGTTATCTTGTGATAATCTTGCTAGGGTTATAATATGATGGACCTTGATATAGGTTTAGGATGGAGATGTGACTGAATTTGATGATGAAATCAAGAGAGTTATATTATCAAATTAGGAACAATCATACTTAGAGAAATCTTTTGGGTATGAATAATTCATAGATGTATTTCATAGCTGATGAGGATATTCGAGGTCAACTTAGTTTCGAGAACTTGGATAAATTTTGGTTATTGATTCTTGAGACGTTACACTTTAAGGCTATGATGTTAAATTTAGAAATTTAGTAATAGAGAAGAGATTTTAACTATATGAAATGATGATACGAAATTGAATAAGATATTGTAAGAAATGGCTAAAAACAGAAAGAACACAAGGATTTGGAGTTATATAAAATACACAGATTTTGTAAAAATTTTAAATTTTAGGAGAATAATATTGAAGGTTACGTTGAAGGAAATATGAAGGTTGAATTTATAATGAAGAATAAGTTTTGTAAGTCCTAGTGGGTTTAGATTTAAATAATACAAGAAGAGTAAATTGAATAAGTTCAAGGATTACATAAAACTTGATTTAGAGGCTTTAGATCTAATTCAGGACAAGGTGGAAGAATTTAGATTTATGATGATTAAGTTGTTAGTTTTGATTCCTAGTAAGAAGGGTATGCTTCATGAATAATGTTTCGGAACTTAGAAATTTAGCCTATGGTGATAATGGCAAGGTCAAATCTTTATGACGGAAGGATATAATTTTGATGGTAGTCATACAAAGGTTGATTTTTATATTGGGACTTGTGCGATAAAAATATGATTGGCAAATGATAAACTTGATAGTATCAGAGAGATATGATTAACTTGACTTTCCTATGAAATCTTTTCTCTTGTTTTCCCTTTAAAAGAAAAAAATTGACTTATTCCATATCTTTGAATCACCCTTTAAAAGTTTTCAATATCATTGAATCCTAGCTCCCTTAATCACGACCAATCGACTTTGATCATCTTTTCTTATCATATTAATATCTTGGGTCGTACTCAATTGAATTAAATTTAATTGTAACCTGAATCTCCATCCTTGTATGCTCATGCTCAGACCTCGATGACCTTGTCCTCCATATTGCCCAAATCTTGATTTTCCAGAATTGGTCAACTTAGATCGTATCGAGACTAAGTTTTCTTAATATATATTGTGATTGGATTTCAATGCTATTGACTTTCGTTCTTTAAACTTTTGATTTTGATTTTTCTTTGAATAATACCCCTTTATAGATAAATACTAGTTATCTTTATTTTATTTTTTATAATTACCAGTTTTTATATAGGATGGTAGATTGCCCTACAGCCTTGATGATTTGTTGTTTCTGTAACTTTTCCAGTTTAGCACCCAGATTGCTTGTATGTTTTGATACCCTATGACCGTTTTGGTTTAGCATGACTAGTATAACTAGATGAGACTTCAACTGCCACCGTATGCCATGACCCTGTATGCCATTCTGTTAAATTGTATGATTTAGGTAAGCTCTGAGACCATGATTGCTGGGGACGAGACTCTAGAAGAAGTACGACCATCTTAATTTCATGGACGAAATTTTTCTAAGGAGGGTAGACTTGTAACACCCACTTTTCTAAAATGACGGTAATTTTGTACCTTTATAATTTTGATTAATCAATAATAAGATTTAACACATGTTGTAATTTTTGGTGATTTTTAATCAATTTAGAACTATTTAAAATGTTAAATTATGATTTTGATGGTTAAATAGTTAAACCCTACTTTTGCTAAGACTAGAGACTAACCATGACCAAGGGAGCCTAGTCATGTGATTAGGATGACTAATTACAACTTTTAGCCTAGTAGTATTTTGGTCATTTTGATAATTTTATGAAATTATAATTTATATTAATTAAATAATGTGCTAATCCTTTAGTTAAGCCTTAACCTAGAAGTTTAACCTAATCTAGATTAGTCTTGAGGTTAGAATCATGGTTAGAACATTCCTACTATGTGCCAAGGTTAGTAATATCTAGATATTTCTATGAAGGATATTTACTCTTAGGATATTTGTGAAAAAGAAAGCCTTATGACTAGTTGAACCAATAGGAAGGCTTAGAATTGGGTGGACAAGCCATAGCCACTCATCTACATCTAAAACCTAACCCTAATTCATCTAAGGGCAGCCACTATAGGTAGGTAAGCCTCCATTCCTTTCATTTTATTTCATCTTGCCTATTTTCCTTCACAAAGTGTTCTTCCCCAAATTAGAGAGCTTCCTACTTTGATTTGATCTCCAAATCCTTACATCCCTCCACCAAAACTTCCATCCAACCTTCTCATACTACCAAGGGAGGGTGCTAGCAAAGATTTGGAGCAAAGTGCAAGGAGGAGTGTCCTTTTTGGAAGATCTTCGTGTCGGAGCCGTGTCCTTGGGAGTATCACTGGAATTCCATTCCCAATAGGTAAAACCAACTCTCTAAATTGATTTCCTATGCATATTAGTTAGTTTTGAACCCGTAGGATCCACCACCACGCATGTACCCCATTTAGATTCAAATTTGAGATCCTACTTGATAGATCCCAAATTAGGACACCCCATGTGTATGTATATATGATAATAGTTTATATAGATATTTAAATTCAGTTTTAGAATGGTTAGAGAGTGGATTTATCTTAGTTAGGATGGTTAGAATGAGTTTCATTTGGATACCCATTTTGGTATCCAAGTATCTTGGCCTACATATGTTTCTTTTGTCCAAAATAACTCAAATTCGTCATAATATTCATCCACGTTTTTATTAACCAAAGCAACTTAGAAATGTCATAACTTTTAGCTTAGAACTTCGATTAATCTTCCATTTTTTTTTAAAAGAACAGTATCGAAGTTAGATTTCCAAATATATATCTTAATAAGCCAAATTCTTTCTAGAACTTTCTGTAGAATTATTTGAGTGTCATCTGTAAGAAAGACGAACGCGTTTCGATATTTTCGCGATTCCGGGAGCTTTCGGGCACGAAAATACGATCCGTTTGAAGTTTCGGAAAGCTAACACGAAGGACTACAACATAATTTAATCCTATAATTTAGTGAAGGCCCAATTTGTATAGTATTAGTTTTAAGTAGAAGAGTGACTATACGACATAGGCATTTTGTGTAACCTATGAGCCTATGTAGTATGGATATTAAATGAACGTAGAGTATGTAATACATGATATGTCAGATGAATGAAATGATATATATATGATATGTATCCTCTTTACATTAATGTATATATATGGTTGAATGCAAGCATGTAGGAATGCAATCAATGTAATGTATGTAAACAATGCATAAATGCATGAATGAAAGAATGATATACAATGTATGCATGAAAGTATATAATGAATGCTAGATACGAATGCAAGGTATACATGTAATGATAGTTATGAATGCATAATGTATAAATAATGTAATACAATATATAATAATAACATATATGGTAATGTAGAGTATGCATATATGAATATAATGTATGCAAGTATATAATGTATTCAAATATGTATGTATGCATCTATGATATGTATGTACAGGTGCATGAATGAATGCAAGTATGCATATATGATATATATGTAGGCATGTATGCAATGTATGTATGTATACATGATATGTACGTATGCAATGTAAGTATGTATGTATGCATTTCTATAAACTAAGTTAACCTATAACCTTTTACACACATGCATTCATACACCCTTTGACACTATATATCCCATGTCACATACATCTACCTATCACTAAATCTGAGAACATTAACACATATCCTTTCACACACATGCCAAACACACACATACTCACTTACTCTTTTACCTCTCTTTCTCTATATATATGTATATGCCTATATATATAGATTTTCTATATATATCTATGTATATGAATATGTGAATGTGAATAATATATATACATTATATGACTAAGTTTGTGTGCTTTGTAGGTTATGGTTTAGTTTTGTGCTTGGTTTAGCAAGTGACTTAGGCTATGAGTTAGTAGCTATCTTGGATACTTGATTTGCATATACTTAGTTTGTTTAGACCTAGAATTGACTAACCTAGACTAGTTGACCATTGTTGACCCAACCCTAGCTAGTTTGACCACAATTGACTAGAGTTGACCTACTTTGACTTTATAGTTGACCAGAGTTGACCAAGAGTTGACTTTGACCTAGATTGACTTAGACTCATGTAGATTGTATTATAATTTCAATTACCATATAAATTGAACTATTTATAACCTGTGTTGCTATAACTAGGACTCTGTGACTCCAGTTGGCCATCTTTTTCATATCAGCTGTTCAGGGTATCAGGCAAGTATATTCTCTGATCATTTCATACTTGTCACGACTTATATTCTCGTTCTAGATTACTTTACTTGATGCTGACACTTGTTATCACGGATTAGTACTATATGGATCTTTCATGCGATGTTATCCCCTTATAGGATACATCGGGTATTTCGTGTTCGTGTACTTTACCACGGACATTGTATACTCCTTGTGTTCGTGTTATTCGTGTACAAATCGTATGAAATCATGTACTCTCATGTGCCCACATGATTATCTTGTACAACTATACTTCGTATGCAATAACATAACTTGACTGGATCCTTATGTATTGATTGGGAAGGGTGAGTAGGAAATGGTTATGCGATCAAATTTTCTATTGTATAAAACATTGTATATGTCTATTGTATCCTCGTGTATAATGGAGTCCCATTTTATTGTATAACCTAACCTGTTTACATAACCATATTGTGCTCTAAATTACTAGTCACTTACAGTTCTTACTTATCATGTATATATTTCCAGTTTACAAATATCTCTTATTTTCATGTACATCTTCTTACAGTTCATGTATCTTACTCTTTTGCATACTTTATATTTTCTACCATGATATGAACTACGTGAGATGTATTGTGCTCGTTCCTGTCCTGACTGGACCTGTTGAAAATATTACAGGTATCATAGAGATTCACAGCTAGCCTAGAGGACCAGTAGAGCTTGGAGTAGATTGCTAGTTTATGGTTTAGTTTTCTCTATTGGAACTTGTATTGTAATTAGTGGAGATTTGAGTTGTATTTGAGATTGTTTGAGATATTATTATTTTAGAAGTTTATTTAGGTTGTTGCTTTGAGTTTAGTATAGACTTCTGTGTTATCCTATCATGCTTAGACTGTGATTGAGTTTCATTATATCTATACTTGTCCTCTGTTCGGAGTTGAGATTTGACAAGTACATTATATAATTGTGTGAGTTGTTGATTAGATAGTAACATAGAACAGCGTTCTACCGCCGACACTACGGCGTAGGCTGGACATACCCACTTCTCGTGTCCCTACACTGGGTGCGGGTCGTGACAAGAAATGTGAAGTATGTGCTCAGACGAAGATCACAAGAAAACCCTTTCATCGGGTCAGTCGAAGCACAGATCTTCTGGAGTTGGTGTACTCCGATATCTGTGACTTCAAACAATTCTCTATAAAAGTCAGGATGAAGTATTTCATAACCTTCATCGATGACTTCTCTAAATACGCATTCATCTACTTGTTCAAATCTAAAGACGAAGCGTTCGAGAAGTTCAAGGAGTTCAGGGCCGAAGCTGAACGACAAACTGGACAACAACTCAAGAGGTTGAGAATTGATCGAGGCAGATAATATCGGTCTCATGAATTCGCATCGTTATACAAAGAACATGGAATCATCTGCGAGACTACTGCTCCGTATTCTCCTCAATCTAACGGAGTAGCAGAGAGGAAGAACCGAACGTTGACAAAAATAATGAACTCAATGCTGCTAACTGTAGGTCTTCCAAAATGCTACTGGGAAGAAGCTACATTAACGGCCACTTTCATTCTGAATAGAGTGACATATGCAACTTCTGACATAACTCCTCATGAACTATGGTTCAAAGTCAGACCTAACTTGAATGTCATTTGAGTGTGGGGGTGTCTGGCTTATGTAAAGCTTCCAGATCTGAAGATTCAGAAGCTGGGGACAAGGACTACGAAGGGGATCTTCTTGGGGTATGTCGAGAAGAGTGATGCTCGGAGATTTCTTGACATTGAGTCAAATCATATCATCGAATCTTGCGATGCTGAATACTTTGAAGACAAGTTTGCAAGACACAAAAATATTATTCTTCCAGACATTCCAGAGAATGGTGAAGGTGCAAATGAGACTGAGATCTCATATGAGCAAGTAGTCCAAGATGTTGTTGGTAGGGAAACAACAATTGAACCAGAACTCACTGAGCCATCAACGAAGCAAGGAAGCCAAAGAGCTTCAGAGATGACTTCGTCACCTAGCATGTGGAAGCAGATCCGCTTACCTATGATGAGACGATGAAAACCAGAGATGTTGTATTCTGGAAGGAGGCAATAGACAACAAAATTGACTCAATTACCCCCAATAACACATGGGTGTTAGTTGATTTACCCAAAGGAGCAAAACTCATCAGATGCAAGTGGATCTTCAAGAAGAAGATGAAAGCGGATGGAACCATTAACAAGTTCAAGGCCAGATTAGTGGCCAAAGGATTTTCTCAAAAGCTGGAGATCGACTACTTTGACACATATGCTCTAGTAGCATGGATGACAACCATCAGATTGTTGATTGCTCTAGCAGCAATACACAAGCTGGTGATACATCAGATGGATGTGAAAACAATATTCCTGAATGGCAAGCTGACCGAGGAGATTTATATGCAATAGCCAGAAGGATGTGTCGTCGGAGGCCTAGAAGACAAAGTATGTAAGTTGGTAAAATCTCTGTATGGCTTAAAGCAAGCTCCCAAAATGTGGCATAAGAAGTTTGACAATGTTCTAAGATCAAACGGCTACAGGGTCAGCGAAACAGACAAGTGTGTCTATACTAAATTTGTTGACGGAAGAGGAGTCATCGTTTGTCTGTACGTGGATGACATGCTAATCCGAGGTACAGATATAAGCTGTCACTGAGACAAAGAAGTTCCTCTCGACAAAGTTCAGTATGAAGGACTTGGGTGATGCTGATGTTATCTTGGGACTCAAGATCATCCGGACAGACACTGGATTGGCACTGTCACAATCTCATTATATTGAGAAGATGCTCACTCGATACGGGTATCATGATCTTCCTATAATTGATACGCCGTAATGAAGTGACCAGAAGCTGGAGCCAACCTCGAAGGAAAGCGTCAGGCAATTGGAGTATGCTAGCGTCATTGGGAGTTTGATGTACGCTACTATTGCCACTAGGCCTGACATAGCTTTCGTCGTGGGAATGCTGAGTCGATTCATAAGTAATCCAGGCGTTGAGCACTAGAAAGCTGTGAAGCGTGTTATGAGATATCTCAAGAAGACTCAAACATATGCACTGTACTTCAGCGGAGAGCCGCCAGTAGTAGAAGGCTTTAGTGATGCCAGCTGGTGCTTAGAGTTGGAGAGCTAGAGGTCCACTGGTGGATTTATTTTCATAATGGGTGGAGCTGCTATATCTTGGAAATCGAAGAAACAGACTATGCTCTCGCGGTCTTCTATGGAATCTGAGTTCTTTGCACTTGATACCACAGCAGATGAAGCATAGTGGCTTCGGGAGCTCATGTATGATCTTCTAATGGTTGGAGCGCAGATACCGGTAATTCCGATATATTGTGACAACCAGGCGACTGCGGCGGTGGCATCAAATGATCTCTTCAACGGAAAGATGAGAACTGTGCGCTTAAAGTAAAGGGCAGTGAACGATCTCATCAAGAGGGGTGTCATTGCAGTAATTGATGTTCGCAGTCAGGAGAACCTGGCGGATCCGTTCGCGAAGGGCCTCAAGCGTCAGCTGGTTGAAGACACAGCAGGGAAGATGGGTTTGAAGATATTCTGATAGTATGTCTTTGTAATCCTACCATAAAGTTTTATGTTATTAGTTCAAAGAGAAATCTACTAGACATCTAACTTTCGGTTCAAGGGAGGACCACTGACTGGAAAACTATCAGGTAACAGTGGGTACTTGTTCTTGAGAACATGGAAGGGTTACGAACCCATAACCACTGTTGTCTACTATATATTTTCTGCGAAAAACGGATCCTGTGTTGAGGTTGGCTTAAATGCCTTAATAAGTTCTCAGGCAGAGTGAATGCCTGGTATGCTTTACAGGAAGCACGGTAGCGCAGCACTACAAAGAGTAAAACTCTATGCTACAGTGGGATGACTCCACCATGAGGTTTCCAAGTATGGATAATGCCTCGGCTTTGCAAGCCAAGCCATAGCGGTGTAGTACCGTAAATAGGCAGGTAGCCTAATGCTGTATAAAAAAATTAAAGAGTTGTAGACAGCACTACAAAGGGGAGGGTGACCCCATGTTACAGTGGCATGACACTACAAGCCATGTCGTTGCGGTGTAACACCGCAAGGAAGCCTTAGGCTTCATGCTGGGTAGAATGGTACTACAAAGAGGCTGTGACCTTATGCTACAGTAGTATGACACTACGATGAGGTTCCAGGGTAGGGATAATACCTCGACTTTAGGCCATGTCATAGCGGCGTATCACCGCAAGGAAGCGCAAGCTTCATGCCATGTCTCTTTAATAAAGAACTTACCTATAGTGTTTGGAAAGAGATATCAGGCCGTCTCTTGAGGGTAAACTTATAGACGCCTAAAATTATACACTGAAATCAGGCTGGCACATGGCCATTAATGTGCAGCCTGAAGCACATGTAACTACACTTTGTGAGTGGACAAAATTAAAATTGTGGTGCAGAATTCAAGGTGTAGTCCATTCTTGTATCACATTATTATTCAACCCATACAGGAATATTCAAGTCGTCAGCGACATCTATCCGAATGCAAAATGGACAGTTACTGTAGGGAACGCTCAACCCCAAACACATATATATATGTTGAGATATGTGGGAGATTGTTGGTGCTCTTGCTCCTTGACATGGAGAGAGCTTGCTCACAACATGCCTGGTAAAGTTTAGTCCCAAACGGAAAGTGCAACAAGAGTTATCTTAACATATATACTTGTATGTGCTGTTGGGATATGCACATAGGGTGGTGACCCTAAGGAGGGAACCATGTGGGTGATTTTACTAGGAGGTAAGGATAAGGTTCAAAGTTAAGTATTCATGCTTTTTGCTCTTGGAAAATTAATTTCCATTTGAGCTAAGCCCCGTAGGGCCTTAGCGACTCGGACTCGAACTCGGACTCAAACTCGGACACGGGCTCGGAGTCATGGGCTCATGAGATGTAATGTGGTATTTTGTTAGCGCACTTTGTACTTAGCACGTCAGCATCGCCGCTAGGCATATAGTGCGCTTAAGTTGCGCTTGTTGCGCGAGCCACTTGCGGGACCACGTTGTGCGCCCAGGTTGCATGGCCCAATTGTACTGCCCTGGTTCGTGCCCAGGTTGCGCCTAGGTTGCGCTGGGTTGTGTAGGGTTCACGGGTGCGCGGTTGTGCTGGGTTGCGCAGGGTGCGTGCGTGCGCGCGTGCGCACGTGCGCGGGTGCGCGGTTGTGCTAGATTGCGTGGGGTGCGCGCGTGCGTGCGTGCGCGGGTGGGCGCGTGAGCGCGTGCGCGGGAGCGCGTGCGAGGGAGCGCGTGCGCGGGAGCGCTGTGTTGCGCGTGGTGCGCGATTGCGCGGTTGTACGATTGCGCGGGCGCGCTGGTTGCGCCAGTTGCGCTAGCTCGCGTAGGTTACGCTGGTTGCGTCGTGTACGCGCGTGCGCAGTATGTGTTGTTTGCGCTGATGGCGCACACACAATACGTTCAATAGGTGCAATATGTGCAGATTGTGGCTGTCCACGTTCTGACTTATTCGTAACGTGCGATAACTGATCCTGAAATTTTGGATCTGACATCAAGTCGTTGCGCACATCTCGGATCTGGGCTGTTACAGCAGTGGCTATATAATCAGAGCCTCTCTTCTCTCTCTATATACTTCTTAGACTTCAGAAAAAAGATTTCCGGAGAGAGTCGCGCGAGAGTGCTGCTACGCACCTTGTTCCTCCTCGCGCAACTGGAGTTCTATCATTGTCTTTCCGAGCAGTCCGTCTTAGAGCAGATTACCAGAGCGTTCCAGAGTTCTTTTGAACTTGCTGGTTCCTGGAAGCTGACCGTGTGGGAGGATCTAGCTTTGAGCACTGGTGTTCTTGACACCCCAGTAGGCCACCTCCTTCCATATATCGCCTTTGCTGCTGCCTTTAGTATTTCGATTAGTACATTCTGTTTAGAAGTACTGCTGTCGTTTGCTACTGTTACGAAATCTTTATAGATTATTGTAACTCAGAATCCTCTAAGGATCTCTGTTACGCAACTTCTTTGATGTGTTGTGTTGAATTTTTTTTTTTACAATTGTTTTATTTTCTCAGTTTTCCATCGAAAATTGTGGCCCAGATCTAACACAATGTTCCTTATGTTGTACTCTTCATCATCAAGTACAAGTGAATCCTGAAAAACACGAATTCATAATGAGAACATAAATACTGACGCCTGACAATTTTAGTTGCATAAAAATTTCAACTCTTTTTCAGAAATCTTGTTCAAAATACATTATGTCATTAGGACAAGTAGTCTCATACCTCAGGTGCGCATATTTGAAATCCTGGCTTTTCTGATTGAGGCGGCACAGAATTACCTGAATCAACAGTATATGTATATCTCCTCATCATCAACTTAACTCCAAATGTAGCAGACTTTCGACGGCGATTCTCTTCAATCATATCTCCATCTTTCCAGAGGAAAAACTTCCTGGTGCCGGCAGATGAGAATATTCAGCAGTGCGCATATTATCACTGCCTTGCATGCTAGAGAATTTGGATGAATCTATTGTTGGAAAATTTTTGCTTTTGATTGCAAGGTGGAAAATATGTGGAAAAGAAATTAATTCCATGGAATTATTTTTCTAGGAAAAAATTTCCATAAAATTTTAAAAAATTTTCATGGAAAATTTAATTTAGGTGTTTGATTGCCATTATTTTCCACGGAAAATAGTTATTTTTCATGGAAAATGACATTTTCCTATGGGTTGGACAAGTTTCATTTACCACCATTTTAGATGAAAATATGGAAAATGATAGTTTTTTTGAAAATAATTCCATGGAAAATTTAACCTATCAAACACTACAATTGGAGGAAAATTTGTGATGGAAATATTTTCCTTGGAAAAAAAAGCCCAATCAAACATAGCCTAAGTGAATGAATAATTCCCAAATACTGTGTTCCTCCAAACGGTGTGTCCCTTCCAAATAGTATGTATGTTCACTTTTTGTGTAACTTTATCATTTATAAAAGCACAGTCCTGTCAGTGTTTGAGTCACTTATTCACACATTCAAGTACTCAGTTCTAGAGAGAGATTATCTTAATTGCTTTGTCCAGATCCTGCGGTTTGAAGTGCTGCTACCGGAGGAGAAGTTCTGTCGTATCCTGGGAGACTAAATCGTCATTCAACGTAAGCATCTATGTGGGACAAATATTGTCCTAAGGACATTTAACCAAGTTCAAGCCTTGATCTCGGTCAGAATTTTATTTTTTAGTTTTTACAATACAAATTGAATAATAATTGTTAGTATGAATTTTCAACTCTATAATTTAGACTCTGAAATTAAAATATAACATAATAATCTAACTGAAACTGAGGCTTGAACTTGGTTCAATGTCCTTAAGAAAATATTTACCCCACACTGGTACTTATGGTTTCAATGGCGATTAGTCTCCCAGGATACAACAGTTCTTTTCCTCGGTGTAAACTCGACGAAGCAATATTGATAGTCCCTCTCTCTCTTAGACTTAATGTTTAATTTTCCAATAGATTCGTTGTAACAAAACAATTATTGTTATTATTATTTCAAATATACATTCACTTTTTTCAACAATAATCTCATAACATCTATTTCGTCCATGCTTCTACGTGCTTTTCCATGTAACATGTCAAGTGCTAACTTAGAAGGGAATTCATTCCTTTCTGTAGTTTCCATTTCGAATAACCTCTCTTCAGGTGAAGGCAATAGTTTATCCAGCTGTTGAAATAGTTTGTGAGCTGTCTCGCTTGATCGAGATGGAGCGATACTTGCATTAGAAATTCCATTACCTCCAGCCTTTGACAATGTAGTCCCATACCTTGATTTAAAAAAATGGGGCTTCTGAACTGAAGTTTAACCTTAAATTGCTTCTTTAAGAAGACTTCCAGATGCTGGTGAGCGTGAGTCCTCTGAAGGAGAATTCAATTTACATTTTTGCCAAATCCTACGGATAGGACCAACAGATACAAAGTCACCATCTAATGGAGCTCCCTCGTTTCGGTACCTAATCAAACATATCAGAATTGAATCTTATGGGAAAATAACAAGCATAGTTCAAAAATCATGGGCAGAAATCAACATTTTGAGAATGTCAATACTGCAGATGGTACAGTTGCAAGAGTCACAATAGTCAAAATCTGAGGATAATCACTCACAATTTTAATTGGGAAAAAATTAAGGGAAAACCAAAAGGTGTTACGAGTCGGTTCGGACGAACCTTTACCCGTTACCCACATGGACCGGCCAAGAAGAAAGACACAAGATCCAACTAGGGTTGCCCAGACTTAGCCGGTGGCACTACTTGACAATATTATTAATAACATTAGCAATAATTAGTTTACTTTCAAAGAAAATATTGCTAATAATATATTCTCTTTAAAGTAACGATATATTAGTAATTAATAATCAGTTTCCTTTCAAAGAAGATATTGCTAATAAATATCTTCCCTTTCAAGGAAAGATATTATTAGTAATTAATTAGTTTTCTTTCCAACAAATTATGGTTAGCAATTGTAGCAATCCTCTATCTATATATAGAGCTGAAAATTCTCTTAAGAAAATTATCAAAAATTTATCAAAGAAAAGTTTAAGAAAAGAAATAGGCAGTACTTCTCCTGATTTGAGAAGCGCCCGCGCCTGTGATAAGGCGCAATACCAAGGCCGGCAGGTCACAAGACCAGACGGCTTCTTCTTCATCGTCTTCGTTTCATCGTCTAGTTACACATGTCTTTGCCAAGCAAGAAGAAGCGCATAACAAGTTGGTATCAGAGCCGGTCGATCCTTCCGACCTCATGGCGCCTACACCACCATCCAATGACGAATGCCACCTTCAACTCGAGGCCACTATCGACGGCATCTGCAGTTGTCTCGACGCCCAGGCTGGAGTACCGCGACAACCCATGCCTCCATCAACACCTCCATCGCCGATCTCGCCACAAAAATTAATGCGTTGCTCGTGAACTCGACAACCACCACAACCGACCGCAGTACCCCACCTTCCTGCAGGGCCCGCACAGCAGCAACAGCCCACAACGGGGACACCCGCATGCTGACGACAGGCCCTCCACCCGTGGGCTTGACAGCCCCCCACGGGCTTTGCACTTCTCCGACAGCCCCCCGCGGGTCCACCCTCCACCCCACCACGAACCCCTCCATTTCTCCCCGGCAGGGCTCCTTTTCGCCATGACTACTACTACGACCCCTTCCGCGACAACGAAAGATACCGCCGCCCGTCCAACCCTCGCCACTTATATGGGGGGCGGGAGGGGAGAGGGGGCGAGCGTTGTGGAGACCGAGGCGACATCGGCGAAGAACGCTAGCTACCGCACTTTCAACGTCTCGATTTACAACCTTACAACGGCACCGACGATCCTTTACTTTGGGTGCATCATTGCGAGCAGCTCTGCGAACTCCACCGCATTCCTGAGGATGAACGAGTCCAAATAGTGGAACTCAAACTTGAAGTCGAGGCTCAGTGTTGGCTCGACGGGTGGCAATGACGGGTAGGCTAGATCGACTGGAGGCAGTTCTATGACGAGCTTCTCATCCGATTCAACAATTCCACGTAAAGTGGGGCGTTGGGGGATCACATATCCCTCAAGCAGACAGGCATAGTCGTGGACTTCAACCGAGAATTTCAATCCCTGCTGTCTCAAGTTCTGTACTTGTCCAGCTACGAGGAGATCAACATCTACATATCCGGCTTGACAACAACTATGGGCCAGGATATGGACCGCTACCGGCTATTAACCCTCGCACAGGCCTATTTGCCATGACAAAAGCTTATACGAACTTTTTACATATTAAACGTGTAAAAGAGTACAATCGTTTTCTAAACAGGAGATCTAAGTATAAATTTTTTAGAGAAGTATGATGGTGGAGATCGAGCACTGCAGCAGCTCCTTTACTCCGTTGATGATCTGACGACGAGTTAAACTTGCTCTGACTTTCTGGTGCTTGTGATTGGAACTCTTGGTTACCAATCAAGAGGACGCCTTGTTACTAAAGATTTTGAAGCCTCTTGATCGACGAAAAACTCCTTTTATTTATAGGTGAGCACATATAAGATGTGCATAATAATTGTGCAGGAACGCTATACAGGAAGATATGAGAGAATCTTGAGGCTGCACGGTAAGGACTGCTGCTGAGTTGACACATAACAGATGCTGGAATTCTCTTTTATCAAGATCTTAGGGAGTTATCAACATAACTGCAAAAATGATACATGCCGTGCGTTTAACGTTGATTGGATGAACCCGAGTAGATTATGTTCCTATCCCTGAAGTTGGATTTTGTCCTTATCTTAGTAGGCCATTGGTTTAAACAAACCGATAGGATATAGCCCTCGTCCATATAAACAAACTAAGTCCATATCTTTGGGAGAGGTGGTTTAAACAAACTGATAAGATATTGTTCTTATCAACAGAATCAAACTCTATTCTTTATCTTAAGAGAGGTGGTTTAAACAAACCGATTGGATAATATCTGAAAGATATAGGAACCAGACTGGCTACATGAAATAATGTGACCTCTTAGGACTGCACATCTATATGAACTGCACTTCTGGTGAGGCTTCAATCTCACTGCACTTTTGGGTGACATGGAGATTGTATTTCGAAGACGAGAGAGTCACTGCGCTTTTGGGCGACAAGGAGACTGTGCTTTAGGCAACGTAGTCACTGTACTTTGGGACGACGAGTAGACTGTGCTTCGAAGATGACGGAGTCACTGCGCTTTTGGACGACGAGGAGATTGTATTTTGAAGACAACCAAGTCACTGCACTTTAGGCGACGAGGAGACTGCTTCAGGCAACAGTCACTGTGCTTTGGGGCGACGAGTAGACTGTGCTTTGAAGACGACGGAGTTACTGCGCTTTTGGGCGACGAGGAGACTGTGTTTCAAAGACAACCAAGTCACTGCGCTTTAGGTAACGAGGAGACTGCTTCAGGCAACAGAGTCTCCCGAAGGAGCCTATTGAATAGGCTGTACTTCTGGGTTGAAACGAGGGTGCTGCACCTCTGTTTGAACCGAAGGTGCTGCACTTCTGGTTGAACCGAAGTGGCTTCATTTCTGAGTTGGAGAAAATGGCTGCACTTCTGAGTCGAAGTAGCCAATTTTTGTCGAAGTCATCAATTAATGACTGTTCTTTTATGAATGAGTCGACATTCTCTCCTTTAATTATCGTAGTCTTTTGGGGAATTCAAGAAGTTCGTGGCTTAGGATTCAGTCAAAATGAACCTATTAAATGAGATTCATTATGCTGATCCCTAAGTTTATCCTTTTAATTGGGGGGCATTGACCGATTGGCACGTGGCATTTTGGGTTGGACCACACCCAGCCTATATAGGGAAGCTTCTCAGAGAAGTCATGCCCACTGTCTCTTAGCATTCTTCATGTCAAGTTCGATCCCGACTTAGCTTCTAACGACTGTTGGCCTTGCACAAGTCAACTGTTGGTTGTGGATTTCTTCATTCAAAGAAGCTATGTCCTTGTAGATGAATTGCTACTAGATTTTGAGATGTACTTGAGTGTTTGACATGAGGAGTTCGAACCTGAACAACATCTTGGAGGTCTTCGAGATCCAAGCTTCTGGGTTTGGATTGATTGTCAATCCGAAGAGCCACAGGTTATGCTCTGTCCTGCTCAAGAGTCACAGTAGTGTGGCGAGCAGGAGCTACATTCTGGCTCGGGGCAATGGCTGTTTCATTAGCCATATTGGAGTTCCTTTACATTTGGCTAGAAAGTGGCTTGCTCTGATAAGAAAGTGATTCGCTTCGACATTGTTCTGCATTTGGGGGCTGCGCCCTTTCTGAAGACTACCCACTTATAAATTTTTTAGGTGTTTTAGTCTTTATATGTAATCATAAAGAATCTATAATAGATCTTTTTATAGACACAATTTTAATAAAGAACTTCTCTTTATACACCATCTTTGTATGTCCGCTGCGACTTTGCTGCTGGCTGTGCTTTTGAATACCTGTGCTTTTGTGAACTGTTATATGCAGCGACTGTTCTCGCTTGCACTTTTGTCACGACTGCACTTTTTTTATGCTTCTATAAGACCCCCTTCAAAGTGTTTCGAACTTGAATCAAGCTCAGAATACTTTGAACAGAAGCATGACACGTGTCTTTTGCCAACAAATACACATCACACTTGCTGATAGGCTGTCGTCACGCTTAGCCTTCAGCATTAAATGCCTTGAGCCGTCATTTCATTAAAAGTCGATGATAACTCCTCGTTTCTAGGAAACGTTCATCATGATCTCAACTTTAATTCCCGTGTCGCCCGAAGTGTCTCTTCGAGTACGAAGAGTCTTATTTTTACTTGTTGACGTGGCTGCACCCTATAATTAGGGATCCGTTCGGAGATAGAAGATCTTCTTACTTTTTCCTTCCAACAGAAGCTTTTCGTCTGATCTTTCGTCTTCCTTCAAACCCTAAACTTTTCCGCTATAGCTCCCAAGAAATCAAGAATCCATAAAGCTTCTGTTGCGAGCTTAAAATCAACTGGGGTAATAGCGACGAGTGTGATACCGTCGACGGCGAGGCAAGCCGGAGAGGCTACGACAAGCACTCAACAGGCTAAAGGGAAGTAGTTAGCCTCAGAAGTCGTTGCCATCGAGCAAGTTTCGATTAGAAGTTGGAGATGTGCGGCCACCTGTTGCATGTAGGTGTTCGATTATCATCGACACCCTGGTTTGCTGATGCATATGAGCGTTGACTCTTAGGAGTATCATCTCGACGATATGATAATGATTTTTTTCTCTTTTCCGCTGATGTGCATGGGCGCCATTCTTCGGAGTGGCACTCCGATGATGTGCTAAAGCTTTATCAACCGATGCACATAGTTGTTACTTTTACAAGTAATGACTATAAATGTGCTGAGGTTTCGCCAGTCAATGTCCACATGCAGGTCATTTTTTAAAGTACCTGCACAGATGCTCGTTAACTAACACGCGGTGCAACTTTTGGTAGTACCTGCGTGGTTGCTCGTACAATTACGGTGCAATACTTTTCACATTCTTTGTTTTGCAGAAGATACTTTACATTTTACTGACATACATCGTTTATGTTCAGTTCCTGTGTCCATGTCTCTCTTCGGGGATATCCTTTTTGACTTAATGGTCTGTGCCTTAGGCATAAACGTTGATTAGGCGCTCATTAATCCTGCCAAGAAGTTAATTGCCCAATGTCAACCGAAAGTGAGGCTGGCAATGATATGGGACCAACAGCCTGTATATTTCCATCGTATGATGGATCAAGGCAAGTTGTCCCTCCCTTCTGATGCCGTCAAGATGCTGAAACCTTTTTTTTTTTTGGCGATCAGGTGGTTCTGGAAAAGACCGAACTCTTGGAGATAAACAAAAACTGGTACTTCGAGAATGACGGTCTTGTAGAAGCATAGAAAATATCAGAATGATGGTCTATGCGGCTCGGAGCAGGAGAACCCCATGCGGCTCATAACAGGGGCATTCTCATGCGGTTCAGAGAGACTCTCAGTTTCATGCGGCTCAGGGCAGGAGAATCTATGCGGCTCCATAGGGCAGTCCCATGCGGTTCAAAGAGTGTCCCAGCCTCATGCGGCTCGGCAGTGCATACGTCTCACTAACGACCAACAAAAATATGCGGCTCGATCAACACCACGTGTCCCTGTGGGATCCCTTCACACAGTTGGCCATCAAGTAATGGCCTTATTTAATGCTCTGCCATGATTTGACAGCTGATGGCTTTGACATAAAGTGCCATGATGGTCCTGCCATAATGACAGACTCTTCGGGAATAGGAGAAAATCTCTGACACGATCCGAGATTGCCACGTGGCTACTCCCATGTGGCTCAATTGAAGAACAGCTTCATGCGGCTGGCAGGAATCATCTTCCTGCGGCTCACCAAGAAACTATCCCATGCGGCTCGTAAGTACTATATCTATGCGGCTCACTGAGACGCTGTCTCATGCGGTTCATGGATATCATACGGCTCTGGCAGGGCCCACCATTAAGACACATGGCAGAGATTCAATTGCCCCCATGACTTGACAGCTGGTAGCAGGGTGATTATAGGACGCGTGGTATTAAATCAATCAGAGATTTACCAGATCCTAATAACCATATTTAACGCTATCCTCATAATTAATGAGATCATGTCATATCATTCATGATCAAACCAATGGGACACGTGGTGAGATATCCAAGCTTGACACAACCAATCATGAAGATTTAAAACAATCAGCATTAATCACTCACAGAATTCAATACTATCCACATTTATGGCCCAGATCCTTCACGCTTAAGACTAATGGTCCAGATTGATTAAACATCAAGCCGTCGCCACTTTAAGAATGGGCAACCATCCAAACGCTAATGATGCCCCCACCCCTATAAATAAGCAAGGTGCCATTCCCTTACGGAAAAAAAAGACAGAGAGGCTCCCCCGATAATCAGAGAGAAAATACTGAGAGATCAATCCAGAGAGAGAGAAGTCAGAAGGGCAATACGAGGAGAGCAAGAAGAGCATTTCTTCATCAACGCCAACCATCTCGTTACAGGAGTCAAGGCAGCATACCGATTGTCCAAGGAGTAAGACAGGGCTGCCGTCGCCTTCCCGAGCCTCTATCGTCATCCCCCAGAATCTAAAATAAACAATTGTACTTAGACTGCTGTACCTAGGTTTTCGTCCCTAGGCTTTCTTTGTACAAGCGAGTTTGTAACGTGAAGTAAAAGTACAGTCCTCCCATAAAACTGTTCTGCTCTTTTATATTTTATGGCAAACAGGTCTCTATTTGTACCTTCCATCAGTCAACCGACACCTCCCGCTCTCAGTTTTCTTTTGCCTTGCTGAGAAGCGTCTCATGAAATATGATCTGACCCTAGAGCAAGGGGTTTAATGACCGACCATATCTAGGTGAACGGATACTCTAAACAGAGGGATTTTTTAAGAGTGCACACGATGGTCGATCGTATACGCTACGTGTGTTAAGAATACATTGACACGGACGCCTTTGGACGTATCGTACGTCTATACGGGCTTAGGCTAGGTTTGGGTCCAGTCCGGACTAGTTCGGTGCAACCAGGTTTCCTAAAAAGTCAATAACCTTAATAATAATTAATTAAATTATTTATAGGGGTCATGTCACAACTTAGCCTAGTTTTTCTAGTTGTGACACACTTATGGCTCGACCTTCCCTATCGTGGGTAATACACTAGTCAAAACACGCCACTGCACTATCCGTACCATGATTTCTAGTCATCTTGCACTCGAAAACTTAACCATGACTAAGACCTTCTATAATAATAATAATTAATTAAATTAAATATTCATAAAATTCCAAAAATCACCATTTAATTCAAATAAATAATAAAAAAATATTTTTAGAATTTCGGGAAGAGGGGTTACAATTGTCTTCGTCAGTCAGCTGGTTGGTGATAGCTACCCGTTAAGACATGATCTGGATCTCCAGGGGAAGCACCGCCTAGCTTCCATAAACAAAAGAGAATGGTGTGTTGTCTATGGGTGTTTGAATTCTTGTATGGTAAGCCCACATATATTCGCCAAGCTTCGTATTCCACTCGCGTTTATTAGAAGAAACGACTTTCTTGAGCAGCTTGACAATAGTCTTGTTGAATGCTTGAGCTAGTCTATTTGCAGCAGGATTATAAGTCATTGATGCTACATTCTATATTCGATTCTTATCAAAGAACTGATAGAATACATGGCTCATGAACTGGGGGCCATTATCATGGATAATCCTTCTGGGAACTCCTCGTACTGCTTCTGTCCACTTGGAAAAGTAGTCAGTAATGGCGAGGATGAACCGGTATCCTTTGAAGGACGATGGGCTAATCGGTCCAATGATGTCCATTCTCCATGCTTCAAACGGCCAGGCGGCCGTCGTGGGGTGTAGAAACTCAGAAGGTTGGTGGATAAAGTCAGCATGCAACTGACATACCCAACACTTCTTTGCATAATCTATGGCGTCTACCATCATGGTGCGCCAGTAGTAATCCATGCGACACAGTTGATCCTGTAACTTAGGACCAGACTGGTGAGCTCTATAGGTGCCATCGTGTATTTCCCGGAGTGCTTATTGTGCTTCTATCTTGGATAGAAATCGCAGAAGAAGTCTGTCATATAAACGACGATACAACATTTTGGTAGCTGTGTAATAGAAGAACCGGAGCGAGCGTCTCTTGACAGAAGCCGCTTCCTTCGGGTCTTCGGGTAGGACTCCGTAGACTACATAGTCTATGAATGGAAATTGCCAATCCTGAATGTCAACATTAGTGTCTGTTTGTACTGGGTAACTCAGACACATATGTAGATTGTTCTTAGGGCAAACTAGCTCTCAACCCATTACCGTGACAGTATATTGGGTTCCGACAGGAGCTGCCTGAGAAGCGACGAGGCCAGCGAGTGCGTCCCCTCCAAGTTTTGCAATTGAGGTACATGTTCTATAAAGAACCCTGTAAAGGTAGAAATGATATCGATTGCCGCCTGGTGGTAAGGAACCAGATCTTCATGTCGGACCTCATATTGTCCTTGAACCTGGTTAATAATCAGCTTCGAGTCACCGTCGGCCTCAATATGGTCAACCCCTAACTGCTTAGCAAGTTGGAGCCCGATAATGAGAACGTTGTAATTAGCAACATTATTGGTGCATGATTCTATGAGGGAGTATGCACGATGGATGACTAAGCCGTCAGGAGTGATGAGAACTCTGACCCCTACTATGATCTTGCCTTTGGGGCCTGTGCTTGAAGCATCGTCAAAGAACATATGCCAGACAGGGTTGTCTAAGACTACATTGGATTCTAGGACTTCATCCAGGATATCTTCGTAGAGTTTCAACGTCTCCGTTATAGGATGCGCAGCCAAAAAATCGGCCAATGCTTGTCCTTTAATCGCCTTTTGTGGGACAAAGACCATGTCATAAGGCGTCAAGAGGATTGCCCATGTTGCCAGTCGTGAATTGAGTGCCACTAGCTTGGTCATAAGGACTCGGAGGGGATTGACTCTGAAGATGACGTGAATCGTCTGTCCAGCCACATATTGGCACGTCTTTGAATGACAAAGAGTAGAGCGAGACATTCCTTCTCCACATGATTATACCAATGTTCGACACCAATCATGATCCTGCTGAGATAGTAGATGGCCTGTTCGTGGCCTTTATTGCTTCTCTAGGCTAGCAAAGTCCCGTGAGAATGGTCTATAGATCGGACATATAGTAGGGTCTATCCATGACCGGTACTACCAGTACTGGAGGACTAGTGAGGTAATTCTTGATATCGTCGAACGTACGCTGACATTCTTCGATCCAAACATAAGAAACCCCTTTCTTTATCACTTTGGTGAAGGGTTGACATCAACCGGAGAGATTTGCTATGAATCTTCTGATATATGCCAAGCACCCTTATAGGCCTCGAAACTTACGAAGATTCTTCAGGGGAGTCATGTCCAAGATTGCCTTAGTCTTCTCAGGGTCAATATGAATACCCTTGGCTGTAACGAAAAGCCTAAGAATTTGTCGCTGGAAACCCCCAGGAAAGACTTAGTCAGGTTCATCTTTAGTCGATGTGTCTGCATCAAGTCGAATATCATTCTCAAGTCATCCAAATGACTGGATTTACTCTTGCTATTAACGGTAATGTCATCAACGTAACATTCTACCATTTTTTGAAGGAGTTTGTGGAATATAGTGCTCATAGCCCACTGGTATGTTGCTCCCACATTCTTCAACCTGAAGGGCATTACTGTGTAACAGTATATCCTTTTTGGGGTCCGGAATGAAGTATGCTTCTTGTCTTTATGGAATATTTTGATCTGGTTGTAGCCTGAAAAACCATCCATGAAGGACATTCGCTCGAAGCCACAAGTGTTGTCAATTATCACAGCAATGATTGGATGGGGAAACTCATCCTTTGGATATGCTGAATTGAGATCTCTGAAGTCTATGCAGACCCGAATCTTCCTGTTCTACTTAGTGACTGGGATAATATTGGCCACCCAATTCGGATGTTGCTCCTCGTAAATGAAGCCACTCTCTATGAGTTTGTTGACTTCTTTCTCGATAGCATCCATGATGTTGGGGCAAAAATGATGTAGTTGCTGTATGACAGGCTTAGCATCGGGCAAGATGTTGAGACGGTGTATTACGACTTACGGGTCTAAACCCGACATGTCTTCATATCTCCAAGCAAAGATATCAAATGTACTCTTGGATAAGGTGTATCAGAGATTCTTTGTTTTCTTCCATCAAGCTTTTGCTGATGAAGACGGGTTTAGGGGAAGCCTCATCTCCCAGCTCAACTTGGACGACCTCATCTTCAGTAGGAGGTTCGCGCTATTCAAAGCACCATTACTATTAGGATCCCAGGCATTAAGCCTAGGGTCCATTCTCGAAGAATTCAAGTATTTGATCTTTATCCTTAACTGGGGGATCTGCAGAGACCATATTGATGGACAGTATCTTCTTGAAGGCTTGGCCAATACTGGTATCAGAGTCCCAGGTTGAGGAATCGGAGGAGTGCGAATGCATCATGGCCTCCGGCTCTGAGCTCTCTGAAGTTATCATGGGTGTAACATAACCCAACCTCCGGCGAGTGCAATGGTAGTAATTTTGAGACTTTTCCTTTTGAGCACAAAGTCTTAAGGGAAGGCGTCAGCGTTTGCCACAATTCAGTCCTCTTTCATTGTTCAAGTCATAAACCATCTTTTGGATAAGGTATTTGGCTTGAGTAGTATAACGGTAGAGCTGCATCTTATCGTTATCAGGTTGGGATTCTGTCGGAGCTAGCCGTTAAGGGTGCTCCAATCGACCGAAGATGATAGATTTTACCCCTTTCTTCCTTGCTTGAACCAAGAAGTAGGCACCTCGAGAAGAGACAACTCAGCTTGCGAGATTAGCGATTGTCGCTTGTGTTTGCAATATATACAGAGCGTTGTCTAAGAAATACCTAGTGTTCCAATGTGCACACGAGTAATTCGAAGACAACTTTCTATTAATGAAATACGAAATCTTATCCCGAGGGATTACATAATCTAAAGAATGCGTCTTAGCATTGCGCATACGTAGTCTCCTAGCTCCTTGTCAGTGAGAACTAGGGCCGCTATGTAGGAAGGTGGAGGAGGCTTCCGCTTCAACTTGGCCACTAAGGGGGCTGTAGTCAGAGGTTCCTGTGACCTCAAAGTTGGCTTCGGGGCCTTACGGGGGAGCCTTATTTGCATAGGCTCCTGGCTAGTATCTGATATCACCGAGGGCGACCGAGTGGAAGCCTTTCCTCGAAGCTTGATGACGAAAGGGGCTGGTGTTTGAGAAGACTTCCCCTTCAATCGAACCCTCAAGGGTTCTTCACTGATAACCGCGCTTTTCGATACGGTTTTGGCCTCATCGTCGACATCATTGGCGTCATCATCCTATGGGACTTATTTGTACAGATCAGCATCTGTACAGTATGCTTCGAGTCCTCGAAATGGGTCGATGTCAGCAAATTCGGTCTTGATAGTCCCGTCGCCGGCCACATACTTCATGCATTGATGGAGCGTAGAGGGTACGTGTAACGCCCCAGTCCCGTAATACATAGGACCAAGTACGTGAATATGCCAGCTGCACATATACGAAGAATACTCCAATATATGGAATTCTCATATACGTACATAAGCTGTAAATAAAATAATCACAGGCCAGAACAATATAACCTAATCTCATCACAGCTCAAGTCTAAATAATAAATAAGTGTATCAAAAGATAGTCGGGTGAACATGCTCACTCCAAACAGCTATGAAAATAGTCTCACAAGATCGGAGTCCAACCTTCGCAAAATAGAAAGAAAAGAGATGTATAAATAATGTCCACTAATGTCTCAAATAAGGAATAGACTAGAAATCAGTAGGATCTGCCTCGTCATCGATGTAAGTTGAATCCAATGCCACCCCGTACTCCTGCTGGAAGTCGTCTAATCCTGGAGAGATAACCAGGTCCTCAGAGGGTCGTAACAATATACAAGAAAATACCATGCCATGTAACTGTAATAATATAATAAGAAAGAAAGGTATGCATGCAATAGGGTTCCTGACCATTCTACTGTGAATATGTAGTTGAGACACAATCCTTCGACGCATGAGCCCTGGCTGAATATAGGATCCGGTATAGTCCCCTCTTGGGCACCAGTGACCAAGCGCATAACGTTCCAAGAACGACAGTAGCCAACCTGAGAGGCTAAACATACCCGTATCTCCAGCGGAGCTTCCGGGTTACAATGGAAGTACAATCGAAGCCCATACGTCAGGTATTGTTCTTCCCATCCAATGCCTAGTATCATCATGTCCATGATCAAAATAAACCTCTAGTAACCGCCAAGTCTTCTAATATGCAATTCTATTGGCGATCACTCCTATCCGTCGTACGTTCCATATGCATTGGTGGCCAGCCGACTACGCGAATACGTGTCCTACATGTGACTCACGACTCGTGATAATCAAGTATCAAGGCCATATGAGATATACCAATATCCCATGAACAATGGGTGGTCTCTAGACTAGGTCCATGCAAGAGGAATAAATAAAACAAGAAAAGACGACCGATAGAGTCGCTCGCACCCAAGTGTGACTTGGACGCACATTAATATACTAACCAAGACAGATAAGAAATACTGAATATAAATAACTGAAAATAAGAAATAAGTAATCACAGAAGAGGTGGCAAGGTATCTTGCTTGATGGTGCAAAGTGGCAAGTCTAGAAAATCATAATGTCAGCCAAAAAACGTCACAATCTCCAAACAACTCCGGTTGCTGAAATAAACATCAAAAATGTACTCGGTATATAAGATATACCTAGGAAATTCCAAAAGTCTAATTCTGGAACAGGGGCAAAATCATAATTTCGGATAAAAATGATATCCGTCGTTGGACCCGCTTTGTACCGAAATGAGTGCCAAAGTCTATGGTCTCTAAAGTCATCAAACTACATGTCTACGAATTCAGTTTGAGGAGGGGAACTCAACGGTATGTCCAGTTTTGGATTCCGATGAGCCGCGTACAAAATTACCTATTTGAGTGGGTCGCGGGCCCGCCAAAAAGGGGTTCCGGTTGACCTTCTTAGAATCGAACCAAACTTGGCACACAGGACTAGAATTTTGATTCAAACCTGTTGGAGCAAGTTTCGTCTCGATTTGACGACTGTACACGAAGTTAGGGCAAAGTTTGCAAATTGGTGATACGGGGGTATCTTGACGGATAAGGACTGATTTCGTCGCACACACGCGACGAAACTGAGTTTCGTCAGTTCCCATACGTCAGCAAAGTGCATACGCGTCTTTTGATGCATATAGCGCATGACTACGTCACTCGGTTTGTCGGGGCGCACGCCGTATCGAGAAATTTTTAGAAATTTTATATAAGTTTAACACAGTTTTTCCTCCAACTTCAACATCAATTTATTTTTTACACGTTAAACGAAATGACGATCCAGAAGATGCGTTGCGATCTTGGTTGTTTGCCATTGATTGTCGTAGAACAGAACAGTTTTATAGGAGGACTAAACTTTGACCCAGAATTACAAACTCGCTTGTACAAAAGAGAGCCTAGGAACAAAACCTAGGATAAGCAATCTAAGTACAATTGTTTAGTTTAGATTCTGGGGGATGACGGTAGAGGCTCGGGAAAGTGCTATCAACTTTGTCTTACTCCTTGGACGATCGAACGCAACCTCGGCTCTGGTGAAGAAATGCTCTCTCTCTTTCCGGGTGTGTGTATATCTTTCTCTGTGTGTGTGCAAGGGAATAGCACCTTGCTATTTATAGAAATTCATGAGTAATGGGGTATATAGCCACGTGGCTAATTTTGGGCCACATCCTTGTAACTGTGCCTCAAGAAGTGGACAGCTGGGAATTGGTTAAGATTAATCATGATCTGTTTGTTGCACTAAATCTGAACTGTTAAGACTTGGTCAATTTCTGCCACGTGTCTCAACTGCTACTCTGTGGCGAGCCGCATGAATGATGCATCCTGGCTGAGCCGCATGAAGGACTGTCCCTTAGCCGAGCCGTATAAAGGATGTATCCTGGCTGAGCTGCATGAAGGACTGTCCCATAGCCGAGCCGCATAAAGAGTGTCTCATGCCCAGCCGCATGAAGGACGTCTCATGACCGAGCCGCAAGAAGGACGTCTCATAACCGAGCTGCATGAGAGATGATCCATGCTCGAGCCGCATGAGAGTTATCTCATGACTGAGCCGCATAAAGGATGTCTCATAGGTGATCCGCATGAAGAGTCTTCTTTGGAACTATGCACTGTGTCGGATATCATGCTGATTTTTTCGTCTTTTTTGGAACATGTCACGTCTTGTCTTTATGTCAGATCCATCATCTCTGTCAGAGCTGTCGTCTTTATGTCAGAGTAATTATGGCCAGCTGGTTAGGCTGATTTTGAACCGCATAAGGCTCCCTGCTTTTTGTGGGCCGTATGAAGCTTTCTGAGCCGCATGAAGCTCGCAAGGATTTTGAGCCGCATGAAACTCCCCAGGTTTTGAGTCGCATGAAGTTTCATATTGATTTTGGGCCGCATAGAAATTTCTATTCTTTTCCATGCTTCTACAAGACCCCCTTCAAAGTTTTCAATTTGTAAAATTAAAATACTTTGAATAAGAAGCATGGGTATGTCCGGATAAGCTCTTCATGCCGCATAGGCTTCTCTCTAGCCTCATACTGGTTTCGTGCCACGTGGGCATCCCATTACTTCGGTATTAATTACCTTAGATTTGTTTTGATGATTTGGAGCCGTCTTTTTCATGAAAGGGGATAGAATCCCAAGAGTCGCCTTTATCCTTTAGGCAGCACGAAATTTGAAGCGGTGTCTATCGATTTACACGCCTCTACCAGCAAATAAGTACGAGTAGTTTTGAGGAGAGAGGTTTATTCTTTCCTTCTTCCAACTTTTTATTGCCCTAGTCGTCGTCTTCTCTTCTCTCGATCATCGATGGCTCCCAAGGCTTCTTCCAGTGCTGCAACGAAGGGCAAAGAACTTGCCTCCTCGTCGAACACGGCGAGTTCGATTCACCCTGACGTTCAACCTCCTATTAATGGTAAGAGCGTTGGAAAGAAACTACATGAGTCCAAACCCTAACCACAATGGCTATTTCGTATGTTTTATGCGCGGGCCTTTCTCTGTTATGCCTCGGCATAGTTGATGCTTTTTTTGTCTTCACTGAACTGTTCAAGTTCTGTATGATAAATTCGCATAAGCTATGCCGTATGGGCCGCATGAACGCCTCATGACTGTTTTCGCATGGGGTATGCTTCATGTCTGAGCCGCATGAGAGATGTCTCATGACTGAGCCGCTTGAGAGATGCTTCATGGCCGAGCCGCATGAAAGATGTTCTATGACTGAGCCGCATGAGAGATGCTTCATGACCGAGCCGCATGAGAGTTGCTTCATGACCGAGCCGCATGAGAGTTGCTTTATGGCCGAGCCGCATGAGAGACGTCTCATGACCGAGCCGCATAAGAGATGTCTCACGATCGAGCCGCATGAGAAACGTCTTATGACTGCATAAGCATCTTATGAACTGGGCCGCATGAAGACCCACCTAACAGAGCCGTATAAGCTCAAAAAACAATAAGTGGTTTTCTCTGGCTATCTTCTGACTTCTTTCTTTTTTCCTTTTCAGTGAAGTTGCCGATCAATCCTTCGGGGGAGCTTTTGGTAGGTCAAGTTCAATCTGTTGTGGGTGTGAGGTTCGACCATGTGGTCGATTATGTGTCAGCCCAAATCACTAAAGATCAATCTGAGGATAGGCTGAGGGATATCAGAAACTAATCCTTCTTCTTTCCCTTGGGCATGATGAATCGGGGAAATTAAAGGGCACACATCTGAAACCCACGTTCCTCTTTGGGGATGCCCTAACTGTAAAGAACTCCAGCATTCTAGATTTATCTGAAAGTTAGAGTTTTTCTTCCAACGGGATGGCGATTCATATTCCTCAGATGGAATGTTATTTCTCGCTGTCCTGGTTTAATATGCTGCCCATCGACAGAAAAATTGTGGACTCCCTAACCCTGAGCCAGCAGGGGATATTTGTGGGTGATATTCACTATAATAAAATATCGAGGTCGGTAGTTGCAAGCAAGATACCTATCAGCTGCTTTATGATGGGGTTGGCCCCGGACAGTTTCATAAACGTACCGGGTCCCAACTTCTGGTTCTCCCAAGCTGACACTTTTATGAACCAGATTGCTCAAAAGGGGTCCTATCCTACTGGTCGACTGTCGCTGCTGAACTGGATGAACCCCACCCCTTCATGGATCAACTTGACTTTTTGGATCTTACAGACATATAAGGAACTCCTACTCGAGATTGGTCTTTATCATGCCATACGGGACACTTGTTGTGGTCTGCCCGTAAACAAGAAGCTGTTCATGGCTCTTCTTGAGATGTACAACCGTCGCATGGGGACCTTCTTTACACCTGGAGGGGAGATGGGACTCGCTCTCCACGAGATGCGTGAAGTCTCCAAGCTGTCCTGGAGAGATGAAGTTTTTGAGGCGTATACCCCTACGAATAAAGAATTCGAGGAATTGGAGCGACGGTTCCTGGGTTTTATGGCTATTTACCGGGAATTGCTATGTCGCCATAGCACGTGCCAACAGATGTCGAAGAAGAAGAACGATAGCTCGGAAGGGAACCTTCCTCACACCAAGACCAGGCTTAGTTACCTTTTTGATCTAGGCTCCTTAGGCGGGGCTTTCCCCGAAGTCCTCGAACCCGGAAGGAGGTGTAGAACCAGGTATTGACTGCCAAGAGGGTAAAAACCATGGGTGACAGATTTAGGAGCCAATCTGACACCTTTAATTACTTTTATCAAGATACCCAGAAAATGTCTGATAAGGCTCTCCTGGCGGGATTTCTGATGGTGTGGCTGCGGAACTGTGTAGTTTCGGAAGGGGTTGGTGCTATTGAGAGAAACAGCCGTAACCTGATCCTTCCTTCGGTGAAGCTAGTCTTTGGGGCCAGACTAGCTTTACTCCCCGCTATGATATGCAGCATATATCGTGGCCTCCGTGCCTTCTTGTCCAAAGTCATTGCTTATGATACGGCGAAGGATTTTGAACGAATCGAGCTGCCCTATCATTATCTGATGGGGTGGCTGTTGATGTATTGCCCGTCTTTGATGAGGCCTGGCCCAGAGGATGACGTAACTGCGGATGATGCCTTCATCTTCCAGTACCGCCATATGCCCTGGGAGTACACTACCATACCAGTCTGCCGGATGGCGCTGGCACGAGTGGACATATATTCCTTCTTCATATCTGTTCCTCAGTTTACTGACGAAGAAGTAAGAGACGTGCATCTTGATGGTGCTGCATCTCCCCAATTCTTGTCCGAGAAGATGCTCCTCTGGTTACAGAACATTCGCCCTCCATATCTGGTGTATCGCAGCCGTAATTTTGTCTTTTTGGAGCCTTACTTACCCAGTCGATTCTCCGGATAATTTGGGTACAGTTAAATGTTCTTGGACAATCCTAACTCATGCCTAGGTTTTGAGGGTAGCGTTCTTGATGGCATCCAGGCATGGCACTATTATAGCACGGTTCACACCCGTGCCAGCTTCTCCGTTCCCGATACTAGAGAGTCGGGATATATTTTGTATATGGCGGCCTTATACCATGTTACGGTGGATAAGCCCCCAAGAAATTTTGACCCAAGTACCAGCTTCATTATTGGTACTGGCTTGGAGGAGAAGCCAATGAGCAAGAAGGGGAGGACATTTGATGTGTCTGACTCAGAGTCTATCAACGTGGACGAAGAGGATGACCCTGATAACTTGCCTCTTCCTACATACGATTCGGTGGCAGATCTGCCCCCTGCTGCGCCTAGTCTTTCATGAGAACAAAGCAGGCATAAATCTTCTGCTAGTGGCATAACTTACTCTCGAAAATGGGATACGGTCAAGCCTCGCGGGCCGATCTTTAGGGAGAGAAGTGAGGACGTCGAAGCCGTTTCGAAGGTGAATCGAGTTACGACCATCTTTTTAGTTCTTCCTTTCTGAAATATAATCTGATTATTTTCCTTTTCTTTGTAGGCGTCAGGAGAAGTGAACTCTCCAGAGCCGGCTACCGCGTCTGAGTTTGACCCGGCTATAGCCACCTTAATTGGTGCTATGACTAACGAGCTTACTTCCACCACGGTCGTCCCGGCGACGGCTGAGGTTCCTCCTGCTGCTGACATCTCAACCCGGGGCGATGTGGGCTCTACTGAACCAGTCCCCGAGGTTGCTGAACCTCAGCCGGTTGATACCGACCCAGTTGTACCCACCTTCAGGGCAGCTAGGGCAGAGGAGGCGGCTGCAAGTGGCTCAGCTGTCACCGTTGAGAAGGATACAGAGGCTGTGAGTGAGCCTCAGCTTCGGCGACCCTCCCCTGGTAAGCTATGTCATGTCTTGATTAGTGAGGAGGTTCATTTGCTCTATCTTCATATATAACGCCCTAGTCCCAAAATACGTAAGACTAGGAATGTAGACATACCAACTGTATTCATACGAGTACATAGGCCTCGTATGGATACATAAGCTGTAAAATACAGCAAACCACAACTAACTAATCTCATCCACAAAATATAAGAATAAAAAATATCATTTAATCAACTATGAATTGTCATTGATATATGTAGTTGGACGGAGACAAATCCACTACCAACTATAAAAAGGAATACATAAAAGAAAGATTTTGGCGAGCAAAGCGAAGACGATCGAACTGCAATCATCTTCGAAGAAATAGAGATGATCCGGTCCACGGCTAGAACACCTGCGAAAGACAAGAGCATACACCTGGCGAGGTAACCAGGTCCTCAGAGGGACGTAACAAGATACAATAAACATGCCATATAAATACTGAGTATAAAATATGCCACAATCAAAGAAAGTGACAAGACATAAATAAGGTAACCTAACCTTACTAAAGTGAACATGTAGTTGAGAAACAATCCTTCGATGCATGAGACGTGGCTGTAAATGGGATCTGGTATGGTCCCCACTTGGGCACCAGTGACCTAAGCGCATGACGTTGAAAAATGACAGTGGCCAACCTGAGAGGCTAAACATACCCGTATCTCCAGCGGAGCTTTCGGGTTACAAGGGAAGTACAATCGAAGCCCATACGTCAGGTATTGTTCTCTCCATCCGATGCCCTTATTTAAGTCGTATCCACGACCATATACCTCTACTAACTGCTAAGTCTCATAACATGCCTCTATTAGTAGTTAGCCCTAGTACATGCACATAGGGGATTAGCCTACACGCAAGAACATCTACATGCGACTCTTCTCACTCATCCTTGTGGTACAACTGTGTCAAGGTATATGTAATACACTACAAACGGTAGTCTCTTAACTCTAAGTCCATATGCATTCAAAGGATAATAACAAAGTACAGCTAATATCACTGAGCAGACAGTAAATCAAGAACTATAAGAACTGGAAATAAATCAACAGTGATATGTAATAAAATACAAACTGAATATAAACAGTATAATAGTAAGGTATCTTGCCTGTGGTGTCTCCTGGTGGGCTGCGATAATCAATGTGGCACAAATATGACTTTGATGTTACACCCACGCAAGACGGCCTCTGATGATAGTACGGACCGTGCCATTGAGTCCGAGTGGCTAGGAAGGATACAAGGAAGTCCGATATTTGTAAGAAAATAGGGAATAATGATCAATCATGAGAGAGATTAAATATTTCTAGAAACTATTTATAGCTTTTGAAAACTATTTCAAAATTACTTATAATATTATAAACAATATTTAGAATAATTTGGATAAATATGTTTGAAAATCTAGTAAATTATATTAGGTAAATTATTTTTGTCAAAATATTCTTTTGGTCAAAGTGTATCCTTAGGTAACTATTTAAATAATATAAAAAAATTTATTTAGCGTTAAAAATCTAATTTAGTCAACTATATTTTCTTTTAATAAAAATACCGTAAAATTAAACTTCTAAATCCAATATAAAAATCAATGTAAGGCCCAAGCCCCACGATATATATATATATTTCGTAACAACATAATTTTCAAAATACTAATTATATATTTATTTAAAATTGCTATGGTAATACTAATAACAATGATAATAAGTACAGTGATAATATTTTATAGCCCACAACTATATTTTAGAGTAATAAATATGATAAAATAATTTGAAAAATAAATATGCCACTATCTAGATATAATGGTTGGCTACAATATAATAACTTAGAAACACCAAAATAATATTAACTATAATTAACAGTAATATTAATAAAATACTAATAATAATAATAATAATAATAATAATAATACTAATAAATCCCTAACATCACTATACATTCTCCTCCCTAATTCCTTACAGTAAGAGAGAGATAGATGGGAAGAAGAGTGCGGGCTCACCAGCAGGGCTGCGTGGCGCTCGGCGCTCGGTGGCGACAGGTTTTTGTGAAGGCGGCGGATGCTGGCGGTCGGAAGACGCCGGGATGCAGAGTTGACGGATCAGTCCTCGCCGGAGGGGTGCTGGAAAGTCGGAGGAGGAAAGAAATTTCGGTGAGGTGCTCGTCGACGCGTGGACGAGAAATTCAACCGACGGGGTGGATCCACGGCGGAGAGTTGATGAAGCGGGCGGAGGCTCGGCCTGATGGGCACGGTCGGCGAATCAGTGTAAGGGGTTCGGTCGACGCACTCGGAGGAGGCACGATCTGTGGTGGCAGATCGGTGGGTCGCGGAGGCGGCGGATCCGGAGGTTGTGATGCTGCGGACGTGCCGGTGTTTGTCGTAGAGAGGGCTAGTCGCGGATCCAACGACAGAGTGGAGGGGCTCTCGACGACAGGCGGTGTCGGTCCGCCGGCATGGTACGACGGCCGTGGGGCTGGCCGTGCGGACACGTACAAGGGTGGCGCTGGAGGGGGTCACTGGGAAGCACGGTCGGCGGTGGCGAGGCGTGGATCTGCGGGCCGAGGTGAGGGTTTCTTCCTCCCTTCTTTTCTATTCTGGTGGTGACGGTGGTGGTGCCCGTCGGTTTACCGGGGTACTGTATTAGCAGTTGGGGGGCGACGGTGGTCCCGCGGTGATGAGGTTTCGGGTTTGGTGGAGATGATGTGGTCGGTTCTGGGTGGTCGGACGGAGTGGCCAGGCAGTGGTGGTGGTGGTCGGATTCGTGGGACGAAACAGCCAACATTGGTCGGGTAGGCGGGGAAGAAACGGTGATGGTGAAGGAGGTACTGAAGTCGGATTAGGGATAGGATCGTCAAGTTGAATGTGTCATACCGGGGTTGTGTCTCGACACGAGGTGGACGTCCGGTTTGTCGGACGAAAAAATATGTATTTGTAGAGAAAATAACGTAGTGGATGGGAAGCACATACACGATGCACAATCTGTGGATGGTGAAAGTTTATGGATGAGTACCTCTCCTTATATAGGAGGTGGAAATTCCCAGTTGGATAGGGATTGGAAGAATTTAAATTTCCCGTAGATAATTGTAATGCCTGTTGTCCGTATTACGTATTTTGGAATACGTGTACGTATTTTATTCTTGTATTACATGATTTCTTGCTTAGCTTCCTTCATGGCTTGGGTTATTCTCGGTTCAGGTTGGTTGGTTCGGCTTGGCTTGGTTTTGATTGGGTTCATGATGAACCCAAGGTGAACACCCTACCTACCACCACCACTACCATTTATTAACCCCTTCTCCTTTCTCTCTCTTCATTAATCATCTTCTTCTTCCTCATTTACTTCCTTACCTACCAGAGAGAGAAGAGAGAGGTCTAGGCAAGTGCAACTTGCTTCATGGAGGAACTCTGATTTTATTACTTCATTCTCTTCTTTACTACATTCTAAAGCACTTTAGAACTTGGCATTTCTAATTTCCATGGCTAGATTCTTGTAGATCTAGGTTTATATTATTTTCGGATTTTTTGAGTTTTGATCTACTAAATCCTGTTATTTCGAGTTTTGATGATTTCATGTTGTAGAGAATTTCGTTCTACCCCATTTTGACCTATGGAAGTTCGGATTTGGGTTCCGGATGATGGAGTTATGGAGCTTGAGGACATGGCTCTCATGGTTTTCTTCTTCCCAGAAAATTGGAGAAGAAGAACAGTACTTGACTTGACCGCATGAGCATTTCATGCGGCAAGTGTTCTCTGAGCCGCATGGTCTTTTCCCCACTTGGCCGCATATGCGCCCTTGTACTCTTCTGAGCCGCATAAATTATCTTAGCCGCATGAGCCCCCCCTCCACTTGAGTTGCAGCCGCATAGGCGCGCGACCCCGCTTCCGCATAAGCTCCGCTCCTACCTGCGCCACATGGACTCGATTGATTGAGCCGCATGGACTCGATTGATTGAGCCGTATGGACTCGATACCTGAGCCGCATGGACTCAATTAATCGGACCATATGGATCCAATTGATTCCAGCTGCATGGGTTTTGAACCCTGCGCTGTATGGATTCTATTGATCTCAGCCGCATGGGGCCATGAACATCCTCAGCCGCATATGCGCCCGTCATTTCCTAGCCGCATGAACTTGCTCCCTTCCAGCCACATGCGCCCTCGTCCCCCGGGCCGCATGCGCCCTTGCACTTCCAGCCGCATGCGCCCTCGTCCCCCTGGCCGCATGCGCCCTTGCACTTCCAGCCGCATGCGCCCCCTTGTCTTGGCCGCATGGGATCCAGTGACCCTGGCCGCAAGCGCTCTCCTAATTGGGCCGCATGAGTCTCACCCTTTCCTGACCGCATATGCTTTAGCCGCATGGCTCTTCTATAGCCCTGGATATTGATATTTTATTAAATATTTTACGTCCATTTTATATCCTTACGCCTTTTTATGAACTTAAAAATCATAGATTTATTTAATATGTTTAATGATACCTGAGCATGACACGATAGTGACCCGTAGTGGTGCACTCTTGACAAGTAAACCTGACATGACCTGATAGTGGCACGTCGTGGCGCACTCCTGACAAGAACACTCGACATGATAACCTGACATGATTATCTTGATAAGCTGTTACGACGGCTACCTGACATGACATGACCTGTATAAATAACCTGGACACCGTGGGCGATTGTGCTTGTACAAATAATCAAGTCCTGTCTTGCATCATGTCTAGGAGGGGACTCTTGAGTACCACGGTCAGGAGTACCTATTGAAATGGACTAAGGCTAATAACTAGATTAATACATTAGTCATGAAGAGATCTCCCAGCTACAGGCAATCCCGTTACCTGGGCAAGCCTTGGGATCTGTAGCCTGCCGTCAAGTAGGACACATTTCCAGCACACTGTCATGTGTTGCACCCTTCAAGCTACCTAAGGGTACATCCGTTTCCTGGACGATGTACCCACCTGAATTCAACTCTAATCTTTCAACCCGGGTAACCTGGATGGACTGCAGGGCTTGTGGCTGTGGAGTATTCTCACTGCATCTTGTTAGTAACTAGGCTTGTGATAACCCTAGTTAGTTAAAGTATCAAGCCGTAATTCTTGTTTGGCCGTGAGATGATTGGATGGAGTCTAACCTGTCTAGTCTTGCCCTGATCTTGTTCCAGATTACTGCATGACCTGAATGCCTGTATTTATTTTACCGATAAATGGTAAGAATTCCAAGTTCTGTTCAGACGAAGGGTTACAACCCCGGTCCTGGTTTGGTTACGGGTTGTAACCTGGCTATCTGAATAGTTCCATGGTTATCTCGTCGTATATCATCCTGGCGTATTTTCTTTATTTCCAGTTCTTACCCTTATTTATAATTGTGCTTATTGCTGGTTTTAGTTCCTAAGTGAAGCTTCCTTTGTGGCACTTGCTCTTTCTGGGACCTGACCCAGCTGGTTTTGTGTGGCCAGATTTCGGAGCAGCTCCAGAGGATCTACCGACCTTCCAGCCAGATGGTGGCCACTAGACGGAACCCTGGCAACGAGTGGGTTATTTTTGGCTCTCCCACTCTATTGTAAAAAATATTCTTTTGAGGCGTTTAGCCGACGAGCACCTGTTTAGCTCGATTGTATTTACTTATTGTCTGCCTACGGGCTATAACATGATTGACAGATCCTAGGGTTGATCATGTATGACTAAACTCTAGCTAGTCCTAACATTTTGTAACGACTAGCTTCATGATCAGCTGAATATGTAATGTTTGGGACGCCTTACTATTGTATATTTAATGATCATACTTCTTGTAACCTTTTACTTACTTACTTGTGATTGAGACACTAGGCTTGTTCATGACCTTAAGAGACTGTTGGCTTGTAGATAAACCCTCATGTATCTAGACAGCCGTGACCGTATAGCGAGATGGATTCCATTTCATATACGTAGCTGGCTATGTCTGCCCCCGCTCTCCAGTATTCTGGTTCTGGGGCGTGACAATAATATCATATTAAATTAAATTCGATTTAAACTTTAAATCGTTCAAATCCAAATCAAACATAAAATCTCCACTCATTTAATTCAAATTAAAATAAAATCTTTTTTAATTTAAATTAGCATATTTAATCAAATATTAAAATCAACAAAATCTCAAGTATCATTTTCATAATTCAATAAATATAGAAAATAATTAATTTCAAAAATCATGATAAATACTTAAATATTAATCATAAAATAGCTTTTATAAATAACATAATATTTTAAATAAAAACTTTCAAATTTTGCAAAATATTTGGAATACATTTCATATAAACCCAAAATTTCCAAATCACCTACTTATTTTTAAATGACGAATAAAATAACTCTTTTATAAAAATATTTATCACATTTATTTGAACATGTACTTTCCTATAAAAATAAATTTTTGATAAAAATGTTTTTCTAAAATATATACCTCGACACATATTCGCACTCGTCGAGCAATACCAAACGCAAATCTCGGACGCTACGCAAATACAAAAAAATGCGAACTCGTATGCGACGTGCAGATACGAAGTACAAAATAAATACTAAAAAAATTATAGTAGAAATTTAGAGGATTTACATCCTACCCAACTTACAAGAATTTTGTCCTCGAAATTTAGGAATAGGTAGGGTACAAGAGTTTAACGATAAGAAAGTATGACCAATTTATTTGGCGAGGCAAGAAAACGGTATTTAACAAAAATGTGCTATTAGAAGGTCATGAATTCGTTAAATAGGAAAATAATTCACAAATATGGTAAGGGACGAGGGTCGCTAGCTAAGACAATCATGATAACACAATTCGAGATATAATAAGGCATTGGGTGGATCTAAGAGAATAACTTAGGGACTTGGGAGGTATGGTTCCTCGAGAAAATATGGTCGTCTGGGTTTAGGTTTGATTAAGGAAATGATTTGAATTATTCTTAAGTCTCAAGAATGATTAGAAAGTCGTGATAATGAATCTAGTGTCACGAGGAGGACGATTAACTCAAGATTGGGTTACAGCCACATCGGTTGGTAACTGGCTAACTATCGTGATAATAGGTAGTGGACAACTAAGAGAATATCAAGTACGGGTGCTTGTCTTTCTAAAACAGGCGAAAGAAAAAATAAAGAGTTCAAAGAAGACATCATCGAATTCGAATGAGTGGTTCAAAAATGACTGAATAAGTTCCAAAAGAATTGCCAAGGCAGTCGCGGATGAGACTATAGGGCCAAGTTTAACTATGTCTTCATCCACGTTGAACAATATACAAAAAGCGAACCAAGTGCACTATGGTTGATCAGACCATAATACGTCAGTTCTGATTAGACAATGTATTAGTGGGCGCCCACAATAAATATATGTCACGAACAAGCTCGGTAAAGAGTAAGCTTGCAAAACTAGACTATAATAACAACATAAGATAGTCCAAATATAAGCAGTGGATGATGAAGGAAATTAAATAGTCCAAGATCCTTTAAAATTGGGTCTTGCCTGAAGTTCGGGCCTATGCAGTGGTTCTAGTGTTTCCTTATCTATGACTTGGTTGGTTAAATGGATTAGAGTCCTACAAATTCTATAATCTAAGTAAACTTATCCATATGGGTCACAAGGGCAAGGGCTTGTTAGGTTGTGAGGTAATCTACCCAACTTACAAGAGTTAAACTAGTGGTGTGATGGGACAATGGATAAGGCACAAAGTTAAACATTTAAGGAATTAAGTAGAACAAAAGCACATATCGGTTCGAAAGAATTGAGTCGAGGCTGAGTCCCTATCCTTGGTCGAAAAATATATCGGTATCATGGTAGAGGTTATAGTCTAGCCTTTATGACTCGAAAGTCATATCATGAAAATAGTGTACAAGAAGACGTTTTTAGTGGGACATGATATATCTCCATGAAGGTGAGCTTGTCTAGGTCTTACATATGAAATTTGTTGGAAGGAAAAGTCTAGTGTTGTGCTCCAAATATCCAAGTCACGGTAAGGGACGCCAGAAGATCTAAAATAGAAAGTGGGAGTTCATGAGGTGAAAACTAATGCACAAAAATAAGGAAGATCAAGTCGAAGCATGAAGTAAAATTAATTAAGAATCCAGTAAAATAATAATTTAGGGACACGGTTCTAGTGAGAAGATAGTCTTCTAGATGAATACAGTCAAGGAGCGATCAATTCATTATTCAATCCACTAACGGTTAGTAGGTCACGGGGAATGGTCGAGTGAGTCAATGTTAGGATACAGTCACCTAGTTCGGTAGATGACTAACAACACTTGTGTACATACTACTATCATGGTCATGAGTGGTATGGCAATTGGTGTGGAGTACACCTATCTTATTAGAGCTATCTTAATGGCCTACCATCAAGATTTTAGCTCAAGTTTCCTCCAAAAGTTTCAAAATACACTTTCAAAAAAAAAAAAAAACCAAAATTTGTATTCACTCCAAGCCGTTCAAATTCATCATAAAAAAATTAAATCACTTTCATAAATCTCAAAGCAAATTTTTATTATGTTACTACTGACTTTTTCAAAATTTTACATTTTCAATTCAACTTTTAAACTCAAGAGTTCATAAATCATGAATCTATATATAAAATATCCATACTCAATCATAACTTTAAAACTCTACAAAAATTAATAGCTCCCCAGATAAAATTTCTAGCACATACAAAGCAATCTCAAAATTTAAACTCCATATTTTAATGCACTCATAAATTTTAGCTTCTATTCATCCTAAGTCATTTCAACATAATCACAACTTGTAAATGATAAACTTTATTTGATCAATCAAAACAACCTTATCACATCATTAATATATTTTTTTTATTTCAAAATTTGTGATATTAGCAATTCAACATTTAAACTAAATTTTCAAATAATCTTATTAGTCATAAAATCATATTTTTTTTTACGAAATTTGATATCCAAATTAACAATTTAAAAAAAAACCAAAATCTAAATAGATTCGTAAATTCTCAATCATAGGACGCAATTTAAAATAAAGAAAAAATTCTCAAAAATTGTTTTCATAACTTTCAAATACTTTAACCAAAATTCACTATCATTTCTTTCACTTAAAATTCAAAATTACTGAACACGGAAATCGCAAGTTGTACGATGCAAATTTAAATAATTTCTACAACCACATTTGAAATCTAAGATTATTTTCAAACCCAATTTATAACTGTTCAAAGGTGTATAACTATAATCCAATAAATCATAACTATCACAACTCGAAATCAAATCAAAATTTTTTTTTGTTCAAAGATGTATAGCTATAACCCCATAATTCATAAATATCAAAACTCAAAAATTCAATCAATTTCTTTAATCAATGATATAAATATTCTAGCTATTTTTTTTCTTACAGTATCAATCATATGGTATTTACTATTTAAAAATCTCAAGATTAAAACCTTTCTTGGTACTATCCTACTTTACAAATTACTAATCATTAAATCACACTTTTTCTAAAAAAAAGTAAACCAACCTTTTTAACTCAATTAGAGTATTAAATGTATTCCAATTGCCAATATAACCATTTTAGCCATGTGTTTGACCTATGAGCATATACTAGTGTAGTCATCTTTCTAGTTGACACTAAGCATGAAAATAAGAATCAACGGTAAAAAGGATCAAGCAAGATGCAATTTAAGGAAGGCGAACGAGAGTTCGAAATTTGAAGCCAAGAGAAGAGGTTAAGCTATATGGATGAGATTTCTAGATTCTAATCCTATATTGCAGGCTCACATCGGTACAATTACATAACCGAAGTGACAAACTCGACCTGCATAGGCCACCACCAAACATATAATGCCTCAGTCCCAAAATACGTAGGACTAGGAACGTAGACATGCCAACTGTATTCATACGAGTACATAGGCCTCGTATGGATACATAAGCTGTAAAATGCAGCAAACCACAACTAACTAATCTCATCCATAAAATATAAGAATAAAAGATATCATATAATCAATTATGAATTATCATTGATACATGTAGTTCGGCGAAGACAAATCTACTACCAACTATGAAAAGGAATACATAAAAAAAGATTTTGGCGAGCGAAGCGAAGACGATCGAACTGCAATCATCCTCGAAGAAATAGAGATGATCAGGTCCACGGCTAGAACACCTGCAAAAGACAAGAGCACACACCTGGCGAGGTAACCAGGTCCTCAGAGGGACGTAACAAGATATAATAAACATGCCATATAAATACTGAGTATAAAATATGTCACAATCAAAGAAAGTGACAAGACATAAATAAGGTAACCTAACCGTACTAAAGTGAACATGCAGTTGAGAAACAATCCTTCGACGCATGAGCCCTGGCTGTGAATGGGATCTGGTATGGTCCCCGCTTGAGCACCAGTGACTTAAGCGCATGACGTTAAAAAATGAGAGTGGCCAACCTGAGAGGCTAAACATACCCGTATCTCCAGCAGAGCTTTCAGGTTACAAGGAAAGTACAATCGAAGCCCATACGTCAGGTATTGTTCTCCCCACCTGATGCTCTTATTTAAGTCGTATCCACGACCATATACCTCTACTAACTGCTAAGTCTCATAACATGCCTCTATTAGCAATTAGCCCTAGCACATGCACATGGGGGATCAACCCACACGCAAGTACCTCTACATGCTACTCATCTCACTCATCCTCGTGGTACAACTGTGTCAAGGTATATGCAATACACTACAAACGGTAGTCTTTTAACTCTAAGTCCATATGCATTCAAAGGATAATAACAAAGTACAGCTAATATCACTGAGCAGACAGTAAATTAAGAACTATAAGAACTGGAAATAAATGAACAGTGATATGTAATAAAATACAAACTGAATATAAATAGTATAATGGCAAGGTATCTTGCCTGTGGTGTCTCCTGGTGGGCTACGATAATCAATGTGGCACAAATATGACTTTGATGTTACACCCATGCAAGACGGCCTTTGATGATAGTACGGACCGTGCCATTGAGTCTGGGACAGTCCGATTGGCTAGGGAGGATACAAGGAAGTCCGACATTTGGAAGAAAATAGGGAATAATGATCAATCATGAGATAGATTAAATATTTCTAGAAACTATTTATAGCTTTTGAAAACTATTTCAAACTTACTTATAATATTATAAACTATATTTAGAATAATTTGGATAAATATGTTTAAAAATATTTTTAAATTATATTAGGCAAATTATTTTTGTCAAAATATTCTTTTGGTCAAAGTGTATCCTTAGGTAACTATTTAAATAATTTAGAAAAATTTATTTAGCGTTAAAAATCTAATTTAGTCAACTATATTTTCTTTTAATAAAAATACCGTAAAATTAAACTGCTAAATCCAATATGAAAATAAATGTAAGGCCCAAGCCCCATGATATATATATATTTCGTGACAACATAATTTTCGAAATACTAATTACATATTTATTTAAAATTGCTATGGTAATACTAATAACTATGATAATAAGTACAGTAATAATATTTTATAGCCCAAAACTATATTTTAGAGTAATAAATATGATACAATAATTTGAAAAATAAATATGCCACTATCTAAATATAATGGTTGGCTACAATATAATAACTTAGAAACACCAAAATAATATTAACTATAATTAACAGTAATATTAATAAAATACTAATACTAATACTAATAATAATATTAATAATAATAATAATAATAATAATAATAATAATAATAATAATAATAATAATAATAATAAATCCCTAACATCACTATACATTCTTCCCCCATTTCCTTACAGTAAAAGAGAAAGAGAGAGATGGGAAGAAGAGTGTGGGCTCACCAGCAGGGCTGCGTGGAGCTCGGCGCTCGGCGGCGGCAGGTTTTTGTGAAGGCGACGGAAGCTGGCAGTCGGAAGACGTCGGGATGCGGAGTCGGCGGATCAGTCCTCGCCGGAGGGGTGCTGGGAAGTCGGAGGGGCAAAGAAAGTTCGGTGAGGTGCTCGCCGGCGCGCGGAGGAAAAATTCGGCCGGCGGGGCGGATCCACGGCGAAGAGTTGGTAAAGCGGGCGGAGGCTCGGTCGGATGGGCGCGGTCGGCGGATCAGCGTAAGGTGTTCGGTCGGCGCGCTCGGAGGAGGCACGATCCGTGGTGGCAGATCGGTGTGTCGCGGAGGCGGCGGATCTGGAGGGTTGTGATGCTGCGGACGTACCGGTGTCTTTCGGAGAGTAGGGTAGTCGCGGATCCGGTGGCGGAGTGGAGGGGTTCTCGGCGACGGGTGGCGTCGGTCCGTCGACATGGTGCGACGGCCGTGGGGCTGGCCGTGCGGACACGGACAAGGGTGGCGCTGGAGGGGTCGCTGGGACGCTGGCGGCGAGGCGTGGATCCG
Organism: Iris pallida; assembly: GCA_029216955.1. NCBI lineage: Eukaryota > Viridiplantae > Streptophyta > Magnoliopsida > Asparagales > Iridaceae > Iris > Iris pallida. The sequence goes on from JANAVB010021791.1 coordinate 3,757,609, forward strand.
CGGGCCGAGATGAGGGTTTTTTCTCCCTTCTTTTTCTATTCTGGTGGTGACGGTGGTGGTGCCCCGTCGGTTTGCCGGGGTACTGTGTTGGCAGTTGGGGGGCGACGGTGGTCCCACGGTGATGAGGTTTCGGGTTTGGTGGAGATGATGTGGTCGGTTCTGGATGGTCGGCCGGAGTGGCCAGGCAGTGGTGGTGGTGGTCAGATTCGTGGGACGGAACAGCCGACGTTGGTCGGGTAGGCAGGAAAGAAACGGTGGTGGTGAAGGAGGTACTGAAGTCGAATTAGGGATAGGATCGTCAGTTGAATGTGTCGTGCCGGGATTGTGTCCCGACCCGAGGTGCACGTCCGGTTTGTCAGACGGGGAAATATGTATTTGTAGAGAAAATAACGTAGTGGATGGGAAGCACAGACATGATACACAATCTGTGGATGGTAGAAGTTTATGGATGAGTACATCTCCTTATATAGGAGGTGGAAATTTCCAGTTGGATAGGGATTGGGAGAATTTAAATTCCCCGTAGATAATATCATATTAAATTAAATTTGATTTAAACTTTAAATCGTTCAAATCCAAATCAAACATAAAATCTCCATTCATTTAATTCGAATTCAAATAAAATCTTTTCTAATTTAAATTAGCATATTTAATCAAATATTAAAATCAACAAATTCTCAAGTATCATTTTCATAATTCTATAAATATAGAAAATAATTAATTTTGAAAATCATGATAAATACTTAAATATTAATCATAAAATAGCTTTTATAAATAACAAAATATTTTAAATAACAACTTTCAAATTTTGCAAAATATTTGGAATATATTTCATATAAACCAAAAATTTCCAAATCACCTACTTATTTTTAAATGACGAATAAAATAACTCTTTTATAAAAATATTTATCATATTTATTTGAACATGTACTTTCCTACAAAAATAAATTTTTTGATAAAAATGTTTTTCTAAAATATGTACCTCGACACATATTCGCACTCGTCAAGCAATACGAAACACAAATCACGCACGCTACGCAAATACAAAAAATGTGAACTCGTATGCGACGTACAGATATGAAGTACAAAATAAATACTAAAACAATTGTAGTAGAAATTTAGGGGGTTTACATCATATCCTTCGGGTTAAGTTGATCGATGGTTGCTCCGGACATACAGGTCCTGCTCCTTCACTATCGACGACGGACATCATCGGGGGAGAAGTCACCAGAGGGGATCTAGTGGAAGAAAGTATGCCTCCTCCTCCTCCAACTCATATTGAGGGACCTCCTGCCAGATCAAGTTCAGGAGGACAAGTAGTGGAACTACCGGGGCGGGGAGAAATGGTCCTTGCACCCTCCTCGGTTAATGTAGCTTTATCACCGGAGGTTGACCATTCTGTACTGCCCAGTCTTCGAATTCATCGGGCTGCGGAGGAGGAGTTGACTGCTATCCAGGCGTCCTATCGCGCGAAACTTGCATCCTTAGTGATAGGGGCATCAAGTTCTGGTGCATCTTCTTCACAATTGTCTTCAACTCTGCCAGCTACTCTTTCTTTGACACCGTCTTCTTCAAAAGTTCTGGATGAATCGCCGAAGGACGTGATTGATAGTTTTCACCGCCATTTGAAACGAGGGGTCGAAGCTGTCCTGGAGAGGGGGACATCTTTTGTATTGGCTCGTCAATGTGCCCACGGTCAGATTGAACTCCTCAGAATACTCTCCGACGGGGCAGGGATGGTCGAGCTCTTGGAGCCCAAATTAGTAGAAGCTGATCAGCTCGTGGCTCAGTTTCAAGGACTGCGGCAAGTCGGTATGTCTTTAGCAATAGATCAGGAGCGTGCCTTCCTTATAACCGCCATGGAAAAGGTAAGGACGGTACGGGATACGTCCAAGCTTGCTCTAGTGAAGGACCTTCAAGATCTGTCTCTGAAGTACGATCAACTAAGTCGTAGAGGAGAGGACTGTATCGCTCGGGAAGAGGCCGCATCTCGTGGGATAGCCGATACCAACGAGTAGATCCTCTACCTTCAGAGGAAATTGGCTTCTTTAGAATCTGAGCTCCAGGCTTCCCACAAAGATAAGGAGCTAATTTTTCGGGAGACAGACCAGGTCACCCGAACCTCTGCTGCCTTGGAGCGTACACTGAAGAAACTTGACGACGGTTGGCAGGCACATGCGTATCTGGAATATGCAGAGAAGTTGACTCAAGAGGCTGAGCGTCGGGCCACACTGCGGATTAAGTGGTCGACGACCAAGCCGAAGGACCGTCTCAGAGAACTGTACGTCGCCGAGCCGTGATCAGATTTTTCTCCCTTTCATTATTATATCCCTCCATTTTTTTAATAGGGACTTGGTCCCAGAAAAATGTAGAACCTTTGATTTTAAATGAATAAATATGTGTTCGTATAGTATTTTTGGTGTTACGGTACTTGCCCCACTGGGGGACTTTCTATGGACCTATTACCCTTGGTATACCTTGGTTTTAGGTATGGATAATAAGCTCGATACAGATACCTAGAACGACTCCGTGGTAAGGTGGACGTGGGAGTTCTTGGTATTGGGTGAAAGAATGCCATGGAACAGCTGGGCTCCAGAGGCATGTGATGGTGAGAAAAGAGGCGCATGTACTAGAGGACCTAGTACAGCATTTGTGGTCACCTGCGGACATTTGTGGTCAACTGTGGACATTTGTGGTCAACTGTGGACATTTGTGGGCCTAGTACCTTTGGCATACCCTGGTTTTGGGTACAGATAATAAGTCAAGAGAAAACCAACATACTTACTCAGAGGTAATGATGACGTGGTTAATATGAGGGTTTTACTACGGAGTCTTCCTACTCAGAGGTAATGAGGACGTGGCAGGTGTGGACTCAACGAAGGGTACATAGAATAACTCAGAGGTAATATGGACGTGGAAGTTCTATGTAGGGTGTGATTTGTTTGTGATGGAAGAAAAATAACTCAGAGGTAATATGGGCGTAGTTGTTGCGGGAAATTCTGTGGACCTGTTACCCTTTTTTATGCACTGAAAGCGCGGGTAATAGATTCTGTGGAAATTGTTCTTCTAAAGAGAAAGTTCAGAGGTATGATCATACATGACTTGCTACCTAGTAGATGCGATATGAATTCATTTGGGGTATCCGGAGTGTAAGTTCAGCGGTACCGAAGGGTACATAACTTCAACAATCCGATTGATTCGGAGGGTGTCGTTTAGACATAATATTTCTTCAGGAACTTGCCGTTAATTGGCATCATGATCAAGTCTCCGTTTTTCTTTGCAAGATGGTAAGCACCATTGGAGAGTACAGCCTCGATGATAAATGGGCCTTCCCACTTAGGCTGGAACTTGTCGACGATTTTATGAGTCATAACCATCGGCCTCCGAACTGCCAAGACGAGATCGCCTACTTGGAATGTTCTCAGCTTGACCTTTTTGTTGAAGGCTCCGGAGATGCGGGCTTGGTAAAGCTCGATTCTTTGTTGCGCTAGCAGGCGCTTCTCATCTAAGGCCTCCAATTCTTGTAGTCGACGACGGTAGTTATCATCCGTCGTTAGTCAATAAGTGAGGGTGACACGGAGCGAGGGGATTTGAGTTTCCAATGGGAGAACTGCCTTATTTCCGTATACCAAAGAGAATGGTGTGTTCCCAGTGGCCGTCTGGACTGTAGTACGGTATGCCCATAAGCATTCACCAAGCTTTTTATTCCAGTCGCATTTGTTTGAGGACACGAACTTCTTGAGAAGCTTGGTTATAGTTTTGTTGAAAGCTTCAGCCAGACCAATAGCCTCCGGGTTGTATGGTGTTGAAGCAACATTTTGAATTCGATATTTATCGTAAAACCGATAGAAGGCGTGGCTTGCAAACTGCGGACCATTGTCGTAGATGATCCTTCGAGGTAGTCCAAAGCGATAGATGACGTAATGCTTGACGAAGTTGATCACGTTTGATGTCTTTATTTCTGCAAGCAGAACATCTTCCACCCATTTGAAGAAGTAGTCCGTAATTGCCAGTATAAAATAGTGTCCTCTGGATGAAGGCGGGGTGATTGGAACAATGATATCCATTTCCCATGCCTCAAATGGCCAGGATGCCACCGTCGGATGTAGGAATTCGAATGGTTGGTGTATGAAATCTTCGTAGACCTGACAAGCTTTACAGTTTCTTGCATAGTCTATCGCATCTGCTACCATCGTAGGCCAGTAATAGCCCATCTAACGAAGGTGGTCTTGCAATATTGGGCCAGGTTGATGGGCCCCATAAACGCTATCGTGAGCTTCGCGTACGAATTCTTTGGCTCCTGTATCTGACAAACACTGGAGCAGTAATCCATCATAGGATCGCCGATACAGCATTTTTGTCTCTGTATCGTAGAAGAATCTGAGGGAACGTCTTCTGATAGAGGTGGCCTCTTTCGGATTTTTCGGTAAGATACTATAGACTGCGAAGTTAATAAATGGTAGTCTCCAGTCCTGTGTTTCGTCGACCGCCAGGGCAGAGTAACTCACAGCAAATTGTACGTTGTTTTTTGGATAAACCAATTCATGGTCTATTATGTCAACTAAATGATGAGTATGATTTGGAACTGCCAAGGAAGTGGCAAGACCTGCTAAGGCATCGGCTTCAATGTTCTGGAGTCTGGGAACATGTTCTATGAAGAACCCTTTCAGGTACGTAATGATGGCGATTGTTATTTGATCATAAGGGTTCATGTCTTCATGGCATACTTCATAAGAACCCCGGATCTGATTAACGATTAACTGTGAATCACCATATGCTTCAAAGTACTCTACCTCCAGTTCCTTTGTAAGTCGGAGACCGATAACCAAGGCGTTGTACTCGGCTACGTTGTTTGAACAAGGTTCCGTGAGTGAGTATGCCCGATTGATCACTAATCCTGAAAGAGAAATCAGTACCACTCTGACCCCAACGACGATATTGCCCTTGGGTTCAGTTCTTGAAGTACCGTCGAAGAACATTCGCCGGACGGTTTCATGGGAAGCCATATTTGAATTGGCGACCTCGTGTGGGATCTCTTCTTATATTTTTGTTGACTCCGAACCTGGATGGGCCGCTAAAAAGTCTGCCAGAGCTTGACCTTTAACATCCTTCTGCGGAACGAAGATCATGTCGTAGGGAGACAATAATATCGCCCAGGTAGCTTGGTGAGAGCTGAGTGCACCTGGTTTGGTCATGAGGACCCTGAGGGGGTTGACTCGTGATATAACATGGATGGTCTGTCCTGTAACATAGTGTCGTGTCTTCTGAATAGTGAATACCAAAGCAGATACTCCTTCTCCACGACGATGTATCTATGCTCCGGTCCTATCATCATTCGGCTGAGGTAATAGATACTTGTTCATGCCCTGCATCATTATTTTGTGCTAGTAGAGCACCGAGGGAATGCTCCATCGCTCGTACATAAAGCAAAAATGGCTTTCCAACGACCAGGGCCACCAGGACTGGAGGGTTCGACAGATATTCTTTAATATTGTGAAAGGCACGTTGGCACTCCTCATCCCATACAAAGAAAACACCTTTCTTCATGAGGTGTGTGAATGGTTGACATCGTTCGGAGAGGTTAGAGATAAACCTCCTGATATAAGCTAGCCTCCCTTGAAGGCCTCTAAGCTCACGGAGATTTCTCGGGGGACTCATCTCCATGACTGCCTTTGTTTTCTCAAGGTCTATATGGATACCCTGGGCGGTAATGACAAAGCCCAAGAATTTCCCGCTGTATACGCCCAAGAAGGATTTAGTGGGATTCATCTTCAAGTTGTGTGCTCGCATCAGGTCGAATACTATCCTCAGATCGTACAGATGATCTTCTTTAGAGCAGCTTTTGATGGCGATGTCATCGACATAACATTCCACTGTCTTACGTAGGTGATCTCTGAAGATGACACTCATAGCTCGTTGATATGTGGCGCCGGCATTCTTTAAACCAACGGGCATGACTGTGTAACAGTACACGCCAATCGGCGTTCGAAATGATGTATGCTTTTCATCGTCAGGAAACATCATGATTTGGTTGTATCTTGAGAAGCCATCCATGAATGACATGCGCTCAAATCCACATGTGTTGTCAATCATTATGTCCGTAATAGGAAGAGGGTACTCATCTTTAGGACATGCTTCGTTCAGATTTTGGAAGTCGATGCAAATTCGGATCTTTCCATTCTTTTTGAGGACCGGTACTATATTGGCTACCCAGTCTGGGTGTTGTTCCTCACGAATGAAGCCGCTGGCTATTAGTTTGTTAACTTCAGCTTCGATGGAATTCATTATGTCTGGGCGGAACCGTCGTTGTTGTTGCTTGACCGGCTTGGCGTCCGGATTAATGTTGAGCTTATGGAGTGCAATCTCGGGATTTAGCCCTGGCATGTCTTTATAGCTCTAGGCGAACACGTCAATATACTCTCTGACGAGTTGCAATAACGACTCCCGTTCTTCGTCTGTCAGACTTTTGCTGACGAAGATTGGCTTTGGAGAAGACTCATCGTCGAGGTCAACTTGCATGACCTCATCTTCAGTAGGGGATCTCTTTGTTCGAAACGCTTATCCTATTGTGCATCTAGCTGTTAGACCCAAGGCTCTAACTCAAGAAGTTCGGGTACGTCTTCGTCTTCTTCGTAGGCGTCAGCAAATGCCATATTGACAGACCAAGCTTGCCAGAGTACGTCCCCGATGCTGACATCCGAATCGGAAGTGGGTGATCCAGTCGAATGTGAATGCTGTTCGCATTCCTCATCCGATCTCTCGGGAGTTGTTGCAGGTGTAATATAGCCTAGACCGTGTCTGGTCTTGCTGTAATAATCTCGTAGTTTTCCAGCCGGGACTGACAATTGCAAAAGTAATCGCCGACCGGTGCCGTAGTTCAAGCCTGGCGTAGCCTCCATATCATACCCCTATTTTTGCATGAGGTACTTGGATCGGGAGCTATACAGATAAAGGGGCAGTCTTCCAGTATCGGGTTCAAGATCGACTTCTTCTGTCCTGAAGGACTGTTGATCATTCTTTCGGCCGAAGATGATTGGATGATCTTCTCCTTCGACTATGAAGCAAGCGCTTTCCACTGGAGTAAGTTGGTTCGTGGTATAGACATTTGTCACTTGTGTGTGTAAGTTGATACCCATACCGTGTTCCATAGCATACATTATACGAAGCTTATTAAGCTCGAGGTAGTTCAAAGATAGCCCTTTATTGATAAAATGAGGTATCTTCTCTGGTGGGATTACATCATCAGCATAAGGAATATCAGTGTGCGCAGCCACATATTTGGCTAGCTCTAGCTCCTCTTCAGCCACCCTCTGTATTAATGAAGACTGGAAGGATGACCTGGGCAGCTTGATCATCAAAGGTTCCACTGGTGGTGCTGGACGTGTGGTCGTTGGCTCGCTGGCGGTCCCTGGCTTAGCACTTGGATGTCGATTTGTCTTGGGGAGACGAATGACCATCGGCTTAACAGAAGGATTGATCTCTTCTGACTGTTGTTGGCCGACTCTTGGCAGTCTGATTGTCAGTGGCTCCACGGTGGATCTTGGCCCCTGGCTAGACCTTGGGAGTCGGACAACCATTTGCTCTTTTTGTGTAGTGAGCACCGGTTGACTGGCTGATTCTTTATACAGAGTAGCTATAAGTGGTGCAATTCTGCCTAGTTTGCGGGGCTGGAGACGGATCTTCAAAGGTTCTTCTGATCCTATTGTAGCCTCTGTCTGCTCTTGAGCATCCTCTTTGATCAGGTGCCTTTTCGATTTCTCGTACAAACAGGAATCCGAATAGTAGGATTCAACCCCTTTGAAAGGATCGATGTCGATGAATTCCATTCTTATGAAGCCGTGCTTGTCGACATATTTGAAACACTGGTGCAATATGGAGGACACGATCATATTATCGTGTATCGATGGATGCCCCAGGAGAATGTTGTAGGACGTATCTGCGTCTATGACGTAGCAAGTCACTTCTAACTGAAGGTCGCCAATTTGGCATTTCAGGCGATGGCAGAAGGCTATACCGTGTGGGTCCCATAAGCAGTGCAGGAATCTTGTACGGAAATCGAGGCACGCAGATCGACGTAGACACGCAAACCGAGACGTGCACATATATCGAGACGCGTACGAGAATCGAGATAAACAAGAGACAACGTGCACGTAAATCGAGACGTGTACGTAGATCGAGGAAATCACGAATATCGGAATGGCACACGAATCACGCGACACGCAAATCGAGGCGTGCACACGAATCGAGACAGAGCAAGATTCAAGGAAGCACGCAAATCAATGCGGTACGGAGTCCAAAGTGATACATAAACTAAGGTGGCACGTAAATCCGTACGTACACGCAAACCGAGATGGTATAAAGTCTAAGGTGTCACATATGCTAATGTGGCATGCAAATTGATGCATGCACGCAAACCAGTACGATACGGAGATCAAAGTGGTACGCAACCGAGGCGGCAAGCAAATCGGAGCGGCACGAAAATCGAGATGGGCACAAAGGCCGAGACACATAAACGAGGCAACACGCAAACCAATGGGGCACGGTGCCCGAGGCAGCGCGGGGCTCGAGGCGTCCCGCTGCCCAAGGCAGCGCATGAATCGAGGGTGCACGAAAACCTATAAGGCGCACGCAAACCGAAGCATATGCAGAACGAGGCGCATGCGGATCGAACAGCGTACTGCTCGAGGCAGCACGTGCACCGAGGCACATGGCCCGAAGAGCACGCAGCCCAAGGCTGGCTCGCTGTTCGAGCAGTACGGGGCCCAAGGGTGTCCGCCGCTCGAGGCGGTGCTGGCCCGGGCGCGGCAACGACACGGCGGCGGTGCTGGCCATCGGGGAGAAGAGGAAAGGAAGGGCGGGGGAGATCGGGGCTCACCGGGGTTGGTCGGGCTTCGACGGAGGGGCAGCAGCAGCAGCGGTGGTGGTGCTGGTGGCGACGGAGGAGGCCGACCGAGAGGGAGGCGGCGACGGCGACGATGATGGTGGCGCTGGTGGTGGCGACGACGGCCGTGGTGAAGGGGGTGGCTGCGGTGGCCGAGACGAGGGCGGCCGCGGTGGTGGCGGGCGCCGGGAACAGCGAGAGAGGGAGAGATGGAAGTGGTGGCGGTGGAGACGAGGGCGGCCGCGGTGGCGGTGGTGGCCGGAGCTGGCCGGGGAGGAGAATAACGAGGGAGAGATGGTGGAGCCGACAGTGGCGGTGGAGGTGACTGATGGTAGTGGCGGTGGTGGTGCTGGAGAGTAATGGCGACGGTGGTGAGGGTTGGTGACGGGGACGACCACGGCGAGGGTGGCGGATGGAGGTGGCAGTAGTAGGAGATGGTGGCGCAGGCGGTGGTCGCGGCTGCAGTGGTGGGTTGGTGGCGGCCGCAGCCAGGGGGAGAGGCCGAGAGGGAGGAGGAGAAGAGCTGAGGGAGGAGAGAGAGGGCTGGGGGTGAGGAGAGATGGTCGGAAGAGAGAGAGAGGAGAAGCTTCTCCTGGAAGGAGAGTGGGGAAGAGAGAGAATGAGAGGGGTTAGGTAGATATTTTAGAGGGGGTAGATTTAGGATCAAGAAAATAATAGTAGCAATAATAAAAATGAAAAAAATTCACCTCCAATAATTAATAATAAAATTTTAAAAAAATACCCCATTTCAAAAATCCTCCAAATACGAGATACAGTCGAAATACAGTCATATACCTATTTCTAAAATAGGGATATGATAGTAACTATGAACACGGATACAGGATCAAGTATGCATAAATGAACTGCTGGTAGATCAATGGATAACCAACCCTCGCCCCGATTGTGGACTCGCAGGTCAGTTTCAAGACAAGTCACCCTCGCCCCGATTGTGGACTCGCAGGTGCAAAGGCAACCCTCGCCCCGTGTGTGGACTCGCAGGTTGTGGGAAAAACAAGGAATAGTAGTTCACTCACATATACTTACAGACACGACTCAGTCAAGACACGGGTGAAGATACGACACGACGCAATCACGATACACGAGAGAACCAATCCAATGTAAACTACAAGGCTAACCATGCACATGGACTATATCTATACTAGCAAGCACGATATATGAATCACATATAAATAACCAACTAGTAAAACTATATAATAACAGAAATATGCATGTAAATAAACTGTAGAGGGAGGCAAGGTATACTTTCCTGGTGGCAGCGCAAAGAACCAATAAATACCGTCAACTGGTAAGCCATACAGTCCAAGTCATCACAACTGTCTCCGAAAGCTGAAACAAACATAACCAACATTCTCAGAATAGTCAAATTAGCTAGGATTGCCTGTCCTTAAGTCCAATTCTGGACACAGCGGCAAAACGATAATTTCGGGCAAAAACGATGTCCACCGTTGGACCCGCTTTGCACCGAAAAGCGCGCCAGAGTCAATGGTCTCTAAAGTCGTCAAACTATATGTCTACGGATTCGGTTTTCCGATACGAACCCAACCATATGTCCAAAGTTGGATTCCTGTGGGCCGTGCACAAAATCGCCCGTTGAGTGGAACCGTAGGGCCCGTAAAACGGCGATCTTGCCAACTGCCTCAGAATCGGACCAAACTTGGCATACAGGACCAGAAAAATGATACGGTCCTGTTGGCACAAGTTTTGTCTCGATCTGACGAGCGTGCACGAAGTAATTGGAGAATTTACAAAGTGCACGATACGGTGAATTTCGACGGATACGCATCAAATTTATCGCGCATACGCGACCAATTTGAATTCCGTCAAAGCCCACACGACCACAAAGCCATTACGCAGCTTTCGATGCCTTCGGTGTGCGACAACGTCGTCCGGATTGGCGTGACGCACGTCGTGTGGAACAATTTCAATGTTTTTAAAACAGGTTTTTGGAAAACTTTGGGATTCGATTTCTCGACGCTCAGTCGATGAATTCAAATTCCGCAAGAAGGGATTTGAAGCCCTACATGTTGTCTAAAAGTCTCTTCAAATAGATTTCCTATATTGGTACTGGATCAATCGGAATTGACCTCCGAACAGGGGTTCTTGGACTGTTCCAATGTTCTGTTTTCGAGGAGTTTTTCGAAAACTTTGGGTTCGATCTACGATGCGTACGAAGCGAAATAAAATAAACTATCTGAAGGGAAAAGAAGTCGATTATGTTGTCGACATACCAGAGAAAGTCGTTCGTGAAACGATGAACCGAGGTGGCAGAAAAACCGATGTGAAGTCGGCCCCATGAGTTGTTGTTGCTGTTGCCTCCCGATTCAGTTTCACGCGCGCCTGCTGGTTTCGCGCGCCTGGCCGCGCGTGGCGGCGCTCTGGCCGGTCAGCGGCATCACGTAGGCGTGCGCGACGCCTGGGCGACGCTGTCAGGTGGGTGGCGCTCTGGGTTGCGTTAGGGTTGTTTTCCATAAATAAATTCCTTTATTTATTGTGTATCTGGGAAAATTACAACTGTGGGAATCTGATCTAGAAGACGATCACTTTATCCCTTGGACTATGCGAAGAAGAAAAGCTCTCAAAATTTTGACAGTAGATAACTATGTATCCGTACAATGAATGAGAAAAAGAACTCTATTTATAGAGTCAAAAATAATAACTGAAAAGATAACTGTCTTCACAGCCTGTGCTTAGTTGAAAATCACGCAGGATTTAACATACGCAAGGTTGTGAGCAGTTACTGGACGTAGCCTGTAACTGTTGGACACATGGCAATCATGTATGAGTCGTGTGCAAGTTACAGGACACGCAGGCGAGAGATCAGTGGCATGGCTGCCACGTACTCCAATTTGATGAAATCCACGCAGACTTGTTGAAGACGAAATCCACGCAGACTCGGGGTAGAAAGCTTCAAAATCAACGCAAACTTGGGGCGAGAAGCTTCAGAATCTACGCAGACTTTGATGAAGAAAACTTCAGAATCCACGCAGACTTGGGGTAGAAAGCTTCAAAATCCACGCAAACTTGGGGCAAGAGGCTTCAGAATCTACGCAGACTTTGATGAAGAAAACTTCAGAATCCACGCAAACTTGAGGAAAAAAACTTCAGAATACACGCAGATTTGGGATAGAACTGCCAGCTGTCTTGATTCAGCGTACCTCGACTGACACAAAATCTCTGGTAGTGATTGCTTTTGTCAGTCACATTAAATGACAAGAAGCTCTTTTGGTACGCCAACTTGACGAAGGTTGAGTCTTGCTGAAGAAGATTTCGAAAATCATGCAATAGACGGCTGTGATCTCTCGAATTCTGTGCATACGTGGCATACGAAGAGACATTCTTCGACTGTTGTACTGTCGGTCATAATTGCTCTCTGACAAATGATGAGCTGTCTCCCCAGCGTGATTTGTAAATATTGTCTGGATCAACTGAGCGTGACTTTTGACTCTGTCCTGATCAACTCAGTGTGACTGTCATTTTTAAAGGCCTACAAGACCCCCTTCAAAGTTTTCGAAAAATTGAAAAGACTTTAAAATTTTTGAAATACTTTGAAAATAAGATGATAAAATGAAATCAGTCACGCTGTGATGACTTTAAATTTTTCGGAAGTCGGAAAGACTTCGAAGTTCTTTGAGAATATCCAAATGAACTTATTAAATGTCATGACGACTCTTCATTTTCCGAGACTGATTTCATCCAATTTATGGTGGAATATGAACCGCCGGCGAGCTCTGTTATATAAACAGGGAGAGGATTCATTTAATCTTCATCTTACGTCAACATGACACCAAAAGAGAAAGCTGAGGAAGAAGCACGCAAGTTGGGCTTTTGTTCCCATGGTGACCCCACTTTTGGGGGTGAAGAGCCAGAGCCCCTTGTCTTCGAACTCAAAGATGATTCCTTGCAACTAGCCAAGAATTTCTTGAGCTATTTTGGCTTAGATGGCTCGTTCTCTTCTGATAGGCGCAGCCTCATAGAGCAGCGTGAAATATTGAAGGCTCTGTTACACCGCATGGGGGTCAAAAGCGTAGAAGAACTAGGCATTAAGCTCAGTCGCTCTGGAAAATAGAGCGTATCTTTTGTGCTTTTGTTGCACTCTTTTTGTTTTGTCTTTTGTAAGGCCATCAGTGCCTGTCTTGAAGAATGAAGTACAACTTCTGTGTTTAATCTGCGTACATTAATGAAGAATATTAATTAGCACCCTTTGACTATTTCCAATGTTGCTCTGTCTTCCAAAGCACACGTAACACTCATTCCATGATTTACGAGCGCTATTTATGCGGATCTTTTCCAAGAATAGACTTGTACTTTGCCCTTTAAATAGATAGAAGAGTTTCACAGATACTCATCTTCCATTCCTCTTCTTCTTCTCTGAGAATGAAATTTTTGGGAGATTTCACTCTCAAACAGGAAAGCAATGTTTTCTAATGTTCGACTTCTGCGCACTGTATCAAACATGAGTTTGCCAATCCTTAGCACCAAACTTGAAGGTAAGTCAGTGTAATACGTGTATTATTTTTGCTGTTGAAGATAGGCTTTCTGTTTCTTGTTTCTGATTTGAACAATACACGCCTGTTTCTATTTGATAAATGCACACTGAATGATTTCTGTTGATACTTTCTGCAGAAACTTGACTGAAAATTTTCTTCAGAACTGGCATTGGGGATGTGGATGTTGTGGAGAATATCCTACTGACATCTACATCAGGGAGCTCATACGCTTTTGACGCGTAAATAAGACAACTCAGAACTCTTCGTGGGATAGAAGGGTCTTCCTCAGATGGTAGGAAGAGCCTTTATACACGAGAGTTGGATGGTGGAGTCAACTCTACCCCGAGAATCGGGTAGTAGAGTTGCTTTCACGGGAGAACTAGGAATTGTATCCCAAGGTTTAGATACATTCCTGTCTTCCTTGAGAGGTTACCCCCCATCCACCAGTTGTATTGGCAGCACCACGACTTCGGGCTGCCATACTCTGTGGTTCTCCTCTCGTCTGAGAGAGAAGACCAGAGTTTGATTCCTGCTGATCTGGTCGTGACTGGGACCCAGACAGTCAGGAACTGCCACCAACAATGAACCTGACGGAGAAGGTCCGACGGAGAAGATCCAAAGAAGAAGATAGATCTCTATTAGGTTATTGTTGTGGTATAGAATGAAAATCCAAGATTTGTAATAGATTTCCATTATGATTTGTAAGAAAGTCTAAGAAAATGTAATAGACTTTTTGTGGTGAAATGAGAATAGAAATGATAATTCTTCTATGCTCAAAGATTTGTATTTGTGGATGAATTATGGACATGATAGATAATGAAATCTTCTTTTCTGTTTTAGAGTATATGATATTATCAGAGGTATTATGGACGTGATAATATGTAGGAACTCAAAAGAAAATAGATTGATTTCTATGCAGAGGTCAAAAATGACAAATGAGCAAGTAGATTCGGAATTGATTCAGAGGTTATGAAAACATGATCAATAAGGAATCCCCACTTTAATAAATTGATAGAAGATCATGAACGGACGAATAAATGAACGGATGAATCGTCGGATGAACACAATTAATGGATGGATGAACCGTCGGATGAACGTGATGTTTCATTATTTGTAGAACTTCTGCCTATAAATATAGCAGAAATTTGACAAGAACGAACACTTCTTCTTTCAAACATAAAAATATCGTCTGAAGAAGCATTCAAGAAAACTGGAATTCCCTCAAAAGTTCAGAAAGGCACTGAAGAACACCCTGCTGATCCAGTTCAATCGAAGAAGACGGAAGCAGGCGAAGGTTCGTCTGCACCCAAGCCACCAAGGGACATTCTGGATTTCCTGCTCAAACCAGGAAAGACTGTAGAAGAAGAAGCCATGAGGATGGCCGTTTGCAAGTTCCTCGTGGGTTCTAGCAAGGAGGTTCTCGACTCTTTTGCTGATCACGTCTTCGAGAAGGACGACAGTGGCCCACATCCAAATGTAGAAAAGGATGATAGTGATCTTCTTTAATATCATGTATCATCATTCATGATAAAAATAAAATAAAAATTTTATTTCTAAACATGAAACTGTCTGATGATTACAAGCATTTACATTTATACATAGTACTTTTTAAGGAATTTGCCATTAATAGGCATCAAAACTTTTTGACCATCCAATTCTGAGAGTTGATAAGCTCCATTTGAGAAAACTTTGCTCACAATATAGGGTCCATCCCACTTTGCGTCAAATTTGCCCTTGCTCATATGAGTCATAGTCATAGGACGTCTGACAGTTAGAACAAGTTCTCCTTTTTGATACGCCCGAATTCTGACTTTCTTATTAAAAGCTCTTGAAATTCTAGCTTGATAGAATTCAATATTCTGTTGAGCAGATAATCGCTTTTCATCTAGAGCTTCTAATTCTTGAAGTCGAAGACGATCATTATTTTCTGCAGTGAGTTCATTAGCGATTGCTATCTTTAAAGAAGGAATTTGAATCTCTAATGGAAGAACAGCTTCGCAACTATACACTAGAGAGAAGGGTGTACATTTAGTAGCATTACGAACTGTAGTGCGATAAGCCCACAAACATTCACCGAGCTTCTCACTCCAATTACGTTTGTTAGTAGAGACAAACTTCTTTAGGAGTTTGATGATGGTCTTGTTGAAAGCTTCTGCTAATCCGTTAGCTGCCGGATTATATGCGGTAGAAGCCACATTGTTGATCCGGTGATCGTCACAGAATCGAGTAAACTTCTGACTGACGAACTGTGGTCTGTTATCATGAATAATGCGTCGAGGAACACCAAATCTATAAATGACGTGGTGCTTAATAAAGCAAATGACATTGGACGTCTTAACTTCAGACAAAGGAATGGCTTCGGCCCATTTGGAAAAGTAATCGGTTATTGCAAGAATAAACCGATGACCCTTGGATGACGGCGGATTGATCGGACCAATAATGTCCATGCTCCAAGCTTCGAAGGGCCATGATGCTGCCGTCGGATGTAGAAATTCCGAAGATTGATGAATAAAATCTGCATGGATTTGACAAGCTTTACACTTTTTTGCATATTCGATGGCGTCTGATACCATAGTAGGCCAATAATAACCCATACGTCGAATACGGTCTTGAAGTTTTGGTCCAGGCTGATGTGCTCCACAAATTCCATCATGTGCTTCACGAATAATTTGTTGAGCCTCGTCACCGGCAACACATCGGAGAAGTAAACCATCATAGGCTCGATAATATAAGGTCTTTGTTGTATGATTATAATAGAATCGGAATGATCGTCGTCTGATAGATGCTGCTTCACTCGGATCATCCGGAAGAATATCATACAATACAAAATCTAAGAAAGGAAGTCTCCAATCCGTATCTGTATTTTGATTCTCGGCCAAATGACTGAAGATGAATTCCATGCTGGAATCAGATGAAGATGATGAAGATTTACGACTAAATCCAAATCCTCTTGTTGTGTTGACGTCATGAGATGTTGATTCTTCAGTGTCAACTGGAAGTCCTAGGGTCAGGTTATTTTCAAGATGAAATAATTCTCGATTGCGAACAAGAATTATTTGTTGTCGTCTAATTGGGATAGCCAATACCGCTGCAAGATTAGCTAGAGCATCAGCTTCTGTGTTACATGCTCGTCTAACATGTTCAATGAAGAATTCTTCAAACGAAGAAGCCATAATTATAGCTGATCTATGATAAGGAACCAGATCTTGATGGCGGACTTCATAAGTACCCTTTATCTGATTGACAATGAGTTTAGAGTCTCCATACGCCTCCAAATGTTGAATATTTAGATGTTTAGCGAGTTGAAGACCAATGAGTAATGCATTGTACTCAGCTACATTGTTTGAACACGGCTGATCGAGAGAATAAGCTCTTTGGATAGCAAGACCTTCTGGCGATACAAGAACGATTCCAACTCCAGCGATAATATCACCATTAGGACCTATCCTTGAAGCTCCATCAAAGAATAGACGCCAAGTAGGATCTTCTTCAGCAATTTGGTTTGAATCTAGGACTTCATCTGGAATTTCGTCATAGAGTTTTGAATCTTCTGGAATTGAATGAGCAGCCAGAAAATCAGCTAAAGCTTGTCCTTTGACTGACTTTTGAGGAATATAATGCATGTCATACTGAACAAGTAGGATTCCCTAGTTAGCTAATCGAGAATTCAAAACACTGGGTTTCTTCATCATGATCCGTATAGGATTGATCCTGGAGATGACATGAATAGTCTGGCCAATGATATAATGTCGTGTCTTTTGAACAGCGAACATCAAGGCTAGACATTCTTTTTCGACCGTGAATATCGAGGTTCAGCTCCGGTCATAGTAAGACTGAGATAGTAGATGGCTTGTTCATGACCATTTTGATTCTTTTGAGCGAGTAATGCACCCAATGAATGACTCATTGCTCGAGTATATAGGAGAAATAGAATTCCTGAAATGAGAGGTACCAATACTGGAGGGCTCATCAGATATTATTTTATATCATCGAATGCTTTCTGACATTCATCATTCCAGACAAAAGAAACACCTTTCTTCATAAGTTTGTTGAATGGTCTGCAGCGTCCTGATAAATTAGAGATGAATCTCCTGATATAAGCGATCCTTCCTTGAAATCCTCGTAGCTCTTTTAAGGTGCGTGGAGGATGCATCTCTTGGATGGCTTTGATCTTCTCGGGATCCACGTGTATACCTTTAGAGGTAATGACGAAGCCGAGAAATTTACCACTAGAGACGCCTAAGAAGGACTTAGTAGGGTTCATCTTTAATTGATGCTTACGCATTAGATCAAATATAGTCTTCAAATCTTGGATATGATCCTCCTTTTGTCGACTTTTGACTACAATATCATCAACATAGCATTCGACTATTTTCTGCAAATGTTTACGAAATATAGTGCTCATAGCTCGTTGATAAGTTGCTCCTGCATTCTTGAGACCGAATGGCATAACTGTATAACAGTATGTACCGATCGGCGTTCTGAAAGAAGTATGCTTCTCGTCATCTGGAAACATTTTAATCTGATTGTATCCAGAATACCCGTCCATGAATGACATCCGCTCAAATCCACAGGTATTATCAATCATGACATCAGTGATTGGTAGAGGGAATTCGTCTTTAGGGCATGCCGCATTGAGATCGCGGAAGTCTATGCATACTCTGACCTTGCTAGTCTTTTTAAGGACAGGAACTATGTTAGCCACCCAATCGGGATGTTGTTCCTCTCTAATAAACCCGGAGGTTATGAGTTTATTGACTTCAACTTCAATTGCATACATAATATCTGGACGAAATCGTCGCTGTTGTTGTTTGACCGGTTTAGCATTCGGCAAGATATTGAGCTTGTGAGTTGCAATTTGTGGATCAAGTCCTGGCATATCTTCATAACTCCAAGCGAAGACGTCGCTGTAGTCACGAATGAGTTTGATCATGTCTTGCTTATCAGGTTCAGAAAGACTTTCACTAATGAATATTGGTTTGGGAGATCCCTCTTCACCAACATCTATTTGAACAAGTTTGTCTCCAGTCGGAGGTTCTTTTTGCTCGAAACGGAACTCCCATTGATTATCTAATCTTTGGGCCCATTGTTCCGATTCAGGTGAGATTTCAAACTCTTCTTCGTCTTCATCACTTTCTTCAGAATGGTCAATGAAAACCATGTTGGAAGATAGAATGTTGCAGTAGAAGTCCCCGATACTTGTATCGGAATCCCAAGAAGTAGTACTAGAAGAATCAGATCTCTTATCTTCGTCAGACTCGGGATCTTCATGGATAATATTGATAAAAGGAGTAGGAGCTATATAGCCCAGTCCGCATTTCGTCCTTCTATATTTCAGAGGAGGAATACGAACAGGCATTTTTCTTCCTTTTCCACTATTGAGGCCAGTCCTGAAGTCGTAGCCCATATTTTTGATGATGTCTTTAGATTGCTGACTATAACGACGTAGTTATATTCTTCCAGTGTCATCATTTTTGTCTTCATCTTCTAAATCAGAAGGACTTTGGGGCCCTTTATAGAAGAATATTGGAATGTCTCCTGGCTTTCTGCTGGGAACTAGAAAGTATGAAGATTGTATAGGTTCTAGGGATACATCTGTATGAACAGTCTGTACAACCCATATGGTTATTGCGTTCAAATAACTATGAACATAATTACACACATCAGCATACTGCAAAGATGGAGACTTTTCATTAAATGTAAAAGCAGCAGTATTTACATTGGGAGAAGGCTGAGCCTTGGAGATTTTAGCCAAGTCAATGACTAAAGGGGAAGAAGAAGAACGAGAAGAAGCGTTGTTTCGATTAAGATCGATAACAAATGACTCAGAAGAGGTGAGCTCCCTTGAAGTTTGAGATGGAAGAATAATCCGCCCTCCAACTGGATTAGCAGAGTATCCTGTTTCATATGTGGAGATACAGGAATTACAGTATGCCCACTGACAGGAATAATCATTGTGTCTTGAGCAAACGACTGAGGTAACAGAGAAATCCGTCCACTCACCGGAATGATGAAAGAACCTTCTTCAGAGAGTTTGGGAGATTGTTGCTGAATAGTTCGACCTTTAACAGGAATTATTAAGGTCTCACTTTGTGAATCCTCTTTCTCCATAGCTTGTATAACCCTTGTATACTCTTCTTTGTACATTCGGAAATCACTGAAATAAGCTTCAACCCCATGTAAGGGATTTATATCAGCAACTTCTTTTTGTACTCTTCCATTGCTATCAATGTATTTAAAACACTGATGAAGAGTAGAAGGCACCACATTATTTTCATGAAGAAAGGGCCTCCCCAGAAGAAGATTATAGGATCCCATGATCTCGATCACATAGAAAGTGACTTTGGATCTGAAATCGCCTATCTGAAGCTTCAGATGAATCTTTCCCAAAGGCTCGCTTCGGCTTTGATTGAATCCCAGGATAGTAGTAACCGTCTTAGAGAGCTTGTGAAGAGGGATTTTTAGTTCATCCAACAGACTCTTTGGCATTATGCTTATAGCAGACCCTGGATCAATGAGGATACGATCTATCTTCATTGTATCGATATAACCGGTGTAGTAGAGAGGCCGATCATGTCGATTATCCTCCAATAGCATGCCATCTTGTGTAAAGGTGATATTTGGGATAATTTCCAATACACTGTTACAATGTAAGTAAGTGGCAGGTTCTGCATCTGGCTTCTTCAATTGTGCAAGACAAGAGTTAGCTTGTAGAAGTGCTTTACTTAATGTCTCCCGAGTCTCTTTGGAAAGACGTAGAAGTTCAAAGAGGGACATTCTAGCTGGAGTATTAGCAAGCTGAGCTAAAATGTCGAAATTATAAGGCTTCTGAAGTCCAAGAGGAGAGGACTTCTTGATTGACTTATCAAACCGAGCCTGTTGTTTGCCTTTCTCCAGAGCTGTAGGCTTGGGAGGAACACATTCAGTGGATGATTCTTCTTCAGAAGGAACATTAGAAGCATCTTTATCAGCTGGAGGGATATCAAGAGGATCCTCAGGATTTTTGGAATAATCCTTTAGATAAGGTTTCCCCGTTCGAGTAGCACTAACAAGTGCTTCTTCTTTCTCTTTTGGCTCTGTGTCAGAAATAGATCCAAGAGAAGTCATATGACATGATTTAATCTTTCCAGCCTTCTTGGACTTTCGAGAAGTAGTCTTTTGAGGAGAAGGCGATTCAAAATCTGCCACTAGATCAGGATGGATCCACATGATTTCTCCAGTTTCCAAAGTGATTGGCACTAATCCTTCAGACCGTGGAGGAGGAAGATTCACTATGTCAAGAGTTGCCTTGGGAATAGGAACGATCCCACTTTCAAGGAGTTGAGGAGGGAAATCTCCGAATTGTATAGAGATGACGTTGGAGGTGACGGTCTTCTCTTTTGGAGTAAGAGAGATAGCTCCAGATTTAATCATTTCTTAGATCTTTCCTTTCAGTACATAACATGTACGAATTGTATGACCCAGCATTCTGTGATATGGGCAGTATTTGGGATAATCTGTTTTACCAGCTTCATCAGGTTTCTTGATCTCAGGTAATTGTATCTTATTACCTTTCAGCAGACATTCAAAGATACCAAGGACATCGTCGTCATCGAAAGAATATTCTTTTTTGGGGCGAGGTGTTCTTGGTTGTTGAGTTGTAGGAGAGGTTTGAACAGTTGATGCATCTTTGCTCTGAAGATTAACTTCAAGAGTTTCTTTTCCCTTGCGAGCATTGTTTTTATTGTTAGTACCTTGACCTGTTTCCTTAGGAGTCATCTGCACTCCTAAACCTTTGAAGGTTTCAGCACTAATTTCTGCGGCCTTGGCACTAACTATGAAAGAAGGCCAGTCTTGGAATTGAGTGGATCCTGTCTACATGCTGATGATTGGCAACAAGTTTGATTTGCATATGTCGATGGTGACAGCATCAGGAGTTCCAAGAGGCATCTTTAGAGCTTCTCTTCGAAACCGTTCAATGTACTCTTCTGTAGTTTCATTATTTTTCTGCTTGATTCTAATAAGAGCAGACATAGTCATGTCATTGAGCCCTTCATAGAACCGTTCAAGAAACATCTGTTTGAAACCGGAAAATGAGGTAATGCTCCCATCTGGGAGACTTCTATACCATTCATAAGCCATTCCCTTGAGACATCCAACAAACACCCGAGTAAGGAGGGCGTCGCTTGGTTGCAGCTGATCAGTCATCACTTCAAAGTGATTAATGAACTGACTTGGAGAAGTGGTTCCATCATAGAATGAGATAGTGGGAGGCTTGTATTTAGGAGGATACGATACTTGCTTCCATTCTATCGGATAAGGTTGTTTGATGCCTAACCTTTGTAAACCATCTTTCTGTTTGAATGCCTCGAATTGAGTTTTGAGATTCCTCAATTCTTCATTAACAATTCCAGAAGATTGTGGAGTTGTAACTTGTAGAGAATAGTTGGGAGGAAGAACAGCATTATAAGCACTACCCCCAGCTCCAGAGAGACTAGGGTTTGGTTGAGCTGGTCCAGGAGTATTAGATTGTACTGCTGGAGTAACTTGTACTGGACTCATATCAGTGTCAGTTGGTATGGCATCTGGTACAGTCTGTCGATTTTGCATCTGTGTTGCCAAGAGTTCATACATCGACTTCATAGTATCAGCCATAGACTTCATTTGTTGTTCCAAAGAAGCAATTCTTTGATCTTGAGGAGTCAAGGAAGAAGAAGGTTCATCAGTATTCCCATCAACCATATAAGTCGTGACTGTACGAGGAATTATTGATGAACTGGTAGATGTTGTTTGTTCTGAATCATTGTTTTGTGCATCAAAGTCAATTATAGGAGAACTATCCCCAGTAGGAAGAGGTAGGAAGTTAGATTCTGCAAGGAATTCAGAATCATCTTCAGAGATCAAATTTCTTTGACTAGAGGCCAGGACTCTTGCTCTGGTATTTCTATATACTCCATCTGGACTATCAACTCTACCCCCAGCATCCCGAGAGGTCATATTGACAGAAGCAAACAAAGGCTCATCTTCATCAGGCATAGGTTCACATTGAATCCGATTGAAGACAGATTGTCGTTTTGTTTGACATCTGCATTGCATTGTGACTCTTGGCTGGAAGTCACATTCATGATCAACATGATCATGAGCCATTGATTGACATCTGCATTGAATTATGACTCTTGGATAGAAGTCACATTCAGCATGGTCCTTTGACACAGAATCACTTCTTCTCTTCTGTTGAAGATATTCTCGTAAATCTGTTTATGAAGATTAAGGAATATATTTCCTGTTCTTGGGTCTTGATGGCTCTTGATTATATAGAGAATGATTAATATGAGCCACATAGTTTCTTGCATACTCTGCATCTGGATCTCTTATCCTTGTTTCCAACTGGTATGGTTTCTTAACACCAGAAGTGTTAATTTTTGTTCTTAGATCAGTTGGAGGTAACATATTGGTTTTGGACACATGGAGTTTTCCTTCCATTGATCTGGATATTTGCAGAGAAGGAAGAGTTGAACCACCCCCTTGATTAGGAGTTGGTAACAAACCTTTTCTAGACAAATTCTGTGCCCAATTCGAAGAAGTCATAGAAGAAAACATTAAGGAATGTTTCTTCTTAGACTCATTCAAGTTTTGAGACATAGAATGTCTAGAAGGAAGAGTAGTCAAAAGACCATCTCCTTTTCTTTGACTAACAAAATTTTCAGTCAAAGCTATTCCTGAAGTAAAAACTACAGGAGCAGAAGAAACAACTAAAGAGTTATTTCTTTTCGAAGGGACTTTGTGTGGAAGACCACCCCTGTTCTGGTAGAATTTGGCAAAGTGGAAGAGATAGCTAAAGAGCTATTCTTCTTAGATGAAATATACGCTGAAACAGGCTTGGTTAAAGAACCAGTGCTGTTGGCGTGACTTTTGACTTTGGAAATACACGCTGGAATAGATTTGGCTAAGGAGCCAGTATTGCTAGCGTGACTTTTGAGGTTGAAATTGCACACTGGAACAGACATGGCTAAGGAACCAGTACTGTCAGCGTGACTTTCAACTTTGGAGACACACACTGGAACAGATTTGGCTAAGGAGCCAGTACTGTTAGCGTGATCTTCAACTTTGGAGACACACACTGGAACAGATTTGGCTAAGGAGCCAGTACTGTTAGCGTGATCTTTGATTGCTGTCATCTTCGAGCGCACAAGAGTGTGCGTGCTTGCAGTAGAGTTCTTGCCAGTGTTAGGAGCAGACACTGTGGCAGAGACTTCACCATTGGCTGCCAACTGATTCTTAGGGACATAGATAGAGTGTCCCTTCGACTTGGCAGTGATGATGGAGGCTGTAGTGGGCTTACCACTCTTAGCCCGCTGTATTTCTTCATAGGCGAGTTGATCGAATTGGATCGTCATCACCTTCTTCGTCGAGCCGATTGACGAAGTATCGCATTGAGTTGTTGCCATCTCAGAAGAGGATATAGTTTTTCCCCAGCAGAGTCGCCAATTTATTTTCCATAAATAAATTCCTTTATTTATTGTGTATCTGGAAAAATTACAACTGTGGGAATCTGATCTAGAAGACGATCACTTTATCCCTTGGACTATGCAAAGAAGAAAAGCTCTCAAAATTTTGACAGTAGGTAACTATGTATCCGTACAATGAATGAGAAAAAGAACTCTATTTATAGAGTCAAAAATAATAACTGAAAATATAACTGTCTTCACAGCCTGTGCTTAGTTGAAAATCACGCAGGATTTAACATACGCAAGGTTGTGAGCAGTTACTGGACGTGGCCTGTAACTGTTGGACACATGGCAATCATGCATGAGTCGTGTACAAGTTACAGGACACGCAGGCGAGAGATCAGTGGCATGGCTGCCACGTACTCCAATTTGATGAAATCCACGCAGACTTGTTGAAGACGAAATCCACGCAGACTCAGGGTAGAAAGCTTCAAAATCCACGCAAACTTGGGGCAAGAAGCTTCAGAATCTACGCAGACTTTGATGAAGAAAACTTCAGAATCCACGCAGACTTGGGGTAGAAATCTTCAAAATCCACGCAAACTTGGGGCAAGAGGCTTCAGAATCTACGCAGACTTTGATGAAGAAAACTTCAGAATCCACGCAAACTTGAGGAAGAAAACTTCAGAATACACGCAGATTTGGGTTAGAACTTCCAGCTGTCTTGATTCAGCGTGCCTCGACTGACACAAAATCTCTGATAGTGATTGCTTTTGTCAGTCACATTAAATGACAAGAAGCTCTTTTGGTACGCCAACTTGACGAAGGTTGAGTCTTGCTGAAGAAGATTTCGAAAATCACGCAATAGACGGCTGTGATCTCTCGAATTCTGTGCATACGTGGCATACGAAGAGACATTCTTCGACTGTTGTGCTGTCAGTCATAATTACTCTCTGATAAATGATGAGGTGTCTCCCCAGCGTGATTTGTAAATATTGTCTGGATCAACTGAGCGTGACTTTTGACTCTGTCCTGATCAACTCAGCGTGACTGTCATTTTTAAAGGCCTACAAGACCCCCTTCAAAGTTTTCGAAAAATTGAAAAGACTTCAAAATTTTCGAAATACTTTGAAAATAAGATGATAAAATGAAATCAGTCACGCTGTGATGACTTTAAATTTTTCGAAAATCGGAAAGACTTCGAAGTTCTTTGAGAATATCCAAATGAACTTCTTGTCATTTAATCGGATTCAGTGTGAACCTCCAATTGCAGTTTTGCACAGATTGGATTCAGTGAGAATATCCAAACTGGTGTTAATCAAATCAGTGCTTACATCAATCCCTGTGTATACGCTAGCGGCTTGTAATCCTCCAATTGCAGTTTTGCACAGATTGGAGGCTATGTTCTCGAGTTTCTTTTGGGGTAGCCAACTTGGTGTTGCTAAGAAGACCTGGCTTGGATGGGATCGAATTGCTAGAACCAAAGAAAAAGGCGGGCTAGGGGTCAAACGGCTGGAAGACATGATGCATGCTTTCACCATAAAGTTATGGTGGAAATTCTTGACCCAAGACAGCTTATGGACCAAATATTTTTCTGCTAAGTATTGTTCCAATGCTAGTCCATCAAATGTAGCTATAACTTTAAATGCTTCCCATGTTTGGAAACGATTGATAGCGGGAAGAGACATGGCACATCAGAATATAATCCAACTTGACGATACATGGCGCTGGGGACATACTCAGTCGGGTAACTTTACATTATCATCCGCCTGGGAGCTTGCCAGAATACAGAGACCTATTCTGCATCACTTCACTCATATCTGGAGCTCTTGTATCTCGGTCAAATGGTCAGTTTTGCTATGGAGATCCCTTCACAATAAGTTACCCACTGATGATAATATTATCAGGCTTGGGTATAGTTTGGCTTCGAAGTGCCATTGTTGTGCAGATAGTCAGGTTGAGACATTGGAGCATATCCTAAATGGGGGCGACTTGGCCAAGGAATTATGGGGAGCTCTCCAACTGGTATATGGAGTTTCCTCTCGTGGTAGATCGATTATTGATAGACATAGAGACTGGTGGCGAAAAAGGAAAAAACACAGGAAAGAGATTGTTGCTGCAGCAGTGGTTTGGGTTTTATGGAAAGATAGGAACAAACGAAGATATGAGAGTCATGGATTTACTGTGGATAAGCTAGTTTCAGAAGTTCATAGACAAGTGGGGAAGGCTACAGTTCGATGTAGACACAGTTAGTGTCCGTTTTGTACTAGTTTTGACTCTTTCAATAAAAGTTTTGGTTTGAAAAAAAAAAAATATACATACCAATATACATGTACATCGTATATATTCATATACACATATACATTATATTTATTAGACAATAAAATAATATAACCAATACAATAATAATATTAGATAACGATCTCAATAAATAATAATAATAATAATAATAATAATAATAATAATAATAATAATAATAATAATAACAATAATAATAATAATACCCATATTGTATAAATAACCAAATATCTAGGAAATATTGTTAAGTCTACCCAAAAAGCTAGAAAATATTTGTACATACCTAAAGTACGTCTACATAGGCTTGGGCTTGGTTTGGGTCCAATTTGCACTAGTTTGGTACAACCGGGTTCCCTAAAACTAAATATTATAATTAATAAATAAATAATCTTCGATAAGGGTTACGTCGCAACTTGGCCTGGTTTTCCTAGTTAGGACGTCACTATGGCTCGGCCTTCTCTACCAGGGCTAATACACTAGTCAAAGCATGCCATTGCACTACCCGTGCCATAATTCCTAGTCACCTTGTACTCCAAATCTCAATCATGGCTAAAATCATCTACCGTAATAATTAATTAAAATAATTATTCATAAAAATCTAAAAATCACCATTTTAATTAAAATAAATAAAAATTTTCAAAATTCCGGGAAGGAAGGCTACAGCCGAAGCACAGAAGATGCAAAAAGACTCGGGCTCAGTGCTAAAACGACAAAACAAAAGATATGGAGAGAAGTTCCTTAATTGTCATGTCTACCAAAGTATAGTAAAGACACGTCAGGACCATACATAAGGGACTAATTCTGTTCTTCTACAAAGGATCTAGTACAGATTCGACAGAAGCCACTACAACAAATATGGCCTACAATAGCATGCGCAGAACGCTATAGAAAGCCATTTATAGCATATTCTGTCCGCTATAATTACCCACGCTATAGTAAGTCAAGACATGTGAACGCTATAACATTATAGCGTTCTTGAATGCTGTAGATGGAATATAGCGTTCGTGTATGTTGTGGATGGTTTATAGCGTTCGTGAATGCTGTAGATGGATTATAGCGTTCATGAATGTTGTGGATGGTCTATAGCGTTCTTGAATGCTGTTGATGAATAATAGCGTTCATGAATGTTGTAGATGGTGTATAGCGTTCTTTAATGATGTTGATTTATTATAGCGCTTCTGAACGCTGTCCATTTTTTGTAGCAGTTTAAGTGCTAAAAATCTGTTACACAATTTTATATTTGAATAACTTGTTCTGTATCACATACAATTTACCTGTGCGTTATAAAAATTCATGCTGAATCGTAATTTTGATTTCAATAATTTCAATCACAACTTCCATTTCGATCAACCAAGATATAGAAAATGTTTGCCAAAATAAATAAATTCATACATTTTTCATTAAAACTTTCAAGATGTACAAAATATTTATAACCTAACGCTAGTCCAAAATTCAACTAAACCATTCCATTTCCATACAAAATATCTGTAGGCCAAAATGCAGCTCGATCGACTCTTTCCTTCTAGCTTATATCCTTGTGAACCACATTAAATGGACAAATATAGATTTCTGTCATGAAGAACCTGAAAAACAAAGAAAGGTTCAACTTATTAGTCGTTAGATAAAATTTCAAGGAATTAGAAAGAAAGTAAGTATTTTACATAACACAACACAATACATATGAATCAGCTGATACATTAGAGGCCTAACTCCAGCAACCCCCAACTTTATTTTCAAAACTCTTTTTTTTTCAAACTCACCCTAAAAAGTTTATGGGAATGAGCAAGCTCAGACCTACTGTCACGCTCCAGAACCAGAATACTGGAGAGCGGGGGCAGACATAGCCAGCTACGTATATTGAAGTGCAACCCACCTCGCTATACGGTCACGGCTGTCTAGATACATGAGGGTTTATCTACAAGCCAACAGTCTCTTAAGGTCATGAACAAGCCTAGTGTCTCAATCACAAGCAAGTAAGTAAAAGATTACAAGAAGTATGATCATTAAATATACAATAGTAAGGCGTCCCAAATATTACATATTCAGCTGATCATGAAGCTAGTTGTTTACAAAATGTTAGGACTAGCAAGAGTTTAGTCATACATGATCAACCCTAGGATCTGTCAATCATGTTACAGCCCGTAGGCAGACAGTAAGTAAATGCAATCGAGCTAAACAGGTGCTCGTCGGCTAAACGCCTCAAAAGAATATTTTTACAATAGAGTAGGAGAGCCAAAAATAATCCACTCGTTGCCAGGGTTCCGTCTAGTGGCCACCATCTAGCTGGAAGGTCGGTAGATCCTCTGGAGCTGCTCCGAAATCTGGCCATACAAAACCAGCTGGGTCAGATCCCAGAAAGAGCAAGTGCCACAAAGGAAGCTTCACTTAGGAACTAAAACCAGCAATCAGCACAAGAGTATAAATAAAGTAAGAACTGGAAGTAAAGAAAATACATCAGGATGATATACGACGAGATAACCATGGAACTATTCAGATAACCAGGTTACAACCCGTAAACCAAACAAGGACCGGGGTTGTAACCCTTCGTCTGAACAGAACTTGGAATTCTCACCATTTATCGATAAAATAAATACAGGCATTCAGGTCATGTAGTAATATGGAACAGAATCAGGACAAGACTAGACAGGTTAGACTCCATCCAATCATTTCACGGCCAAGCAAGAGTTACGGCTTGATACTTTAACTAACTAGGGTTATCACAGGCCTAGTTACTAACAAGATGCAGTGAGAATCATCCACATCCACAAGCCCTGCAGTCCATCCAGGTTACCCGGGTTAAAAGAATTAGAGTTGAATTCAGGTGGGTACATCGTCCAGGAAACGAATGTACCCTTAGGTAGCTTGAAGGGTGCAACACATGACAATGTGCTGGAAATGTGCCCTACTCGACGGCAGGCTACAGATCCCAAGGCGTGCTCAGGTAACAGGATTGGCTGTAGCTGTGAGATCTTTTCATGACTAATGTATTAATCTAGTTATTAGCCTTAGTCCCTTTCAATAGGTACTCCTGACCGTGGTACTCAGGAGTCCCCTCCTAGACATGATGCAAGACATGATTGGATTATTTGTACAAGCACAATCGCCCACGGTGTCCAGGATTAATTATACAGGTCATGTCATGTCAGGTAGCCGTCGCAATAGCTGATCAAGATATATCATGTCGGGTTTTCATGTCAAGTATACTTGTCAGGAGTGCGCCACGACGGGCCACTATCAGGTCATGTCAGGTTAGTCATGTCAGGAGTGCACCACTACGGATCACTGTCAGGTCATGCTCAATTATCAGTTCTAAACATATTAAATAAATTCATGATTTCGAGTTCATAAAAAAAAGACGTAAGGATATAAAATGGACGTAATTAGGAGAGCCAGGGAGTGTACCACTACGGGTCACTGTCAGGGAGTGTACCACTACGGGTCACCGCATGGTTCTCAAGGGCTATAGAAGAGCCATGCGGCTAAACCATATGCGGTCAGGAAAGGGTAAGACTCATGCGGCCCAATTAGGAGAGTGTATGGGGCCAGGGTCACTGGGTCCCATGCGGCCAAGACAAGGGGCGCATACGGCTGGAAGTGCAAGGGCGCACGCGGCCAGGGGGACGAGGGCGCATGCGGCTCCAAGAGGTTGGGCCTCATGCGGCCAGCGGAAGAGTGGGCTTCATGCGGCTGGAAGGGAGCAAGTTCATACGGCTAGGGAATGACAAGCGCATATGCGGCTAAGGATGTTCATGGCCCCATGCGGCTGAGATCAATCGAATCCATACAGCGCAGGGTTCAAAACCTATGCGGCTGGAATCAATTGAATCCATGTGGCCCGATTAATTGAGTCCATGCGGCTCAGGTCAATCGAGTCCATACGGCTCAATCAATCGAGTCCATGCGGCGCAGGTAGGAGCGGAGCTTATGCGGAAGCGGGGTCACGTGCCTATGCGGCTGCGACTCAAGTGAGGGAGGCTCATGCGACTAAGATAATTTATGCGGCTCAGAAGAGTACAAGGGCGCATATACGGCCAAGTGGGGGAAAAGTCCATGCGGCTCAGAAAACACTTGCCGCATGAAATGCTCATGCGGTCAAGTCAAGTACTGTTCTCCTTCTCCAATTTTCCGGGAAGAAGAACACCAAGAGAGCCAAGTCCTCAAGCTCCATAGTTCCATCATTCGGAGCCCAAATCCGAACTTTTATAGGTCAAAACGGGGTTGAACGAAATTTTCTACAACATGGAACCATCAAAACTCGGAAATAACAAGATTAAGTAGATCAAAATCCAAGAAATCCGAAAATAATATAAATATAGATCTACAAGAATCTAGCCATGGAAAGTGAAAATGCCAAGTTCTAAAGTAAGTTAGAATGTTGTAAAGAAGAGAATGGAGCAATAAAATCAGAGTTCCTCCATGAAGCAAGTTGCACTTGCCTAGACCTCTCTCTCCTCTCTCTGGTAGGTGAAGAAGTAAATGAGGAAGAAGAAGATGATTATGAAGAGAGAGAAAGAAGAATGGTAATAAATACAAAATGGTGGTGGTAGGTAGGGGGTTCACCTTGGGTTCATCATGAACCCAATCAAAACCAAGCCAAGCCGAACCAACCAACCCAAACCAGGAATAGACCAAGCCAAGAAGGAAATGCCAAGCCAGGAAATCATGCAATACAAGAATAAAATACGTACACGTATTCCAAGAATACGTGATACGTACACAGGCATTATACCTACCCCTAAGAAAAATGTAGTTCAAATAACATAAGTTGGGGTGTGTAACAGTCAACAGTTAGGGATATGTGTGTGTAGATGTGTTTACCTACAGTGGACATACTAGTATAAGAGTTGGGGGTTCCTCTATGTATCAATGCACAACTCTAACCTCTCTTGTATCCTTTACATATACACACTCAAACAAATGACAGCACTCTCAAGTCACTGGTTGTCTCACCCTCAAATAACTACTTCCACATAATCTTACACATCATACCAGTATCTTATGTTCTCAACACTGGATTAAGTCCATAACAGCAAAGATGTACTTCACTTCTCTTGATTAACATTGTTCGTATATTACACACTATATAGACCTATAACCGTAATCTAAATTTGAATAACAATTTACTTTTAAAATTTATGATGAAGCACTGGCTAAGTAGCATAGCTAGTTTCTACAAAAAAAAGTGCATAAAAGGCTTAAAGAGTATTTGAAACAGGTACTTTCAACATGTCATCTGTTGCAAGTATAGTTGGCTTTGTGGCTCCAGCACAACTGTAGTCTGGAGATATTGTGATGACAGAAGAAAAGATACAGGACAATAAAACATTAAGGAGAACATTATTATAAATTCGTTGACCAGTCATTATTTGGACGACTCTATCATAACCAATGGGCTACAGGCTACTCTACCAATCTTTATTTGTGCAACATGACTGAAATCAAGCAGGACTACTGTGAAAGTTGAAACAGAAGTTATAGGTGGAACATTTTGGTTTAATCTTATCTATGTGGAGCATTTTGTTTGTTCCCAATGTTTAAATATTTATTCAAGGGCTCCTTTTTCTTAAGCCTACCAATGACCAAAAAGGAACAAAGTGTTGTGAAACATATCAATTATATATATATACCTACATATGGAGGGAAAATGTTGATTACACATTACAGGAAGAGGACAACTAAAATGTCTGTCAGTGACCAGGACAATACAATAATATTTGTAGGAATGATTAAGATTTAAGACAGGAAATTGATAAAAGGCACCTCACCATGGCAATCCTGAAGATAACTCTAGCAGTAGCATCCTTTTTCTAATCATCAAAATTACACAATGGCTAAAGCGATGAAAACACAGCGGCAACTTCAACAATCAAAGCATTTTACTAGGAGTATTATTGGGCAGGAGGGAACAAATACCTGCAGCAGTGGAACCTCCTTAAGAGGTAGTTCAGCTCCAAGGTCACCCTAGCTACCATAGCCTACAAAAGGTCAAAGAAGAAGAGAAAAAAGTTTAGCATGAGATATGAAAGTTATCATTAAGTTGAGTAGTAGTACAAAAATTCAAATGGAAAAGCGAGATTGTGAAAGGGATCGCCAATAACAAATTCAATAACATAGTGAGGAAATACAGCTGATATTAGTTGCAATCGAATATGCCAAGTATAACATCACCTCACTTCAATAGGATTGACCACTATACCATATCAATTACCTGATTAAAGACCAT
Organism: Iris pallida; assembly: GCA_029216955.1. NCBI lineage: Eukaryota > Viridiplantae > Streptophyta > Magnoliopsida > Asparagales > Iridaceae > Iris > Iris pallida. Next base: position 3,789,943 of record JANAVB010021791.1, read on the forward strand.
TGGAAACCTTCTCTGCGAGAATGCTTGTCTAAACTAAAGGCCACTCCTACATTTATAAGCCTTCTAGAAATTTGTTTGAAACTTGCAATTCTTTTTCAACCTTTACCTCTTCTTCTCTCATCTTTATTTCTTTTATGCGTCTTTCACTTAATCTTGTAGAAGACCACCAAATGCTGGACTGCTTATAATCCCTTACATTCTTCTAATTTGGTTGCTAATATTTCTTACAAATCATCGTGTAGCCAAATGTGAAGTTGTTGATGGATGCACTCTCTAAGTTGTTGATGAGTACTAGCACATGCAGTAGGGAAATACCATGCTTTTATCATGATAAAAGCAGTTACATAAATTTAGACAAGACAGGACACAAGGTACTAAGTATCATATTCTTTTTATCGCAACATAAATTTATTTGATTGAAAAATAAAATGTTATTGAATGGGGAATTAGTTACAAATTGATACTGGATACCTGTGGTGTACATGTTCCATAAACAAAATAAATAAGATAAGAATATCATTACTTGAAGGGAAGGCAAGCGAAGGCAAGATAATATGTGAACTGCACCACAATATAAGTGCGAAAACAATCTGCTACCCTATCAATTCATGCTTCTTCATATTGTTCTTTTGAACAAAATTTTGCACAGGCACATCAATTTCTGTATAATTAGTGTAACTGCTCTAGCATGCTCAATGCATAAGTTATGTTGCTGTGTTATGCATGACTGGCGAGCAAGCCTAGGAAGCAGGAACTCTCCAAAACTAATATGAGCCCGATTATTGTTGGAAATGTATCGGAAAATATCTTGTCTCCTCACTTTTATATTTATTCACTTTCTTATGTAAATCTTTTATGTATCTTAAAAATTTAAGATATGAATATCATTACTAGAGGGAAGCAAGCCAACATGTGAAATGCACCACAAAATACATAAGAAAACAGACTGCTACCATGAAAAACACCTCGAAGAATCTTCGGTGAACCTGAAAACATATTTATAAGATTGATAACTCATCTAGATAATCCCTCCCCCTTGGTATCCACCTCCCTTGTGTACTAATAAACCCTAATTTTTTTTTATTTTTCAATGGATGAAATGCACGTAATCCAACGGTTTGCCATTGATGAGTTTAAAATTAGGAACTCATGAGTTCCTTTTGGATTTTTACCTAAACCACAATCATTAAGGTTCACATGAAAAAAAAATGATATAGATGTATAAATGCCAGGTAACAGAAAATTAATAAACGGATGAAAAAAGAATATAGCCATAAGGAACTCTACAAATAGAAAAGATGGATACAATTGTTTTTCCATGAAAAAAGGTCAGTTTCCAGATTGTTCCGTTGGCTAAAAAGCTAATAACATCTTGAGAAGTTAAATTCAGAAAATAACTTATTTCTAAGGATATATCCACTCTTGTGATTTTCCTGTGAACCAAATAATTAATTAACCAATCTAATTTTCTGGGAGAAACCAATTTTACAGTCCTCTCAACGAAAACAATCAATCTGGAAACAGAAGGATGCAAAGTGTAAAGCAGAGCATTCTACTTGTTACTTCAACTGGATAGCTACAACTAGTATGCAAGGGGCAAATAATCGAACATCTAATAATAGAAAATTGCAAAAATTTCTGAAAAATAACAAAAAAAATTAGGATTAGGGTTTTGAGATGTACCGTAGGTCCTGGCCGGTGGGATCTCCTTCCTGGACTAGGAAGGACTTTATGGAGCATCTGTTAAACACAAAAATATTAGAGAAGGAGGAGAGGGGAGAATAACCAGAGGAGAGGAGGAGGAGGAGGAGCAAAACCCTACCGATGGCTTACTATAGGGAGGAGAGGAGAAGAATCCTATCGAGAGGAGCAAAATCCTACTGATGGCTTAGAGGAAGAGGAGAGGAGAAGAATCCTATCGAGAGGAGCAAAATCCTACTGATGGTTTAGAGGAAGAGGAGAGGAGAAGAATCCTACCTATGGCTGACCAATCGCAGAGAAGGAGAGAAAGAAGAAATTTGAAAGGAGGGATTTTTAGAGGAGGAGATGACCTATTTCCCCCAATCCGCTGACCTAAATATCGGATAGGAAATAGTTACACGGGAGAGAGGATGGGAAGGCGAAGAGGCTAGGTTTAGTAATAAGAATTTCAATTTTGTACTATGTGTCTCCCAAATTTTGGTTTTAATGGAAATGTTTTGGTTTGCCTCCAAAACCAAAGTCAGCAAAAATTATTGGCACCAATATATATTCTACAGCATTCAGGAAATACTATAGATAGATATTTTTATAGCATTGCAGAAAGAACGCTATTATTGATAACATTCTATAGCGGGGACACTTGAACGCTATAGAAAAACTGCTATTGTAGGCCCTATTTGTTGTAGTAAGCCTAGAGGTATCTACAAGGGATGCAATCTTCATCGAAGCGCAACCTTCCTTCTTCTCGATACACACGCAGGAGGATTGACCTCCACCGAAGCATGTTCTGATATTCTTGTGGACATAGCCTCTCAGAAGTATATCAGTAACTCGGCACATTGAAGAAGCCAGAGCCGTCAAGTCAGAGGCGCAACTACCTTCCTGTGCCACCCTAAAAAACAAGAGGGTAGTAGGCCCCCTCCCCTTCTTTTATTCCAGAAGCCAGTGTCTTCACTCCATAGGTGAAGCAACCTTCCTACGCCAATCACATGATGCGCAAGGGTGTCGTACCCTTCCCTTCGCAGCCAACGCCTTCACTGTTCAGAGGCACAACTACTTACCTGCGTCCGTATGAGGCAGATGGTGATATGCTCACACCATCTCCATTCCTACGGCTCAGTCATCTGCTCCGGATCAGAAGCTTAAGTCACTTCTCTACAAGAGACTTAGGAACTCCGTCGCAACCAATGCAAGTCAACCTGTCGCTCCAAAAGCACAGTAACCACGTCTACCTCAAGCACAAGCCTATTTATCGCCTACAACACAGTGACTTTGGTAGCCCGAAACACTGCTTCATAAGTTGCTCTATACGCACAGAAGTCTCGTCGTCATTCGAAGCCAAGTCCACTCGTAGGCTGAAAGCACAGAGGTTCTATCGTCTCTAGAAGCACAGCCTACCCATCGCCCAGAAGCACAACAGCACTTAGTCCTCACCAGAGGCGCAGGAAGCATGGATCCACCCCTATTGGTTTGTTTAAACCGCCTCTTGCAGAGAAGATTGGGATTAAATCATGATTGATATCATATCAGATTGATTTAAATCTTAAACGAGGACCAATTAGACTCCAAATCTAGGGTGAAATCCTAAGATTTACTCGGCTGTATCCAACCAAGCAAATCGACACGTGCCACGTGTCACCTCCTTCGCTTATGTTTATAACCACCAAAGATCTCGTTTGAAGGGAATCTCGATGTCACAACCCGCACCCTAGAGTAAGGGCACGAGAAGTGGGTACGTCCAGCCTACGCCACAGTATCGGCAGTAGAACGCTGTCCTAGGTCACAACATCTAACAATATAAATCTAAGCAGTTTATACTTCCCGAATGGGAGTGACATAGCAGAATGTAAACTCAATCACAAATAAGGAAGGAAAAGCACGATATGATATAGAACTTAAGGAAATACAGATGATCGAAAGAGTCTAAGATAATATCTCAGCAAATATCCAGAAATACAAGTCTCAACTACTGAATGTGAAAGAATATATACAACCCAGATCTCAAGACAGAAATAAAGTCTAACTAAACTAGTCTCAAGACAACATAAGTAAGATAAAGCCTAACTAAACTAGTCTAGGCAGTAGGGGTAAAGTCATCTGCTAGAGCTGGGTCCTCCTGAGGGTCCAGCTCACAAGTGTCGTCTAGGGCTGCCCCGTAGAAGGTATCCACACAGGCCTCCTCCTTGTCCTCTATAATAATTTTAACAGGTCCAGTCAGGACATGAGCGAGCACAGTACATCTCAACAGATCATCGCAGGTTAGAAAATATAAACATGCAGTAGAGTAAGATACATGAAACTGAAAGGAAGTACATGTTGTAAAAGAAGAGAACTGTAAGTAAATAGCTACTGTATATAGAGAACTAATAGTGGCTAGTGATGTAGAGTACATGAAAGCACATATGAACATGACAGATTATCACATGATCTATACTAAAGAGTTTTACATGATCTACACTACTATGGAATTTGTTCACATGACTATTTGCACTCTCCCGTTTTCCCCAATCAATATACAAGGATCTAAGCAGGTTATGTTATTATACATGATATCACATGAAGGCCCATAAAAGGGTGCACATGATAGTATACATGAGGGCTCCATAAACATGAGAGTACATGATTCACAAGAGTATACATGTATGGTGAAAGCACAGGAGTACATGATGAAAGTGAAATGCACATGACACAATGTACCCGATGCTCCCGAGGGGGATAACATCGCATGAAGAGATCCATATAGTACTAATCCGTGATAATGTCGTGACAGCATCAAGTAAAGTAATCTAAAGTAGAAATATAATTCTAACAAGTTATGAAATGATCAGAGAATGTACTCGCCTGCTATTTGAGTGTCCGGATGAAATATACTGTCCGAGGAGAGGTGTCTGGCACCTAATCAGAATAGCACAAGTCACAACAAGTCTAAAATGGTATAATGAAGTTCTACTATGCATTCTACATGATTCTAGGTTAATCTAGACCAAAGTCAACTCTTGGTCAACTCTGGTCAACCCTAGAAGTCAAACTAGGTCAACTATGGTCAAACTAGGTCTAACAAGTCTAAATTAGGTCAAACAAGTCATTCTAGGTCTAAACAAGCCTACACTAGTTAACACACACCATTACAAGGCTATCCAAGCCTAAATCAAGCCTATCTCAACTATATCACAATTTCATAATATAACTATATGCTATATAAACTAGCATACATTCATTCATGTCTAACTTAATTATCAATATACATATATATAGATACATACACATTACATATATATATATATATATATATACATATTTTACATGCATTACATTATATATATATACATTATATATAGGTTATAGTACATATTCATTAGGAAATCATCACACACACACACACATATATATATATATATATATATATATATATATATATATATATATATATATATATATTTTGGTGGAAAACACGACGATATATTAATCAAGGCTCAAAATGCCAAAGCCTGAAGCGTATACAAGGCACAAAAAGAAAACGCCTATACAAGTATACCATCAAAAGAAGGAAACAAAGGGGTGGCGGATGACGCTCGAGGTCAGGGGTGGCTCTGGAGCGTCGCCCAGAAAGTGCTCGGACTGTGTGGGCACAGGGTGTTCCGTTTGCGGCATTGGCGGTAGACTTCCCGAATAAGTTGGTCGGCCGAGAAACTGTGGCCTTCGTATATCGCTTTGTTGCGATTCTTCCAAATCACCCACGTGGCGGCCGCTGCGATGATCTGGTGCCCGTAGGAGTGGCTGCCCCAATCGGTCGCAAGATCGTGAAAGCGTCTGCCAATCGGCTCGATACTGAGGCGTTGATAAAGGGTCCTCCAGATGTCTCTGGGCAAGTTCCCTTGGCAAAAGATGTGGTCGATAGTCTCCATCTGGTGATCAGAACAGCAATTGCAGGCTGATGCTAAGCTGATCCCGATGGTGCTGAGGATATCGTCGGTGGGCAATTTCTTTCTCATGGCTCTCCATATGAGGAATGACCACTTCTTAGGGATGCAGTTGTGCCAATAGTGAGTAGTGATCTGAGTAGGTTAGCCCGTTCCAAGGAGAGAGGATCTAGCCGACCTCACAGAAAATGCACCGTTAGCTTCGAGTGTCCAACTCCACTCATCGGCCGCAGGCCCGATCCTAAGACTGCTCTGACGAACGCTTTCCTCTATCTCGTAGCCTCTCCATTCACGCATCTTGTCCCCGTCCCAGGCATTGGTATTGTGGTTCCACAAGTCCCTGATCCTACTGTCTCTCGGGATTTCCGATATGCTGGGGATCAATCTATCCCCGGTCCATCTCTCCCGAAAAGGGTTGGACTCGCCAGTTCCCAGGTGAAGCCTGATGGCCTGTTCGGCAAGGTTACACCCGAAAAGGATACGACGCCATGCTGCCGATGATCTGCTATTAGAGGTAGCCTCTAACGGGTAGATGTGCTTGAAGTACCTGGCTTTCATGAATCTGGTTCATAAATTCTTGGTTGTGCGAAGATGCCACCACAGTTTCATCGAGAAAGCTTGAACGATGTGGGTGAGTTTGGTAAATCCCGACCCCCACCTCAATCGGCTGAGCCATGGAGTCCCAACTCGCCCAATGGTGTTTATCCTGACCGTTGTAGTGCCCCCAAAAGAAGTTGCAAAAGAGCTGCTCGATCGCGGTAAGAACCTTTAATGGCGGGGAGCATGTGGCTAGAGTATGGATAGGAACTGATGTGAGCACATGCTTAATGAGGATCATCTTGCCACCTGGGGATAATGTAGCATTGTGCCACCCATCGATTTTGTTCCTGATTCTAGTGATTAAATTTTCAAAGATTCTGGCATTGGATTTCCCGTACACCAGGGGGCATCCGAGATAGTTGAAAGGGGGATGATCGACATAGAAGGAAGTTAAGCTGAAAATCCTGCTGGCATGCTCGGTGTTGATGTTGGGATTGGCATAGATGACGCTTTTGGATGGGTTGATTTTCTGTCCCGAGCAACTGGAGTATCGTTGCAGGGTATTGTGGACCACTTGAACTGTACCTTCGTCCCCAGAGGAGAAGATAAGTAAGTCGTCAACAAAGGCCAGATGGGTGATGGTAGGACATCCGCTGGCAGTGTGGTATTGTTGGAAGTGCGGGACTCTAATCATGTTGTTGAGGTTTCTACTGAGGGCATCGGCCGCAATAATGAAAACAGTAGATGATAGAGGGTCTCCTTGCCTAACCCCGCGGCTGGATTTGAAGAATCCCTCGGCATGGCCGATTATGACGGTGGAAAACCACCAGTTGCTGACGGATCTCCATACCGTGTTGGTCCAGGTTTCGGAGAAACCGAACGCCCTGAAGACATAGATCATAAATTGCCAGTCCAACCTGTCATAAGCTTTTTCCATGTCAATCTTAACAGCGATATTGCCTCCTCTGACAGGAAATTTCATACAGGTGATTAATTCCTGGGCTAGCATGATATTGTCTTGGATGTTCCTCCCTCGGACGAACCCACTTTGCTCAACGGAGATGATCTTGGGGAGGAGACCCGCCATTCTGGTGGCTACGATCTTGGAGATGATCTTGTTAGTGAAGGTGCACAGACTGATAGGCCGAAAGTCATGAAAGGACTCCGGGTTGTCTTTTTTCGGAATGAGGATGAGGTTGTCGCTCGAGATGGCTTTGGGGTAGGTGGCTCCTTCGAAGAAGGCAATTGCTGCTTCGATGATGTCCTGTTTGATAATGTCCCAGCATGAGCGGAAGAAAACCCCCGAAAATCCGTCTGGGTCGGGAGCGCTGTGCTCATTCAGAGCCCATATCGCGTCTTTTACTTCCTGTTCTGACGGGCGACGTTCCAGTTGGGCGTTGTCCGTATCGTCAAAGAGACATGGGATTTGATCAAGAAATGCGTTGTCTTTATGGGCCGTCTCTTTAGTGAATAATTTGGAGTAGAACTCCGTAGCGGCTTCCTGGATACCCATTTGGTCGGTGATGATGTTCCCGTCATCGTTCGTAGTATGGTTAATCGTTAGCTTCCGTCTGCGGCCGTTGACGCAACCATGAAAGTATTTTGAGTTTTTGTCTCCGTCACTATCCCATTTTAACCTCGCTTTCTGTTTCCAGAAGTCAGTCTCCACTTTGATCCTGAATTTTAGCATAGCCTTCGTAAGGTTTAGGGCAATCCTGGACGCCGGGGAGCGATCCGAAACGAACCTGGCCTCAGCACTGGTTACGTCGTCTTTTGCGATCCTGACAGCTTGGAAGATGTCCCCATATGATTGTTTGCTCCAGTTGGACAAGGCAGACCTCGTCGCCTTGAGCTTATTGCTCACCCGTGTCAGGGGGTCGCATCACACACACACACACACACATATATATATATATATATATATATATATATATATATATAAAAAAAAAAAAATATATATATATATATATATGTGTATATATATATATATATATATAGGCTACCTACATTATATATACATTAACTATATATATATATATATACATTACATATATAGATATATACATATTATATATATACATTCATGTGTATATAGGGAGAGGGAAGGGCAAAGTGTGTGTACATGTGTAAAGAGTGAACTCAGGATGTGTGTGTAATAGGATTTGAATGTGTGTGCTAGTGGATGAGTGTAATTGTGATAGGAATGTAAAATAGTGTGTGTGTATACAAGTGAGTGTGTGTGTGTATGTTGCACAGGAAACAATGAAGGGTACATTGTCATAAAATAGTGTGTGAGAGACTGAGAAAAACCTGGAATTCAATGTGTGTGTGTGTTTAGAGTGTACAGTCAGTTTTTGGACAGAGGAAGGGATTAGTGTTCAGTCACAGGAAGGGAAAGAAAACCAATTCATTCATTTTCAGCACAGTTTCAGTTCAATACATTCAAGTCCCCAAATCAAATCCAATACTCAATGAAAATCATCCAAAATTCACACACAAGTAGATTCCACATAGGAGAACAACATTAAGGTATAAAACCAATATTTAACAGCATTTAAATAGGTAAAATAGACTGTCTAAATTCGATTATTAAAACTGGAAAAACTGAGAAATACTGAAACATATAACTTGGTATCACAAATTGGGTAAATGGAAATTAGCCTTCAAAAACAAGTTAACATCATGGTTTATTGGTTGGTAAGTAAAAACACACTTGTGCACGTGTCTTAGGAAGTGTCTCGTGTCCACCACAACATGACACGACGTATCCAACACGAATAAACCCAAATCAATAAAACTGGACACTGTACAGCAGTGCAGCCTCGTGCGTGTGTGCATGCGTGTCGTGCACACGACACAGGCCAAACCAGGACACGAGCTAACAACCCTAGGTTCGCAACACATAGGGCTACCTACGTGTCATCCTGTACCGCCATGTCGAGTCGCACAGACGTGTCCAAACACGCGTATCAGAACGCGATTTATCGACTGATCAGTTAGTACAAACCCAATGCGGGCTAAAAAATGTATCTGACACGACACGAGAGCGTCTCCAACTTGGAGGACCTCGTGTCAGTCATTGTCCCTTGGCCCACGCCAAGTGGCATGACATGAGTCACCGTGTCCAATGAGTACGACTCTTCGAATAGCAGGACAGTGCGTACGGCTGGAATACGCGTATTCGTGTCCAGATTTCGACACGACACGACAAAAATTCAAACTCAGACCACCGGATAACATCAACCCACACCTGGATCTAAATTCCTATTCAAACACTTTTCAAAAATCAAATCGAAATGCCCTTTGGGGCATTTCATCAAACACCTTGCCTATGGGACTGATACGTGTCCATTTAGGACACAAAATGGACACGAAACCTAGGTTTAGGTATACCTACAATTAGGGTAGACCTAGGGCTTTCCTAATATGCAAAGAAACTGGAATTGTAATGGTGTTTAGATAGTTTTACCTATTGGTGCCCAAATATAAGAAAAGCTTCAATAGGGGGGTTCTCCTTGCTAGCAAATAGCTCCAAATTATCCCAAAGCTGAGATTTTCCTCCACAAACAGCAAGTATACCTAAATTATAACCTATTGCAATTTTTTTGAAAGAAAAAAGAATTAAAATGGAATTTCTATGAATTAATGAAGTTGGGAAAATACCTCTTCTTAAACTTGTGTTCTTTCCTAGAAGAGGCTAGTCCTAAATGGAAGAAACTACTTATAGGGGGGAATAACAATGCTTGGCCGGCCAACTAAGTTAGGGTTAGGGTTTGGCAATAGCTAATGGGCTTAGTTAAAAATCAATGGTTCAAAACCATGACTTATCTATTCTATGCTTAACTTGAGTCTAATGACTAACCATGGGTTAACTCTACTCTAACTAGGGTTACATGACCTAACTATGTCCAAACACAACTAGGGTTAGCTTCTAGGTTAGTCTACCAAAGTCAATGCTAGTCAAAGTCAACCTAGTCAACCATCATTCAAATAATTCCATAATAAATCCTAAAAATTCCCATAAATCCAAATAAATTATAATAAATTCAAATAACCTTAAAAATGACAAAAATACCCTCAAACTAGAAATATGGTAGTGACAAATCTACCCACTTTAAAAGAATTTTGTCCTCAAAATTGAAAGGCGAAATGTAACTGATGAGAAGGATAGAAAGTATACCTCAAGGTCCAAAAAGATATGGATATCGCTCGCGCATCTCATCCTTCCGCTCCCAGGTAGACTCTCCTGGAGAATGATGCCTCCATGCGACGCGTACCAAGGGTATCACCTGGTTCCTCAGAACCTTCTTCCGTTGATCCAGTATCTCCACTGGCTGCTCTGGATAGCTGAGAGAAGGCCCAACCTCAACCTCCGAATGATCGAGCACATGGCTAGGATCAGCCACGTACCGTCTCAACTGTGATACATAGAATACGTTGTGGACCCCCACTAGTGCAAGTGGCAAGTTTAGCCTGTATGCCACGTCACCGACTCTCCCGCTGATAACAAAAGGGCCGATAAAGCGCGGGCTAAGCTTCCCACCTCCACCAAAACGTATCGTACCACGGGTCGGAGATATCCTCAAGAAAACCTGGTCTCCAACCTAATCACAAGCAAGGTTTTAATTTAATTATGATAAACAAACATGATCAATAAAACACAAACAAACAACCTAAATCTAATCCTACTCTAATCTGTACCTCAAACTCCAACGGCCTCCGGTGGCTATCGGCCCAGTGCCGATGTCTGTCTTGCGCCACGCAAAGTCTGTCCCTGATAAGCTTCACCTTCTCGGCTGCGTCAACAACCATCTCTGGTCCCAGTAAAGCTCGCTCACCAACATCATCCCAAGATAAGGGTGTACGATACCTACGCCCGTACAGAGCCTTGAAAGGTGATATCTCAATGCTGGCCTGGAAACTGTTATTGTAAGCAAACTCCACCAAATGCAGATGATCCTCCCAGGAACCTCCAAAGTCTAGGACGTACGTCCGCATCATATCCTCAAGTGTCTGAATAGTCCTCTCTGACTGTCCGTCCGTCTGGGGGTGGTATGCAGTTCTAAACTTGAGCTGAGTACCCAAGCTGGTCTGCAGACTCCTCCAGAAATGGAAAGTAAAGCGACTATCCCGATCCGAGATGATGCTGACCGGAACCCCATGAATCCTGACTATCTGCCACATATACATCTCCGTAAGCCTCTTTGTAGACGTACCCACCTTGAATGGCAAGAAGTGGGCCAATTTGGTCAACCTGTCAACGATGACCCAAATCTTGTCCTTCCCTCCTGGTGTACGCGACAATCCAGATACAAAATCCATAGTGATATGCTCCCACTTCCACTCGGGAATGGGTAATGGCTGCAACAATCCACCGGACCTCTGCCTCTCTACCTTGACCTGCTGACAGACCAAGCACCTAGCTACGAAGCGAGCTACCTCCCGCTTCATCCCGTACCACTAAATATGCTCCCTCGGATCTCGATATATCTTGTTGGCACCAGGGTATATAGAGTACTGAGATCTGTAGGCCTCCTACAAAAACCTGCTCACTGAGATCTCTGCTGGACACACATAAACTGGAACCGTGCCGCAAGGCACCATCCTCTGTAAGAGAAAACTCGCCCTCCACCAATCCTGCTCGAACCTGCTCTCGGAGACACCGCAGAGCAACGTCCTCAAACTATGCCGTCTTGATCCTCTCCATCAAGTCCGACTGTATCTGCATGCCCCACATCTGCATCTGTACTCCGGACACGATCACCTCAATCCCAAGGCTCTCTAAGTCAGCAAGCAAGTGACGGTCCATGGTCAAACACATGGCTGTCGGATACCTACTCAAGGCATCGACAACCACGTTGGCCTTCCCTGGGTGATACTGAAGTAATATGTCGAAGTTTTTCATCAACTCTAGCCATCTGCACTTCCTCATGTTCAGCTCCTTCTGAGTGAATACATACTTTAAGCTCTTGTGATCTGTAAAAATCTCCACCCTCTCTCCATAAAGATAGTGCTTCCACAACTTCAGAGCAAATATCACTGCTGCAAGCTCCAGGTCGTAGGTAGGGTAGTTCTTCTCATGGGAATGTAATTGCTTGGAAGCATAGGCAATCACCTTCCCATGCTGCTGTAAAACACAACCCAGCCCCTTTCCTGAAGCGTCACTATAAATAGTGAATCCCCCTGATCCTGAAGGCAATATCAGAATCGGAGCTGTCGTAAGCCGCTTCTTCAACTCATCAAAAGCTGTCTGACACTCCTCTGACCAAACATACTCAGCATCCTTCCTGGTCAACCGAGTCAACGGCTCTGCGACCCGGGAGAAATCCTGTACAAATCTCCTATAATATCCTGTCAGCCCCAAGAAACTCCTGATCTCTGCCACTGAAGTCGGCGCTGCCCATGCCTCAACTGCTACGATCTTCTTGGGGTCAACTGAGATCCCATCATCAGTCACCATATGCCCCAAAAAGTCAACCCGGTCCAAGAAGAACTCACACTTGGAGAGCTTCCCATAAAGCTGCTCCTTCCTGAGAGTCTCCAGCACTATCCTTAGGTGCTCCTCATGCTCCTCCTCAGTCTTGGAATATACCAAGATGTTGTCAATGAACACCACCACAAACTGATCCAGGTACTGGTGGAACACCTTGTTCATTAGGTTCATAAATACTGTTATTGCATTGGTTAGCCCAAACAGCATAACCAAAAACTCAAACTGCCCGTACCACGTCCTGAAAGTGGTCTTGGGAATATCCTCCCCCTTCCCCTTCACCTGGTGATATCCTGACCACAGATCAATCTTGGAAAATACCCGAGCTCCGTTCAACTGGTCAAAAAGATCATCGATCTGCGACAATGGGTATCTGTTCTTGATCGTGAGGTTGTTGAGTGCCCTATAGTCAATACATATCCGTACTAACCCATCCTTCTTTGGCATAAACAATATTGGTGCACCCCATGGCGACGAACTCAAACGGATGAACCCCTTGTCCTGCAGCTCATCCACCTGCTTCTTCAGCTCTACCAACTCACTGTTGTTCACCTGATAGACATGCTGAGAGATGGGTTCCACTCCTGGAACCAAGTCTATCGAGAACTCAATGTCTCTGTCTGGTGGCAATCCAGGCAACTTCTCTAGAAAAACATCCATATACTCTGCTATCAAGGGGTGTGGAATCGTCTGCTCCTCAACTGAGACTCCGCAGAAAACCCCGCTGCTCTGCTCCGCCTGACGTCTAGAGTACTCAAACTCTGGCTCCCCCGGCACTCTGAAGAGAACTTTATCCCCTCTGTAATCAATGCTGGCGTGGTGCATGCTCAACCAATCCATACCGAGTACTATATCATAGTTCGGCAATGGCATTACGAGCAGGCTCACCTCCAACTCACGGTCTCCCAAAACAACACTCCGACCCTTACAAATATCACTCACGTAGATTCCACCCCCGGTCGTAATCTTGTAAGTCCTAGGCAACGATTCAGCTATGATGCCGTGTCTAATCGTAAATGATACTGATATGAAGCTATGCGAATCACCAGAATCGAATAATGTAAAAGCTGGACTGGAGTTGAGAAGAACTGAACCTGTGATCAGCTCTCCTATCACCTCTGTATCCTCGACCGCCATGGCAAAAGCTCGCCCCTACTGGCCTCCCCTGGCCTGCTGCTGATGCTGAACAAATCTCTGCTGCTGTTTCGGTCGGGCTGGTCCCTTCTGCTGGCCTGCTGGAACCTTGGCTCCTCCTCCCTGAGCTACTCCTCCCTCAGACCTAGCACAATCCCTCAGCTGGTGATCTACCGCTCCGCAAAGAAGGCACTTCCCGAGCCTCTTCCTGCACTCGTGCCATCCATAACCTGGCTTCTTGCAGAATGTGCAACAGACTGTCTGCTGCCTGGGTGCCTGATTCTGAAATTGCTGCTGGTGAACTGGCCTTTGCTGAATCGGCTGCGGCTGGAGCTGCCTCAACTGCTGGTACCGAAAGTGATGCCTCTTGGCCTGGCCTCCGCTGCTGCTGCCCCCAACTGGGTTTTGCCCCCTCTTGAGCCTAAGCTCAAGATCATCCTCAGCCAATAAGGCTCCCGTCAAAATCTCCTCAAAAGTGGCATCCCTGTTGCCCTTGGTCAAGTACTTGACTTCCTTGACCAGACCCTTCCGGAACCTCTGGGCCTTCGTCGTCTCGCTCAAGCCCTCTATGAATCTGCCGTGGCGGCCGAACTCCCCAGCGTAGTCCTCTACTGACAGGCTCCCCTGAACCAAGCTCTCGAACTGCGACTCCGAGGATCGGAGCGCTGAATCTGGAAAGAACTTCTTCTTGAAGAAGCCCTTGAACACCTTCCAGGTCTGTCCAGCTACCCCCACCCTGGGGTCTGACTGATACCAGGTGCGAGCAAGATCTCGCATCCGGCTAGCTGCTGCCTCTATCTGGAGATCTGCCGGTATCCGGGCTAGGCGGAAGATCTCCTCTATATGCTCGATCCACTCGTCAGCATATAGAATCCCCTCTGTCCCCATAAAATCTCTGGGGCTCATCTTCTAGAACTGCTCTATCCCCGGTGTCCTCGGCTGCTGGACCACTGGTCGAGCTGCAACTGTCATAAGGGCCAACTCCATGCCCCTGTCCTGTCGGGCCTACTGTCGGTCCATAAACTGCTGGAAGTAGGCGAACATCTGTGCCGCATCCACATATCCTGTAGACGGCAACTGCTGGAAGGGCATCTCTGGGATGACTGGGTCCTGCCTCCGAGCTAGTGGAGGCATACCCCCTGCTGCTGCTGCTGGAGTCCCAATACGAGCAGATGTGGCAGGAGCTGCAGTCTCCTGTCCCCGCTGAACTGGCTGAGAGGTAGCAGTCCCCTCTACAGCATCCCCATGAATGGTACGCTACGACTGCGTCTCGACCATCCTGAAGACAGACCAACAAGAGCATCAATTTCTGAGAAAGAAGCGATATAACAAAGGCGGACAGTTAAAATTCAAAAGAATCAGTTGACAATAAGGGTTTAGATGGCAATAAAAGAGTTTTTCCTAATGTGATTGAGTACCTGGAAAACTAATATCCTATATCCTACTGCAGGCTGTAGTGATACTCTGGTTTGAATACCATTACACTTCTAGTTTGGACCTGCATGGGCCACCACTAAAAATGTGTCACGACCTGCACCCTAGAGTAAGGGCACGGGAAGTGGGTACGTCCAGCCTACGCCGCAGTGTCGGTGGTAGAACACTGTCCTAGGTCACAACATCTAACAATATTATTCTAAGCAGTTTATACTCCCCGAATGGGGGTGACATAGCAGAATGTAAATTCAATCACAACTAAGGATGGAGAAGCACGATATGATATAGAACTCAAGGAAATACAGATGATCAGAAGAGTCTAAGATAACATCTCAGCAAATATCCAGAAATACAAGTCTCAACTACTGAATATGAAAGAATATATACAACCCAGATCTCAAGACAGAAATAAAGTCTAACTAAACTAGTCTCAAGACAACATAAGTAAGATAAAGCCTAACTAAACTAGTCTAGGCAGTAGGGGTAAAGTCATCAGCTAGAGCTGGGTCCTCCTGAGGGTCCAGCTCACAAGTGTCGTCTTGGGCTGCCCCGTAGAAGGTATCTACACAGGCCTCCTCCTTGTCCTCTGTAATATTTTCAACAGGTCCAGTCAGGATCGGAGCGAGCACAATACATCTCAACAGATCATAGCAGGTTAGAAAATGTAAACATGCAGTAGAGTAAGATACAGAAACCTGAAAGGAAGTACATAATGTAAAAGAAGAGAACTGTATGTAAATAGCTACTGTATATAGAGAACTAATAGTGGCTAGTGATGTAGAGTACAGGATAGCACATATGAACAGGACAGATTAGCACATGATCTATACTAAAGAGTTTCACATGATCTACACTACTATGGAATTTGTTCATATGACTATTTGCACTCCTCCGTTTTCCCCATTCAATACACAAGGATCTAAGCAGGTTATGTTATTATACATGATATCACATGAAGGCCCATGAAAGAGTGCACATGATAGTATACATGAGGGCTCCGTGAACATGAGAGTACATGATTCATAGGAGTATACATGTATGGTGAAAGCACAGGAGTACATGATGAAAGTGAAACGCACATGACAAAATGTACCCGATGCTTCCGATGGAGATAACATCGCATGAAGAGATCCATATAGTACTAATCCGTGATAATGTCGTGACAGCATTAAGTAAAGTAATCTAAAGCAGGAATATAATTCTAAGAAGTTATGAAATAATCAGAGAATGTACTCGCCTGCTATTTGAGTGTCCGGATGAAATGTACTGTCCGAGGAGATGTGTCTGGCTCCTAATCAGAACAACACAAGTCACAACAAGTCTAAAATGGTATAATGAAGTCCTACTATGCATTCTACATGATTCTAGGTTAATCTAGACCGAAGTTAACTCTTGGTCAACTCTGGTCAACCTTAGATGTCAAACTAGGCCAACTATGGTCAAACTAGGTCTAACAAGTCTAAATTAGGTCAAACAAGTCATTCTAGGTCAAAACAAGCCTAGACTAGTTAACACACACCATTACAAGGCTATCCAAGCCTAAATTAAGCCTATCTCAACTATATCACAATTTCACAATATAACTATATGATATATAAACTAGCATACATTCATTCATGTCTAACTTACTTATCAATATACATATATATAGATACATACACATTACATATATATATATATATATATATATATATATATATATATATATATATATATATATATATATATATATATATACATATTTTATATGCATTACATTATATATATATATATATACATTACATATAGGTTATAGTACATATTCATTAGGAAATCATCACACACACACACACACACACACACACAAATATATATATATATATATATATATATATATATATAGGCTACCTACATTATATATACATTACATATATAGATATACATATATTATATATATACATTCATGTGTATATAGGAAGAGGGAAGGGCAAAGTATGTGTACATGTGTAAAGAGTGAACTTAGGATGTGTGTGTAATAGGATTTGAATGTGTGTGCTAGTAAATGAGTGTAACAGTGATAGGAATGTAAAATAGTGTGTGTGGGTGTATACAAGTGAGTGTGTGTGTGTAGGTTGCCCAGGAAACAGTGAAGGGTACACTGTCATAAAACAGTGTGTGAGAGACCGAGGAAATCCTGGAATTCAATGTGTGTGTGTCTGTTTAGAGTGTACAGTCAGTTTCTGGACAGAGGAAGGGATTAGTATTCAGTCACAGGAAGGGAAAGAAAACCAATTCATTCATTTTCAGCACAGTTTTCAGTTCAATACATTCAAGTCCCCAAATCAAACCCAATACTCAATGAAAATCATCCAAAATTCATACATAAGTAGATTCCACATAGGAGAACAACATTAGGGTATAAAACTAATATTTAACAACATTTAAATAGGTAAAATAGACTGCTTAAATTCGATTATTAAAACTGGGAAAACTGAGAAATACTGAAACATATAACTTGGTATCACAAATTGGGTAAATAGAAATTAATCTTCGAAAATAAGTTAACATCATGGTTTATTGGTTGGTAAATAAAAACACACTTGTGCACGTGTCTTAGGAAGTGTCTCGTGTCTACCACAACGTGACACGACGTGTCCAACACGAATAAACCCAAATCAATACAACTGGACACTGCACAGCAGTGCAGCCTCGTACGTGTGTTCACGCGTGTCGTGCACACGACACAGGCCAAACTAGGACACGAGCTCACAACCCTAGGTTCGCCACACATAGGGCTACCAACGTGTCATCCTGTACCGCCGTGTCGAGTCGCACAGACATGTCCAAATATGCGTATCAGAACGCGATTTATCGACTAATCAGTCAGTACAAACCCAGTGTAGGC
Organism: Iris pallida; assembly: GCA_029216955.1. NCBI lineage: Eukaryota > Viridiplantae > Streptophyta > Magnoliopsida > Asparagales > Iridaceae > Iris > Iris pallida. The sequence goes on from JANAVB010021791.1 coordinate 3,808,046, forward strand.
TAGAAAACGTGTTCGATGTGACATGATAGCGTCTTAAACTTGGAGGATCTCGTGTCAGTCATTGCCCCTTGGCCCACGCCAAGTGGCATGACCTGAGTCGCCGTGTCCAATGAGTACGACTCTTCGAATAGCAGGATAGTGCGTGCGGCTGGAACGCGCATGTTCGTATCCAAATTCCAACATGACATGACACAAATTCGAACTCAGACCACTGGAAAACATCAACCCACACCTGGATCTAAATTCCTATTCAAACACTTTTCAAAAGTCAAATCGAAATGCCCTTTGGGGCATTTCATCAAACACCTTGTCTATGGGACTGATACGTGTCCATTTAGGACACGAAATGGACACAAAATCTAGGTTTAGGTATACCTACAATTAGGCTAGACCTAGGGCATTCCAAGTATGCAAAGAAACTAGAATTTTAATGGTGTTTAGATGGTTTTACCTATTGGTGTCCAAATACAAGAAAAGCTTCAATAGGGGGGGTTCTCCTTGCTAGCAAATAGCTCCAAATTGTCCCAAAGCTGAGATTTTCCTCCACAAACAGCAAGTATAAGTAAATTAGAACCTATTGCAACTTGTTTTAAAGAAAAAGGAATTAAAATGGAATTTCTATGAATTAATGAAGTTGGGAAAATACCTCTTCTTAAACTTGTGTTCTTTCCTAAAAGAGGCTAGCCCTAAATGGAAGAGACTACTTATAGGGGGGAATACCAATGCTTGGCCGGCCAACTACATTAGGGTTAGGGTTTGGCAATAGCTAATGGGCTTTGGGCTTAGTTAAAAATCAATGGTTCAAAACCATAAGTCATGACTTATGACTTATTTATTCTATGGTTAACTTGAGTCTAATGACTAACCATGGGTTAACTCTAGTCTAACTAGGGTTACATGACCTAACCAAGTCCAAACACAACTAGGGTTAGCTTCTAGGTTAGTCTACCAAAGTCAATGCTAGTCAAAGTCAACCTAGTCAACCATCATTCAAATAATTCCAAAATAAATCCTAAAAATTTTCATAAATTCAAATAAATTATAATAAATTCAAATAACCTTAAAAATGACAAAAATACCCTCAAACTAAAAATATGGTAGTGACACTCGATGTCCGCCACGTGTCAGCACCACAGAAGCCCGTACCGTGCAATGACGGCATATTCTTTCATATCTTAGAAGCCCTAATGCACATCGCATATATGTTCGGTTCTCTATAAATAGAAGGAGTTCTTCTTCCACCAAAGAGGAAAAAAAGAGAGCGAACATTGATAATCAATAATCTTCAAAGGAACAATGATCTCTATCTACGAAGAGTCGACCACCCTCATCCACCTATCAACCAAAGAACCAACCAACCAACCATCTTCAAGGGATCTTCTCATCCAGACAACCTCTTGATCGGTGACCCCAGAGTCCCATCAAAGGTGCCAGAGAGCCATAACAAGGTTGATTTGTCGTCAGATCGTCAACGGAGTAAAGGAGCCGCTGTAATGTGTGATCTGCATCGTCATACTTTCCTAGAAACCTCTTCTCCCTGTACTAAGAATATCCTATTTAGGACTTCCTTCTTTGTGCACAGATACCTTATACATTCAATAAAGCAAAAAGTTCGTTCAACCTTTTTTTACGTCGAACAAAATGGCGACTCTGCTGATGATGCAATCTGGTGACAACTTATTGGAAGCTTCTCAAGACATGTTGATCGTACGCTTCGACCAGCAGGCTTTTGAAGATCTCCTCTCTGATAAAAATTCAAAGACATCGAAGTGGTTCATACAACTGAAGAAGACTTGACGTGTCTGGAGGCCTAAGGCGGCTGCAGGCAGCAGTACGATAGCGGGAACTATGTCTTAGGTTTCCCTCAACGTCAAGGCTACAGAGAAGATTCCGACTTCTACAGCCTGATCCCCTCGCCCGATTCTCATCTCGGGAAAACATAGCAAAGAAGATGGTATTTCCATGGTTGATCTGAAGAAGGAACGATGCCAAAGGAAGCGCACATCGATCCAACCCCTCATGACGGAAGTATTGCCGACAAAAAGATCTGTCTTCGACAGAATCACTTTTTCTTCAGGTAAACTTTCGTCGGACTCTGAATACTACTCATCCGCTGGGGGTAGTATGAAGAGATCCCAGGTAGCTCGTGCTTCGTACAATAAGCGTGCGACACCTATGGCAGACCATAGGACCGTGTTGACAATAACACGCATAGCCGACGAAAAGCTATACAAGACTGGCTCTCGTACTCCGATGCCTCAACCAGTCGAATCTCCCTTCCACTGGGTGCTTCTGTGTGTAAGCCAAGCCAGGGGGTATATCTCACGGAAAGGAAGCCACGTGAGCAGCATCCCGACAGGAACGACAGGAGGCTTCCTCGCCAGACCCGCTATGGTCATGCTTATAAGCAGTTTCCCTGTATTGTACAATAGGAGTGCTACGACAGAAGATCCAACCCTCTCCCAAGTGGAAGAAGAATCTGTGGTGCAAGACGTGCCTAACCAGGAGTCAATGAGACATAGAGAAGACGAGCCCCGCCTTGCCATATGCTACGCGGCACAGGGTTCCAGAGCTTTCAAGAATCCAACCAGAATCCTCCCATGTCGGTGGCTAAACCGAAGAGGAGGTCAGAGAATAGTAAAGCTAAAGTACCTGATGCAGGTGTGTTCCAAGGCACTCGTTCCATCTCTGCATTGGATGCCTTATCAAAAACTAGGGGTAACCAACCTCCTACCATGCACAACAACCCTATGTTCCAATCTGACGAGGCACAATATGACATGGATGTCTCCATTGGCGCAGCCAGTCACCAGACCGGGGGTAGCAACCATACTGTGTCCGAAGAACATCACAATCTTACGATATATCCTCAGGACAGGAAGACTCAGGCATTTGAGCCAAAAAGTGAAGGATCTACGGCTCCCTCGAGTCACCCTCACACTCGGTCTATGTTCATAGTCGACGACAATGAGGAAGACAACAGTAAAGCTCTCAGACGTATCAAAGTCCTCGAGACGAAGTTAGATACGATAACAAACACCATGAAGACCCTGTCATCGGTCATAATCAACCTCAAGAGTAGTATGTCTCCCGCTGCCTCTACACCTACGTACGATCTGCCAACCAATGACGAATCCAGCAGGTTGCCTACTGCCAATCAGACAGGACCCTCCTCGCCTACTCCATCGGCTACAGGCTCCGTAATATCGGCCAAGATACAGCAGGCCATTAAGGAGCTGTATGCTCGTCATGACGCCAAGAAGAAGTAAGCAACGCTCCGAAAGATGGGGATCCGACAGCCATACCCTGCTAAGTGGGACAATGTCGTCTATCCTTCCAAATACAATTCGTAGACGCTTACACCTTATAAAGGGAAGGGGTTGTTAGCCCAATGATTGTATCATGTTTTTGAATATGGTTAATATGTTAAGTTTAGCATTTCATTATCACTAATCTTCATACTATCGCTATAGCATTTCTACTTATACTTATACCTTTGGTGATATGTGTCTATTGGTTTACATATTAGTGATATGAGCTTATCTATCCTAAATTTAATTGGGTTGCCAAAATCAAAACTATATTTTTGATTGTGGCCATTCAATTAAGTTTAATCATTATGATATCACTAACATTTATGCTATCACCTTAGCACTTATACTTAAACTCAGTATTGTCCTAATATGCATTAATCTTATCACACTTGCTACTATATATATTGCTTTGTTCGTCTAACATGTACATGCAGAAAAGAAATAAGTAAGATCAATGTGGACATATGCAACGAAGAAATCATGGTGGGCCAAAGACGACGGATCCTACAAGATTTCTCTGAACCACCCGACGACATCTCCGGAGCTATGCACTCGGGGGTTCCGCTCGTCGGGGTTTTGGAGGCGAAGCTCCCGAAAGGTATTCAGTTTTTGCAAACTGGATATCTTTGGACAGCTGTCGCCAAGGGAAAAAGCCAACACCTATCAAAGAAAGAAGCCAAGCTATGCCATCATTATTTCAAGACTCTGAAGAAGCCTGTACCTGCTACAGTATATCTGTAGTCTGTAATGATTCTTAGGAATAATTGTAAACACAAGAAATGGATGGAAAAATCAAAAGCTAGGGTAGAAACTAGCCCAGGATCATTTTCGACTGAAAACCGACATACCGACGGTATACCGGTGCATACCGACGGTATACCGATTTTGTTCACAGAAAATTTCTGTCTACAAAATTGGCATACCGACGGTATACTGGATCATACCGACGGTATACCGATTCCGTAACGTTGAAAGTCCAACCGTCGGATTTCCAGCATTAAATGATCCCAACGGCTATATTTCGAGCCGTTGCAATCCCAGACCGGTATACCGACGGTATGCCGACTCATACCGGCGGTATACCGGTTCGCAGACTGAAAAGTTGCCTTGAGCTATTTTCAATGCTTTGGTTATAAATAGCCTTGAACCCCTTCATTCAAGGTTGATGCTTTGAGCCTAAAAATTTCTAAACCACCAAAGCCTATCCACAAACAACTCTACAAAGCTTTTATTTGCCATCCACAAATTGTGTTAGGGTTATTGAGTTGAAAAGTGAGATCTTTATCTTATTGTATAAGGAGATCAAAACCTATTATGAAAGGTTGAAGTTGGGGAGTCTCGTATCCAAACACTCGGTTGAAGTTGGAGAGTCTTCGTATCCAAACTCTCAGTTGATGTTGGAGAGTCTTCGTATCCAAACTCTCGGTTGAAGTCGGAGAGGCCTTCGGATTAAAGCTCTTGTGTAAGAAGTTGGCGAGTTCTTCGGATCCAAACTCGTGTGTAACTATTTGCTCAAATAGTATATTAAATCCGGAGAGAGTTCCGGGACTGGATTGCCTCTAGGGAGGATACGAGGATACATCGGGTATCGGTAATATTATTTCTTGTTCTCTTGTACTTATATTTTTAAATTGTCAATTAGCTTGTGCTAAGTGCTTGATTAGTTAGCTTGACCCTATTCACCCCCCCTCTAGGGTTCCTATAATTGGTATCAGAGCAAGGACTCTATTGTTAGGCTTAACATCCTTAGAGTAGATCCTTGTTATTTTTCTATTGTATAGTATTCCTCCTACTCCTCCTCTGATAAAGAGGGTTTTACTTCTAGTAGCATAGTCAATCATGTTTCTTCTAAATGCAAGAAATTCTCTAAGTGGAAAGCCATGGCTAAACAATCCTTAGAGATTCTTGACAACCTTCATTCTACAAATGAAGAACTTTCTTAAAAGGTTATTCATTTAGAAGAAGCAAATGAGTTTTTGAGAAATGAAAACAATGTTTTATTATCTAGACTTGATTCTCAAAACTCATCTTGTGTTTCTTTAAAGAGTTTGATTGAGGCTTTAATTTTGAAAATCAAATCTCTTTCCTCATCAATAGAAGATCTTAAGAGGCAAACTCATGAGCTAAATTATTTGCATGATTCTTCTATTGACCCTTTAAAGAAACAAAATGATGATTTTCTTTCTAGAATTGTTTTATTTGAAAAAGAGAATAATGCTTTAAATGTTAAATTTGATTCTCTTGTATGCATGATGATTTGATATTAGAACATGATATTCTTAAGACCAAATCCATGTATGCTCACTCTAGAGACATTCATCATTCTAGTATGTCACATGTTCATAACCATGCTCATTCTGATAGATGTGCACACACTAGCATTAGATGCTTCTATTGCTCTCGTATTGGACACATGAGCTTTACATGCCCTATTCGTAGGACCTTCACTACTAATGCTAGAGTAAGTGCTATATGGGTCCCTAAAGCTAATAAATGTGGATCCAAGTTTATTTGGATACCAAAGTCTTCATCTAATGTTGTAGGTGAAGCTTCTTGTATCGGGACATAGCACCGAGGAGCGTGTTGGTGGTTGCAAAGCTCAAAGGTCATCTTCTAAGCAATTGTACCAACACAAGTGTGGCCACTAGAGCCACTTTGGTAACATGCTAATCGTTTCTCTTTAAATTATTTATATTTATAAAATCTAGCATGTTTCTCTTGATGTCTTGCTACTAGCTCACATTGATATCCTTCAGTTGCCTTCTATAAAAATCAATGTGAGATACAATACTAGCATGCTTAGTTAATTTTCTTATTAATTCTTTTATCTAGCATGACTAATTACTCGGCTTAACTGATTAGTTCACACTATATAGTTTATCACTCGTTTTCTATTAGTGTGACATATTTATATATGCATGCTCGTTATTCTTAATCTAGTCCATAGGAGCTTGTTTTTTGTTTTGAGTTAATATGATTTTAACTCTCCGTCTCTAAAGTTTTTGAGGAAAGTTACTTCTTACCGATTTCTCATTAATTTGTAATATTTACTTTAAATCGGTATTTGTGAATATATATATTTAGCACAAGCTTCTTATCACTTGACAATTATACACTTATACTTCCATTTTAACCTTGTGCTTACATAATATATTTATTATTGATTCTCATACTTTATCTTGATTATCTTCTTGAGAATAAATTATGTCTTTGCCTAATGAAGTTTATTTATACATGTTTTTGAATTTGTAATGGTTTTTCAAATACTCGTTAAGGATACATGACTATATATATTATTTCCATCTACATATAGTTCATGTATCCCTTATATTGATATCTATTTTTGTATAAATACCTTTATGTAGGCATATGAGTTAAGCTAAAGTTTTATATTAACTTGTAGAGTATTTATTCATACTTGTTACTTTCAAACTTGTGCTTAACTCATACTCTAGCTATTGATTCTTTTGATCAAATTAGTGTCTCTCTTTTTGAATCAATTAGCTTCTTCCTTAAAGTCTTCTTTTGATGATATCTTCTTGACCTTTTTGGTTGGCATTATGGATACATGTTCTTAATTGATTTTTGATCTTTTCATGTATGCCTTTTCGTGATATATATAGTTTCATATATATAAAAGACTCCTAGCTTTTGATATTTATTTGTTTTATATCTTTAAGTTGGGATGGTGAGAGAAAATATTTATTTATGTCTTGCACTTGACTATTTATGGAAGTTCTTTTAAGAATCACATGGTTTTGTGCTTTGTCTTATTTTTATATTTACCTCCGTTTTTAGTGCACATTTTCAAATCTATATCTTCTATATACTCCTATTGTGCACTATGAAAGCATTTTCGTTAAAATATGATTCTTGATATCTTTAGCACATTTATAGCTTTCTTGATCTAAATGATCTTTCCTTGCTCATTCCTTGGATTTATGCTTCTTTTGAATTATTGTTGCCCAATAATTTTTGTAGCACATGAGAATACATGTAATTGATACATCATATTTCTTATGACCTTAGCTACTATGGTTTGAGCTTTTATGTTGAGATTTTTCACATCTAGAGAATACACTTATTTTATAATGGCTATAATATCTTGCATTCTCTAGATCAATATATTATTATCTTGGACTAATCTCAATATTTGGCAAAGAGATTTATTTTATTATGTTTTCATGAGTATCTCTTTTGGTCTATACTTGATAAGAGATTAACTTATTTATTTGTCATCTTATGCTCTTATCCTTGCTTAGTAAAGAGTCTATAAATCATTTTGCTCATTCAAAATGTATTATACTTATTGAGAATTCTTTGCTTAAGCAAGTATTTTTAGTGTTAGTGACTTAAGATTTAATGAACACATTTATCTTGTTAATGGCTTCCCTCATTAATCTTATTTGGATTATATAGTTTGCTTATTTGTGATATATTATTAAGCTATATAATTTTGCTCACTTTCACACATCTAGCTATATTCCTATACTTCAATCTATATATGATATGCTAGTTTACAAAAACAAGATCTATATTTCTTCTAAATGTAATTTGTATCCTATTTTAGATACATATGTTTGTTCTCTAAAACTAGTTTTACAAATTCTTGATTAGATCTTGTTTCTCTTGGAGGTTTGTGATTCCTTTCTTTATGTCTTCTTCCTTATTAGTCATTAGCATGTATCTCTTAAATTTCTTTCACTTTTTGAGTCATGATTTTATCGTATTATCATTTACATCTCTTCTTGATTTTGTTTGCAATCATTTAAATGAGAATGACTCTTTTCCATTTTTTTTATTGTTTTGTGAGATTTTATCACAAATATGGATTTGGGATTTTCTTTATGAGATTTGTTGGATCATGTTTAATTTGTTTATTTTTATTGATAAAAGATCCTAATGGTTGAGTAGTCCTATATTATCTTTTTATATGATTATCAAACTAATTTATTACTCTACTTTGACTACTCATGGATTGCCACATATGGGCCTTTGCTATTTGAACTTTATGGGTTATTAATTTACCATTAGCAAGGTTTGGATTTATCCGTTGTTTGATAAATATGTGGTACAACCTAGTCCATGCAAAGTAATAAATTAGTTGATTCTTTCTTGATTAGATAATCATGGACATGATATTTGAGGTTTATTTTTATTTTATTTTTGAGCGATATTTTGACTCTCATCATGATTGATTTAACTGTCCTTATTCTTTTTCATGATGACATATTTTGATTACATGTGCTATATTGGATTATTCTTTTGATTTTTTTATCTTTTGCCTCTATTAATGGATATCTTCTCTTGACTAAAGATGACATTATTTCTCTTTTGACGATATTGTAGCCTTATATGCATTAAGCACGGGGGAGAAATCCATAGTTGATTTACCCCCAAATCTTTTAGTTATATATTCTATAATTTATGCTATATGTGCTTTGGAACTATATACGCATATTTTGAGGGGGAGCAAATCAATTGATTCAATTGATTTATACCCTTAAATATGTCGTATACTGTCACGTCCCGCACCCTGGAGTAAGGGCACGAGACGTGGGTACGTCTAGCCTACGTCGCAGTATCGGCGGTAGAACGCTGTCCTAGGTCAACATACATCTAGCAATATATATCTAAACAGTTTATACTCCCCGAATGGGGGTGACATAGCAGTAATAAACTCAATCACAACTAAGGAAGAGATAGCATGATATGAAATAGAACTCAAGGAAACAAAATAGATGAAAAGTAGTCTAAGATAATCCCAGCAAATATCCAAAAGTACATGGTCTCAGATACAGAATGAAAGAATATACAACTCTGAACTCCAAATAAAGTCTAGCTAAAACATGTCTCAAGACTACAAAAGTAAGATAAGCCTAACTAATCTAGTCTAGGCAATGGGGGTGATCTCCTCAGCTAGAGCTGGGTCCTCCTGAGGGTCCAGCTCGCAGGTGTCATCTAAGGCTGCCCCGTAGAAAGTGTCCAGGCAGGCCTCCTCCTCGTCCTCTGTAATATTTCAACAGGTCCAGTCCGGACAGGAGCGAACACAGTACATCTCAACAGTTCATAGCAGGTTAGAAAATATAATCATGCAGTAAAGTAAGATACAGGTACTGAAAGAAGTACAGTATGTAAACAGAGAGAGAAAGCTGTAATAGAAATATCTACTAAAGATAGAGACTAACAGTGGCTAGTGAGTCAGAGTACAATATAGACATGTAAATGGCATAGGAGATTCTGATAAAATACTATAGAAGAGATTCTGATAAGATACTACTTGGGTATTATTCACATGTCTACTTCTACTCCCCCGTACCCCCAATCAATACACAAGGATCCAGCCAAATTATGTTATGATTCCATGCAAGGCCCCCGAAGGGTGATACATGGATGTCCCATAAATGGGGATTCTAGGAGATTCTAGGATACCAAGTGAATGGGATAAGAGATTCTAGGAGACTCTGTGATCATAAGAGTATATGTCACAAGTGATCGAAGAACCAGTGAAGCATAGTGATACGCCATGTAAGTGAAACACACAGAACATGTAGTACCCGATGCTCCCTAAGGATAATATCTTAAGAAGGGATCCATATAGTACCAATCCGTGTGACCAACGTGACAGTACAACTATAGTAATCTACTGTAGGAAATAATTCTAAGCAAGATATGAAATGATCAAAGAATGTACTCGCCTGGTATCTGAGTGTCCAATATGAAAGTACTGTCCGAGGAGTGGTGTCTGGCTCCTAATCAGAACAGCACAAGTCACAACAAGTCCAAAATGGAATAATGAAGTCCTACTATGCATTCTACATGATTCTAGGTCAATCTAGGCCAAAGTCAACTCTTGGTCAACTCTGGTCAACTCTAGAAGTCAAACTAGGTCAACCAAGTCTAAAATAGATCAAACTAGTCTATACTAGTCTAACAAGGCTATACTAGGTCCAAATAACTGTATAAGCCCAATCTAGGCTCACCAAGCTATACTACATTACTTAGGCCTATTCTATAACACATGAACATATTGTACCTAGGTATAATACATACACAAGTTGTTAATATATGTGACATACACATACACTTGTATAACCCACACATCCCATGTAGGTATCTAGACTAGATACCCAAAACACAACCACCAATTACATATATATATATATATATATATATATATATATATATATATATATATATATATATATATATATATATTACCTCTATATATATACCCATAGCAAATAATCACATAGAGAAAATAGGATACCATAGAGAGGGAAACAGAAATGTGTGTGTGGGTGTATGATGTGTGAACATGACAGAAATGTGTGTGTGTGTGTGTATGAGGGGTGAACATGAAAGCAATGTGTGTATGTGTGTAACTGAACAATGGTTAGATAGGAGGCTATGTGTCATGTTGCATTACATTAACCCAAATCAGTATGAAATAACAGTGTCAGAAACAGTGTCATGTGTGTGTGTGGATGGTGTTAATCTCAGGAATATGGAGTGGCAGGAAATAGTATAGAGTGTGTGTGTGTTTACATGAAATGAGTGAAAGGGTGAGTGTTACTGAACAGTGAGGAGAAGGAGAGGAAACCAATTCATTCCCAGGTTTAAGACCACAGGAAGAATCTCAGATTTCAGTCTACAGTCCACATTCTCAGGTATCATAAATTCAGTGTAGGCATTCATTTCCAGGTTTTGAAAAGAAACAATAATACAAACAAAGTCAAGGTAACTCAGGTTCAGCCATAGCAAAACAGTTAACACATGAATCTAACAGTTGACAGTAACATGTCCCTGTGTGTTCAACATATCAAAATACCACTAACACATTCCCAGATTTCCACTTAACTAAAACCAATTTACATTACCTAGATCATAAATCTGAATTTTCAGATTAAGTCTACAAATCTACATTCTCAGGAAATGCATAAATTCAGTGAAGAACATTCATTACCAGGTTATCAACCATTTGAATTAAAACTTAGTTAACATAGGTTATAACATGTAGGGATCAAAATCATTAGAAAACATCTATAAAATAGTAGCTTAAAACACTAGTTCAATTTTTTTAGAATCAACATTTAAAAATTGAAATTAGTTTGCAGTTCATTTGAATCAACCCAATGGTCAAAATGGCCATTCACAAACAAAACTAAATTTGAAATGATAAATCTCATCAATGTGGATCAACACAAATGTGGGGGATGATTTCAGTGAAGAACATCAGGTAATTTGGAAAAATTACGTGTTCAGGAATTTGAAAAGAACACAGTATCAGTGAGAAATGGTTTCAGTGAAGGATTACTGATTTCTCATTCATTCGAAATACAAATCTCCACCTAAAACTGACTTAATCATGAAACTAATATTTAACAGAGATAATCAACACATATTGAATCTATCTAATCAAATTAAACAAGATTTAAAGCATTTAAAACAATTACACAGGAACACATATATAGGATCACTGAAAACCCACAGTGCACGACACGTGCACAATCGTTTTCTTCTTCGACACAATACGGGGACACATGGGACTTGACAAACGGGATGTCAGTCATGGCCCCATGCCATGTGTCAAGTTTCGTGTCAAAACAATACGTCTCGTGTCCACTACAGCCCCCGAGTAGCAGGGGAGGACTGTAGCGCGTGCGCGCGTGTGTGCACCGCGTGTCTCCCTAGGCCTGACACGACACAAAAACCAAACACAGACACTAGAAACCCACAGGCAAGATCAAAACCCTAGTTCCTATTCAAAAAGTTTCTACAAAACTAAACGAAATGTCCTTAGTGGCATTTCGACAAACACCTACGTACTACCACTGATACGTGTCCAAATGAACACGAAACCTACGAAACCCGACACGACACTAATACAGATACTTAAGGGACCCCTAGGGCTTCCTAATCATGAAAACAAATCGAAAGTTCATGGAGAAATGAGAAAGTTACCTATTGTTGAACTTTCAAGAAAAACCCCCAATCAATAGCTCTTCTCTTGATATCCCAATCCACTCAAATCACAACAAACTGAGATGAAACCTTAACAACAGCAAGAATAGGTATATTAGAACCTAATGGAAGAGATTAGAATGAAAAAGGAAGAGGAATAGAGTTCTAGGGATTAAAATGCAATAGGAAACTAACCTTCTAAAACTTGAGCCTTCCTAAGAAAGAGGCAACCCTAAATTTTAGGAGGGTATTTATGGGGTGATGATCCCAATAGGGATAGGGTGGCCGGCCAACCATGTCTAGGGATTAGGGTTTGAAATTTTCTTGGGCTTTGGGCCAACCTACAAGGCTATGGTTTGATTTGATTAATAAAGGTTCTAAATCATAAGCCATGACTTATGACTTTCTAATTCCTATTGCTAATTATAATCTAATGACCAAACCAATGATTAGGCTAGGTTAGACTAGAGTCATATAACCTAACCAAGTCCATACTAACTAGGGTTAGCTCCTAGGTTGGTCTACAAGGGTCAACATTAGTCAAAGTCAACCTAGTCCAAACAATTCCAAAATAATTCCTAAAAATTCCCATAAATTCAAATAAATTCTAATAAATTTAAATTACCCCAAAAATTACAAAAATACCCTCACACTAGAAATGTGGTAGTGACATATACCTAGTTCATCATGGACCCATATTTCTTCAATTTTATATCCTATTATTGTGGTCATGATAATTATATTTTGTGAAGGATCTATGAGAGTCCATACAATTGTTTTTCATCATATTATCTCTCTTTTATATGGGTTAAATAGGCCATCTTGCTAATATTAACCTTTGTATCTTATCTTGATGACTATTATGCTTTCATTGATTTGGCTTTCCTTGTATGCTCAATTGATTTGGCTTTTATTGTTGAGGACTTATCCAAAATTATGATTTTTATCACCTTTGGTTGCACTTTGAGGGGGAGCATTTAAGTCGACTGAATTTCTCTTTCTCAAGTATTTTTCTCCTTTACCTTCATGTTTATTTAAAGGGTATTCATATAGCATGATAAGGTAATTAAGTTCAAATGCATGAACTTGGATAAGCATATAGATTTTGCAAATAATGAGATTACTTTATATCAATTGCAATATTTTACATTGATCATTCTTTTATTTTGTTCCACTATTTATTTGTGGATAATTATAATTATTAATGGTTTTTTATCAATGTTTCAAATTTACATCTTTTCAATTGGTATCAAGTTTATTTAATGTCATATCTCAATTGTTAGTTGCAATTATCTATTCCTCATGGACTTTGTTTGAAATCCTTTATTTCATAGTTCTCTTCCAAAACTAGAGCAATATTTCATATCCTATTGTGCTTTGGATTTATTCTTTGGATTTCAAGTTGGTAAACTACTTATTTCTTGTTTTTCAAATTCTTTTAGTTTTACCAACCATATTGTGTTTTGACAAGCAATCTTCTATTTAGTACTCTACATTTGGTATGTAGTTTTATACACTTGTCTTTACACACTTCTCCTATTGTTCCTCAATTAGTATATCTTCATCATGATTGTCTATGCCTTTCCCATGCTCTAATTTCTATGCTTGAGATTGATTTCTTTTTATCTCTTAGTACGGGGGAGCCTATTTTTGATCATGTCAAAGGGGGAGAGGAAAGTTTAAGTATGTACTTATAAGTAATCGAAGTAGTATGTTTTCAGTGATATTGCTTATGTCTTTTGTATATTAGTGATACATGCATCTATTATGTCCATACTAAACTTAACCGATTTGCCATAATAAAAAAGGAGGAGATTGTTGGCCCAATGATTGTATCATATTTTTGAATATGGTTAATATGTTAAGTTTAGCATTTCATTATCACTAATCTTCATACTATCGCTATAGCATTTCTACTTATACTTATACCTTTGGAGATATGTGCCTATTGGTTTACATATTAGTGATGTGAGCTTATCTATCTTAAATTTAATTGGGTTGCCAAAATCAAAACTATGTTTTTGATTGTGGCCATTCAATTAAGTTTAATCATTATGATATCACTAACATTTATGCTATCACCTTAGCACTTATACTTAAACTCAGCATTGTCCTAATTTGCATTAATCTTATCACACTTGCTACTATGTATATTGCTTTGTTCGTCTAACATGTACATGCAGAAAAGCAATAAGCAAGATCAATGTGGACATATGTAATGAAGAAATCATGGTGGGCCAAAGACGACGGATCCCACAAGATTTCTCTGAACCACCCGACGACATCTCCGGAGCCACACACTCGGGGGTTCCTCGTCGGGAGGCAGCACCCCTCGTCGGGGGTTTGGGGGCGAAGCCCCCGAAAGGTATTCAGTTTTCGCAAACTGGATATCTTTGGACAGCTGCCGCCAAGAGAAAAGGTCAACACCTATCAAAGAATGAAGCCAAGCCATGCCATCATCATTTCAAGACTCTGAAGAAGCCTGCACCTGCTACAGTATATCTGGAGTCTGTAACGAGTCTTAGGAATAATTGTAAACACAAGAAATGGATGGCAAAATCAAAAGCTAGGGTAGAAACTAGCCCAAGATCATTTTCGGCTGAAAATCGGCATACCGACGGTATACCGATGCATACCGACGATATACCGATTTTGTTCACAGAAAGTTTCTGTCTACAAAATCGGCATATCGACGGTATACCGGATCATACCGACGGTATACCGATTTCGTAACGTTGAAAGTCCAACAGTCGGATTTCCAGCATTAAATGATCCCAACGGCTATATTTTGAGCCGTTGCAATCCCAGACCGGTATACCAACGGTATGCCGACTCATACCGGCGGTATACCGGTTCGCGGACTGAAAAGTTACCTTGAGCTCTTTTCAATGCTTTGGTTATAAATAGCCTTGAACCCCTTTATTCAAAGTTGATGCTTTGAGCCTAAAAATTTCTAAACCACCAAAGCCTATCCACAAACAACTCTACAAAGCTTTCATTTGCCATCCACAAATTGTGTTAGAGTTATTGAGTTGAAAAGTGAGATCTTCATCCTATTGTATAAGGAGATCAAAACCTATTGTGAAAGGTTGAAGTTGGGGAGTCTTCGTTTCCAAACTCTCGGTTGAAGTTAGAGAGTCTTCGTATCCAAACTCTCGGTTGATGTTAGAGAGTCTTCGTATCCAAACTCTCGGTTGAAGTCGGAGAGGCCTTCGGATTAAAGCTCTCGTGTAAAAAGTTGGCGAGTTCTTCGGATCCAAACTCATGTGTAACTATTTGCTCAAATAGTGGATTAAATCCGGAGAGAGTTCCGGGACTGGATTGCCTCTAGGGAGGATACCAGGATACATCGGGTGTCGGTATTGTTATTGCTTCTTCTCTTGCACTTATATTTTTAAATTGTCAATTAGCTTGTGCTAAGTGCTTGATTAGTTAGCTTGACCCTATTCAACCCCCCTCTAGGGTTCCTACAGGGGTCTCCCCGACAATACTTGAGGTACTTTGCCTCAGTAACGGGGCACCTACCAAAGGAAGACGCCCTCCTGTCCAACATATTCATAGGAGCCCTGCAGGGGATATCCTATGAGTGGTTTTGCAGTCTTTCGGACGACTGCATCTCGTCATTTGAAGACCTGAAGACTCAGTTCTTGGACCGATTCTACGAAGGAGGCATGTATATGACCATGTCGACCATCATAGAAATTGTCCAAAGGAAGAAAGAGCTTGTCCGCGCATACATCGAGCGCTTCCACCAGGCAGCCCTCAGATTACCACCCGGCATGCCTGAGCCCATGCTTAAGGACTCCTGCCGCAAGAACATGCTATCTGCAATAAAATTGTGGCACAGTGCTCCCTGCACAGAATGGATGCCTTTCATTACAGATGGGGATGCCACACAAAGGAAAGCCCAGGACGCGCAGCTCCTGGCGCTAGACTTTCCTGCTCCCGAAGACAAGGGGAGACGCTCGTACAGCAACAACCCTAAAGACGAAAAAGACTGGCAAGCCATGACCGTCAACATGTCTAAAGGTTCAGCAGCTGTGAACCCCAAGTCTGCAGAAGCGCAGAGGCTGAGGAAGACTTACTCCTTCAATGACGAGGATACACTGGAGCTCTTCGAGATGCTTACGAAGTATGTCAAACTGTCCATCCCGGCACCCAGGCATCCTGATGAAGTAGGAAAGGTGGACCATCCCAAGTATTGCCATTATCAGCAGTACATCCATCACTCAACACAGGATTTCTATGTGTTGAAGGGGCAAATTCAGTGCCTCATTAACGCTAATACCATATCGTTGGATTACGAAGAGAAGACCATCACAATCAACATGGTTACTCTCCAGTCTGAGAGTTGTCCAGTCACAGAGGCACAGCATGACGTCATTATTGTCCCCGATATGGCAGTAGAATTGATCAATCTTCTAACAGCATCGGGTTACGAGCAAGAGGACACCATATACTCTAATGACAGAGCCATTCGGGGCTTCGGAGAAATGCTATCCGCTAACATGGTCTCTCTAAACCCCCCAGTCGAGGACGAAGACCAAGCATTTGAGTACTTCAAAGATGAACCCTGGTCGCAGCACATAGGATCCCAATGGGAGTGGCATTTCGAGCAGTACGAACCCCCTAAGGAAGATGAAGTCGTCAAGGTCGAATTAGGAGATGAGGCCTCACCTAAGCTCATCTTCATCAGCAGAAGTCTAACGAAAGATGACATGCAGTCCCTGATACAGCTCATCCGCGAGTGTATCGACGTCTTTGCCTGGAGTTATGAAGATATGCTAGGGCTAAATCCGCAAGTGGCCATGTACCGCCTCAATATCCTGCCCCATGTTAAACCGGTCAAGTAGCAACAACGTCAGTTCCGCCCTAACATTATGGATGCTATTGAGGAAGAGGTCGACAAACTCATCGAGAGCGGCTTCATCCGCGAAGAGTCGCACCCAGATTGGGTCATAAATGTCGTCCCTATCACTAAGAAGAACGGAAAGCTACGAATTTGTATAGACTACGTAGACCTCAATTCGGCCTGTCCTAAAGATGAGTTCCCCCTCCTGATTACCGACGTAATGATTGACAACACCTGTGGCTTCGAACATACGTCCTTTATGGATGGATTCTCCAGCTACAACCAGATTAAGATGCTCCCCGAAGACGAACAACATACGGCAGTCCGAACTCCGAAAGGGGGTGTATTGCTACACAGTAATGCCTTTTGGATTAAAGAACGTGGGAACTACCTATCAAAGGGCTATGAGTACCATATTCCTCAAGTATCTCCGGAAGACGGTATAGTATTATATTGGCGATATCACCGTCAAAAGCAATCCAACCACTTGGATGATCTATGGATGGTGTTCGATCTAATACGGACACATCAGCTAAAAATGAATCCAACCAAGTCCTTCCTGGGCATTTCTAGCGACAAGTTCTTAGGCTTCATCATCAAAGCAAAAGAAATTCATATCGACCCAGAGAAGACCAAAGCAATTCTTGACATGGCACCTCCAAAGAACCTCCGAGAGCTTCGAGGTTTACAAGGGCAATTGGCGTATATAAGGAGGTTCGTAGCAAATATCTCTAGTAAATGTCAACCCTTCACCAGACTAATGAAGAAAGGGGTCACTTTTGAATGGACCAAAGAGTGCTAGTGTGCGTTCGGCGACATCAAGAAGTACCTCACCAGCCCTCCTGTACTGGTAGCCCCAGTCGTGGGGAAGCCCTTCCTACTGTATGTCCGAGCCATGGATCATTCTCTTGGTGCCTTATTAGACCAAAAGAATAAAGAAGGCCACGAACACACACTATGTTATCTTAGCAGGACCACGGTTGGAGCCAAGCACCGGTATAATCATGTTGAGAAGGAAGGTCTCGCCCTCCTTTTTGCCATCAACAAGACACGACATTATGTGACCGGAAAGACGATCCATGTGGTATCCAGGATCAACCCCCTCAGAGTCCTTATGATCGAGCCAGGGACCCTAAATTCACGACTAGCCACATGGACAATCCTCTTGATTCTTTACAATATGGTATTCGTCCCACAGAAAGCAGTCAAAGGCCAAGCGTTGGCAGATTTCCTGGCGGCTCATCCGGTGCCAAAAAATTGAAAACTCTACGAAGAAATCCCCGATAAAGTACTGGAGTCCAATACAGTTTCGAACAACTCAGTATGGCGCATGTTCTTTGACGAAGCCTCAAGAGCAGGGCTAAAGGGTGAAATCATAGCAGGGGTCGGGATCGTCATTGTTACTCCGAACGGCCTAGTTATCAATCGTGCATATTCTCTCACGGAGTCATGCACCAACAATGCTGCAGAGTATAACGCCCTAATTATGGAACTCTAGCTCACCAAACAGTTGGGGGTAGACTACATCAAGGCCTATGGAGACTCGAAATTGATCATTAGTCAGGTTCGAGGTCAGTACGAGGTTCAACATGAGGACTTGATCCCTTACCACCAAGCAGATATCGATATTATCTCCACCTTCACAGGTTTCTTTATAGAACATGTGCCACGGTTGCAGAACCTGGAGGCCGACGTACTAGCCAGTCTCGCTGCCTCTTTGGCCGATCCCGTTGGATCTCATCATACCATTTTAATAACGGGCCAAGAGTTAGTCTGTCTAAAGAATGCCCTGCGCATGCCAGAACTAATCGTTACAAGTAGGAATGGATGAAGGCACCATGGATTGGCAGTTCCCATTTATAAACTATACAGTCTATGGGATTCTGCCTGAAGACCCAAGAGAAGCAGCTTCTGTCAGGAGGTGCTCACTCCGTTTCTTCTACGATTCGGACACCAAAATGCTATATCATCGCTCATACGACGAACTTCTTTTACGCTATTTGTCTCGTACAGAGGCAAAAGAAGCACTTAGAGAAGCTTATGATGAACCTGCGATGCCCACTAGTCGGGCCCCAAGCTACAAGATCGGTTGTGCCATATGGGCTATTACTGGCCCACTATGATGGCAGATGCTGTTGAATATGCAAAAAAATGTTGGGCGTGCCAATTTCATGTAGATTTCATCCATAAACCTTCGAAATATTTACACCCCACGGTGGCCTCGTGGCCATTTGAAGCCTGAGGAATGGATATCGTAGGGCCAGTCAGTCCACCATCCTCTAAAGGACACCGGTTCATCCTCGCCATTACTGATTATTTCTCCAAATAGGCGGAAAAATTACCATTGGTAGAGGTGGAGACTTCCAACGTGATCAGTTTCATCAAATATTATGTCATTTACCGCTTCAGAGTTCCCAGAAGGATCATTCACGATAACGGTCCTTAGTTCGTAAGCTATACATTCCACCGATTCTGTGACAAAAATCGATTTCAGAATATGGCATCAACAACTTACAACCAGGCAGCTAATTGATTGGCTGAGGCATTCAATAAAACCATTGTCAAATCCTCAAAAAGGTCGTCTCCTCCAACAAATGCTACTGGAATAAGAAGTTAGGCGAATGTCTATGGGCCAACGGTATGACTGTTCGTATACCTACAGGCAGTACACCATTCTTCTTGGTCTATGGGAGCGAGGCTGTCCTCCCCTTGGAGATTTAAATTTTGTTCATACAGGTAGCTATCAGTAATCAGTTAACCGTCGAAGAAATTCAGCACAGGCGGTTACAGGAACTAGAAGCGTTGGATAAAAAGCGCTTGCTCACGCAGCAAAGGATTGAGCTTTAACAAGCTCGTATCTCTGGGGCCTTTAACAAAAAGGTCCGTGAAAGATCCTACCAGGTGGGCACCTCGTCTTGGCAGTACGGAGACCGATGGTGATGACCAATAAGACGGCTGGGAAGTTCGAGCCCAAGTGGGAAGGACCGTTCGTCATAGAAATAATATACTCCAACGGTGCTTATCGGCTAGCTAAGCCTAATAGGGGCGTGCTAATGATGTCCATCAACGGCAAGTTCCTAAATAAGTATTGCGTCTGAAGACCTGACCAACATAGGCACCCATATCCCCTGAAAAGGGTGCCAATGAGTTCTGGTAAGGGGATCTCTCGCTCTCTCTCCTATATATTCTCAAAGTAGATAAAGCACTTCACGTCCACATTACTCTGGATTGCTCCTCTACGTCTGGAAGACGCGTCTACCATGTCTATATTACCTCTGAGTAGTCGTTCTTCTCGTATCAGTTCTATGATTATCCCCGCGGTCTAGAAAACAGTTCACGTCCACATTATCTCTGGATTATCGTTCTATATCCCGAGAAAGATCAAGCCTACCATGTCCATATTACCTCTGGTCAGGCAAATCCATCATGAAGATTCCCTCTTTATTCTGTAGACAAAAGCAAAGGGAACAAGAAAGCTTCTACATGTGGCTACAAAGATCTATTACAGATACTTCGTAGTTACATACAAAGAAGCAAAAAAGCTAAAATTATGGTACAAGATATGAATAGTGTGGCGAGGTGGCAACAAAGCCATTCACTTCCTGGTCAAAAGGAAGCCACTGCCCGAAGCTGCTATTGGCCCAAACCGGGATGAAGACCAGCACTAGACCCCTATCTCCCCAGCTGGCCAGCGAGAGCAACCACAACAACGGGCCTTACTATTCCTCGATTAGAATGGCAAGCAATCTAAAAGCAGAAAGCAAGTGTTTGAGACGCCATTGACGCCCACGACATCCAGGATGCGGGAAGTCTCGATATCCAATGGTAGTTCTACTTCAGCTTCTTTGGATAAAAAGATTTGCCACTGACGGCCGCGTCAAGCAAACTCCCGGATCATCCAGAGCTGAACATCGGGCAAGCAAGGCCATTGTTGAAGCAGCTAAGTCTTCTCTTGAAGGAGGATAGTCCTTTATGTAGGCTGTTCGCGTGTTCTAAGCACGAGCCAGACATCTGTTAGAAGGAAGCTTACAAGTTAAGCTAAAGCTCTACTCCATGACAGATGGCAGTACTGTGAGTAACCAAAGGAACGTGACTCTGAACCTCCTCTGCTAAGGAGATTCGCGATCCCTACAAAGATGCAAGAGGCTCCAATATCAAGAAGCCATCAGGAGCCCATGCTCAGAAATAATGACTCAGGATAATTAGTACTAAAGAGCTAGGCGTGACACCAGCCATCACCCAGCTCGTATAGTCCTGATGCGTGTTCATACATCTGTTCAAAGTATCCAGAGCTTGACTCAAGTTTGGAACACTTTGAAGGAGATCTTGTAGATGCATGAAAAATCTCACCTGAAGATATCCCTTCGCGGAAGT
Source organism: Iris pallida (assembly GCA_029216955.1). NCBI lineage: Eukaryota > Viridiplantae > Streptophyta > Magnoliopsida > Asparagales > Iridaceae > Iris > Iris pallida. The sequence continues at coordinate 3,829,550 of JANAVB010021791.1, forward strand.
GCAGAAGATGCAAAAGACTCGGGCTCTGTGCTAAATAGACAAAATAGAAGATATGGAGAGAAGTCCCTTCATTGTCATGTCTACCATAGTCTAGTTCAGACACGTCAGGACCATACATAAGGGACTAATTATATTCTTCTACAAAGGATCTAGTACAGATTCGACAGAAGCCTAGAGGGTTCTATAAGAGATGCAATCTTCATCGAAGTGCAACCTTCCTTCTTCTCGATACACACGCTGGAGGATTAACATCCACCGAAGCATGTTCTGATATTCTTGTGGGCACAACCTCTCAGAAGTATATTAATAACTCGGCACTTTGAAGAAGCCAGAGCCTTCAAGCCAGAGGCCCAGCTACCTTCTTGTGCCAACCTCAGAAACAAGAGGGTGGTAGGCCCCCTTCCCTTGTTTTATTCCAGAAGCCAATATTTTCACTCTAGAGGCACAGCTACCTACCTGCGCCAATCATAAGACGTACTAGGGTATCATACCCTTCCCTTCGCAGCTAATGCCTTTACTGTTCAGGGGCATAGCTACTTACCTACGTCCGTATGAGGCGCAAGATGGTGACATGCTCATACCATCTCCATTCCCATGGTGTAATCATCTGCTCCAGATCAGAAGCTTAAGTTACTTCTCTACAAGAGACTTGAAAACTCCTATCGTAACCAATGGAAGTCAACCTATTGCTCCAAAAGCAAAGTAACCTCGTCAACAAGAAGCACAAGCCTACTTGTCGCCTACAACATAGAAACTCTGGTAGCCTGAAACATAGTTTTATAAGTTGCTCTATAAGTACAGAAGTCTTATCGTCATTCGAAGCCAAGTCCACTCGTAGCCTGAAAGCACAGAGGTTCCTTCGACTCCAGAAGCACGGTCTACTCATCGCCCCAAAAGTACATCAGCACTTAGTCCTCACCAGAGGCACAGAAAGCATGGGTCCACCCTAATTGGTTTGTTTAAACCGCCTCTTGCAGAGAAGATTGGGATTAAATCATGATTGATATCATATCAGATTGATTTAAATCTTAGACGAGGATCAATTAAACTCCAAATCTGGGATGAAATCCCAAGATGTACTCGACTATATCTAAGCAAGTAAATCGGTACGAACCACGTGTCACCTTTTTCGGTTATATTTATAACCACCAGAGATCTCATTTGAGGAAAATCTCGATGTCCGCCATGTGTCAGTTCCACAGAAGCCCGTATCGTACAATGACGGCAGATTCTTTCATATCTCAGGAACCCAAATACACATCGTATATGTGCTCGGTTATTAATAAATAGGAGTTCTTCTTCCACCAAAGAGGAAAAAAAGAAAGAGGAAACATTAACAATCGATAAATTCAAAGGAGCAGCGATCTCTATCTACGAAGAGTCGACGACCCTCATCCACCTATCAACCAAAAAACCAACCAGCTAACCACCTTCAAAGGATCTACTCATCTAGACAGCCTCTTGATCGGTGACCCTAGAGTTCCATCAAAGGTGCCAGTGAGCCACATAGCAAGGTTGATTCGTCGTCAGATCGTCAACAGAGTAAAGGAGCCGCTGTAGTGGTCGATCTCCATCGTCACACTTTCCCAGAAATCTCTTCTCCCTGTACATAGAATATCTTATTTAGGACTTCCATCTTTGTACACAGATACCTTATGCGTTCATTAAAGTAAAAAGTTTGTTTAACCTTTTGTTACATCGAACATGGATCTACCACCATCTTACTTCTGAGGTTGGCGCAGATAGGTAACTGCACCTTTAGATTGAAGGCTTTGGCTTCTGAAGCAAAAAGCAACAAATATATGCTCATTAAAGAAATTTCCTCTTAATTAACATCGTAATATGGGGAATTCCAAGGTTTTAAGACTAACATTCAAAGTGCTGAGTCTTAGGTTCGTCCCATTAATATTTGAATTCTGACCGTCGGCCATGTGATGTGCGCTCTGGGCCATTCTCGGTCCTATAAAAGTGGAAGTTATCCTCTGAAGAGTTGTCTTCTTTTCAGCATCCTTGACCACCATGCGAGATCCAAACTTAACTTTGAGCGACGATCGGCCTTGCGTAAGTTGGCTACTGGTTGAGGCTTTTCTCATTTGTAGGAGCCATCTTCTTGTAGAAGAACTCTGTGTACAAGGAGTCATCGCTACCCTTGAGAAGTATACAAATGTCCTTCTTAGGGAGTTCAACTCTGAGCCTCAGTCTTTTGCATTTTCTGCGCTTTGGCAAAGGGATGTCTTCAGCTAAATTTTTTTATGCTTCTACGAGCCCCCCTTCAAACTGTCTCGAACTTGAGTCAAGCTTGGAATACATTGAACAGAAGCATAAACACGTGTCATGACTATACGTGCTAGGTGATGGCTGGTGTCACGCCTATCTCTTAACATTAATTATTTTGAGTTATTATTTTGGAGCATGGGCTCCTGATGGCTTCTTGATATTGGAGCCTCTTACGTCTTTACAGGGATCACGAATCTCTTTAGCAGAAGTAGTTCAGAGTCACGTTCCTTCGGTCACTCGCAGTACTGTCATCTGACATGGACTGTAGCTTTAGTTTAACTTGTAAGCTTCCTTCTAACCGATGTCTTGCTCGTGCTTGGACCATGCGAACAGCCTATATAAAGGACTATCCTCTTCAAGAGAAGACTCAACTGCTTCAACAATGGCCTTTTTCGACTCCTAACGACCCTGGAGTTTGCTTGAGGCGGCCATCGGTAGCAAATCTTTTCATCCTAAGAAGCTTTAGTAAAACTACTACTGGATCTCGAGACGTCCCCCATCTTGGATGTCGTGGGCGTCAATGGTGTCTCGAACCCTTACTTCCTGAATTCGCATTGGTTGCCATGCCGACCGAAGAATGTCAAGGCCTGCTGCTGTGGTTGCCCTCTCCGGTCAGCTGGGGAGATAGGGGAGTCCTGTACTGGTCTTCATCCCCGACTTGGGCCAGTAGCAGCTTCGGATGGTAGCTTCCTTTTAACCAGGAAGTGATTGGCTTTGTCACCGCCTCGCCCACACTATTGAGAGCTTGTACCACAATTTCAGCTTTTTTTGCTTCTATGTATGTAACTACAAAGAGTCTGTAATAGGTCTTTGTAGCCACATGTTTTTATATGTAGAACCTTTATTGTTTCCTTTGATTTTGTCTTCAGAATAAAGAGGGAATCTTTATAATAGATTTTCTTGACCAGAGGTAATATGGACATGGTAGGCTTGATCTTTGCCGGGATATAGAACAACAATCCAGAGGTAATATAGACGTGAACTATTTTCTAGACCGTCGGGATAATCGTGGAACTGATACGAGAAGAACGACTACTCAGAGGTAATATGGACATAGTAGTCACATCTTTAAGGTGTAGAGGAGCAATCCAGAGGTAATATGGACGTGAAGTGCTTTATCTACTTGAGAGAATATATAGGAGGGAGGGAGAGAGATCCTCTTACCAAAACTCATGGGCACCCTTTTCAGGGGATGTGGGTGCCTATGCTGGTTCTATCTTCAGATATAATACTTCTTTAGGAACTTGCCATTGATGGGCATCATTAGCAAGTCACCATTAGGCTTAGCTAGCCGATAAGTACCGTTGGAGTATACCGTTTCTATGACGAATGGTCCTTCCCACTTGGGCTCGAACTTTCCAGCCATCTTGTGGGTCATCACCATCGGTCTCCGTACTGCCAAGACGAGGTCGCCCACCTGGTAGGATCTTTCCCGTAGCTTTTTATTGAAGGCCCCAGAGATACGAGCTTGGTACCGCTCAATCCTTTTTTGTGCGAGCAAGCGCTTTTCATCCAGCACTCCTAACTCTTGTAACCGCCTACGCTGATTGTCTTCGACGGTTAACTGATTAGTGATGGCTACCCGTAAGGACGAAATTTGAATTTCCATGGGAATGACAGCCTCACTTCCATAGACCAAGGAGAATGGTGTACTGCCTGTAGGTATACAAACAGTCGTACGATAGGCCCATAGATATTCGCCTAACTTCTCATTCCAGTCACGTTTGTTGGAGGAGACGACCTTTTGAGGAATTTGATAATTGTTTTGTTGAATGCCTCGGCCAGTCCATTAGCTGTCGGGTTGTAAGCTCTTGACGTCGTATTCTAAATTCTACTTTTGTTACAGAATCGGTAGAATGCATGGCTTACGAACTGAGGGCCGTTATCGTGAATGATCCTTCTGGGAACTCCGAAACGATAAATGACATGATGTTTGATGAAACTGATCATGTTAGAAGTCTTCACCTTTACCAATTATACTGCTTCTGCCTATTTGGAAAAATAAACTGTAATGGCAAGGATGAACTGGTGACCTTTGGAGGAGGGTGCACTGATCGGCCCTGCAATATCTATTCCCCAGGCTTCGAATGGCCACGAGGCCATCGTGGGGTATAAATATATCGAAGGTTGATGGATAAAATCAGCATAAAATTGGCACGCCCGATATTTTTTTGCATACTCAATGGCATCTGCAATCATAATGGGCCAGTAATAGCTCATACGGTACAGCCGGTCTTGTAGCTTGGGGCCCGGCTGGTGGGCTCCACAGGTTTTATCATGCGCTTCTCTAAGTGCTTCTTGTGCCTTTGTACGAGACAAGCAGCGTAAGAGAAATCCATCATATGAGCGACGATATAGCATTTTGGTGGCCGAATCGTAGAAGAAATGGAGTGAGCGCCTCCTGATAGAAGCTGGTTCTCTTGGGTCTTCAGGCAGAATCCCATAAACTGTATAGTCTATAAATAGGAACCGCCAATCCCTAGAACCTTCATTTGTACCTACTTGTAATGAACAGTTCTGACATACGCGCATGGCATTCTTTGGACAGACTAACTCCCGACCTGTTACTGAAACGGTATGATGAGATCCAATCGGGGCGACCAAAGAGGCGACGAGACCGGCTAGTGCATCGACCTCCAAGTTCTGTAACCGTGACACATGTTCTATAAAGAATCCTGTAAAAGTGGAGATAATATCGATTGTCGCCTAGTGGTAATGGATCAAGTCCTTATTTCGACCCTCGTACTGACCTCGAACCTGACTGATGATCAATTTCGAGTCTCCGTAGGCCTTAATGTAGTCAACCTCCAGCTGCTTGGTGAGTTGGAGTCCGATGATGAGGGCATTATACTCTTCAGCATTGTTGGTGCATTACTCCGCGAGAGAATATGCACGATTGATAACTAGGTGTCACGACCCGCACCCGTTTTTTTTAAACAGATACGAGACGTGTCCAAGCCAACCTACGCCACAGTATCGGCGGTAGAGCGTTGTCACGGCCATGAAGATCAAAATCACAAATAATGCTCATTCACATAATTAATTTAACTTACAATATTCACAAGTTTTACATTTGCAGAAAAATATAAACTTGTACAAATATTTGATTGACTACAACTCCACTATCTAGCTAATCTCTAGGCTTTTGTCTGCAAGTACCCCCGTATCTCCCATGCTAAGTGAATCCACGGCTAACCTGAAAAATGTTGGTTTCCAGTCAGGAATGGAACGAGCATAATTCACTGAATGCAATTTCAAATAAAGAAAATGACTATACAACAGAGGTTAGACATCAATTACATGTTTTTGAAAATAAACAGAAAATACGAAAATCCAATAGCAAATAAATAGACACAAAATACTTTCCCCAACTGTTAGAAGTACCTTTGATATGTGATCGGTCTCGGGACAATTATGCGACACGGTCTAAAGTTACACGGTCTACAGTTACACGATCTACAAAAAATATTACAATAAAGAAACACTGTCTACAAAATAATAATCATGAACTATACAGTTTAAATGCAATAATAATCACGGTCTACACTATCTACTTTACAATAAATAAATCACTGTCTACACTATCTATAAGAAATAAATACAATAATAAACACGGTCTACACGGTCTATACGGTCTAAGGTCAGATCACACATCCTTGGTACTTCTCATTCCTGACTCAACAATTTATAATAGAAAATAATCACATAACCAATGGCCAATCAATGAAATATAGTGAAAATTAATATCGAAATGCAGACAATAAACTGTACTCGCCTGTGGTCCTTTGCTGGTGAAACCGACAATCCAAACCAATTAGAATGTCACAATAGTCAAAACTCCTACAACAGTCCCTAAAAGCTGAAATAAACATTACCAATGTTCTTAGAATAGTCAAAATAGCTAGGATTGCCTGTCCTTAAGTCCAATTCTGAACACAGGGGCAAAACGGTAATTTTGGGCCAAAACGGTGTCCGTCGTTGGACCCGCTTTGCACCGAAAAGCATGCCAGAGTCAACGGTCTCTAAAGTCATCAAACTACATGTCTATGGATCCAGTTTTTCGATACGAACCCAACCGTATATCCAGAGTTGGATTCCGGCAGGTCGTGCACAAAATCGCCCGTTGAATCGGACCGTGAGGCCTGCGAAACGACGATCAAATCAACTGTCTCAGAATTGGACCAAACTTGGCATATAGGACCAGAAAAATGATACGGTCCTGTTGGCATAAGTTTTGTCTCGATCTGACGAATGTGCACAAAGTAATTGGGGAATTTGCATAGAGGCCGGTACGGTGAATTTTGACGGATACGCATGAAATTCGTCGCGAACACGCGACCAATTTGAATTCCGTCAAAGCCCACACGACTACGAAGCCGTTACGCACCTTTCGATGCCTTCGGCTCGCGACCACGTCGCCCGGTTTGGCAGGACGCACGTCGTATCGGATGGTTTTTATTGATTTTTTAGTTTTGAAAACAGATTTTTCCCTAACTTTGAAGATAATTTAACAGTAATATAATAGATGAAAAATAAATCTATAACTAGGTTTGCCATCTCGTATATGTTGTTATTAAGCCTGTTCAAAAAGATTTTTAATACAGCCGAGGGATCGGCAAAATTTTGCCTTCCAAAATTGTTGTTCGAAACAAATACGGTTCTATTTCGGGACATGTTTTTCATCGACTTTGTGTCGATTTATCTAACCACCTCGGGATGTAACCAACAATCTATTTGAAGGAGTTTAAAGCCTTATATATTGGGGACATACCGGAGAAGACGGGACGCAAAACGATCGCATGTGGATGGAGTAACGTCCTTGCGAAGTTGTGCCTTCGACCCACGGTTACTGCTGTCGTCCAGCGCCTCAGGCCGCGCGCGCGCGTTCTACGGCTGCTTGGCCGTTCGTCGGTGGCCGTGCGCGGCGCGTGCGCACGTAGGCGACGGTGGCGCGCGCTCAGGCGACGGGGAACGGGGGTTGGCGGCGCGGGGATTAGGTTTTCGTCCAGGAACTCTCGATTTTTCGTGTTATATATATAGCAGTTCTGTTCGTTCACAGGGAAGAAATCTGGTTGGCTCTCGGTTTGGAGGGTGCTTAGGTATTTGCTCAGCCAGGCTTGGTGAGCTTGCTGTGGGCCGGGCCGAGCCTAATGGGCTTGGCTGGTTTAAAATTATTTTGTTCTCTTTTTCTTTCTTTTCTTTTATTAATAACAATACATATCTATATGTATACATATATACACACCGTATATATGTCCATATATTCACATATACACAAATACATACACATCTACATTTATATACGTATATATATATACATATATTTATATATATATATATATATATATATACACACACACATACTATTATATATATTTATATATACATACATTCCCATATATATCTATATATGTACGTTTACATATATATAAATTCCTACACATATATATATATATATATATATATATATATATATATATATATATATATATATATATATATATATATATTCACACCCCTATAACAATTAATAATATACATCCAATTATATATTTACCTACACAAAATATATGTCCTTATAGTTTCCTATATATATATATATATATATATATATATTTTTATATATGTATATATATATATATATATATATATATATATATATATATATATATATATATATATATATATATATATATATATATATATATATATATCAATAAAATGTTATATTCCTCTTCCTATTATATATATATATATTTACACAAAATATATGTACCCATATATTATTCATATATATACCTATATAGTAATCGCCATAAATCTAAATAACCTCAATAATATTTAATTAATAAAATAAATAAAGTATTTCTAAATTTTCGGGGAGGGGAGCTACACTAGGCCATTCGGAGTAACAAGGACGATCCCGACCCCTACTATGATTTTACCCTTTGGCCCCGTTCTTGAGGCTCCGTCAAAGAACATGCGCCATACTGAGTTGTCCAAAACTGTGTTGGACTCCAGTACTTCATCGGGGATTTCTTTGTAGAGTTTTAAAGTTTCTGGCATCGGATGAGCCGCCAGAAAATCTGCCAATACTTGGCCTTTGACTGCCTTTTGAGGGACGAACACCACGTCGTAAGGAGTCAAGAAGATTACCCATGTGGCTAGTCCTGAATTCAGTGCCCCTGGCTTGGTGATAAGGACTCTGAGAGGGTTGATCCTTGATACCACATGGATCGTCTGTCCGGTCACATAATGCCGTATCGTCTGGATGGCGAAGAGAAGGACGAGACATTCATTCTCAACAGGATTATACCAGTGCTCGGCTCCAACCATGGTCCTATTGAGATAATATATCGCCTGTTCGTGGCCTTCTTTATTCTTTTGGGCTAATAAGGCACCAAGAGAATGATCCACGGCTCGGACGTACAGCAGGAAAGGCTTCCCCACAACTGGGCTACTAGCACAGGAGGGCTGGTAAGGTACTTCTTGATGTCGTCGAACGCGTGCTGGCACTCTTCGGTCTATACAAAAGTGATCCCTTTCTTCATTTGTCTGGTGAAGGGTTGACATTTACCAGAGAGATTTGCTATGAACCTCCTTATATAAGCCAGTCGCTCCTGTAAACCTCAAAGCTCTCGGAGGTTCTTTGGAGGTGCCATGTCCATAATTGATTTGGTCTTCTCCGGGTTGATATGAATTAATTTTGCTATGATGATGAATCCTAAGAACTTGCCGCTGGAAACAACCATAAAGGACTTGGTTGGGTTCATCTTTAGCTGATGTGTCCGTAATTAATCGAACACCATCCGTAGATCAACTAAGTGGTTGGATTTGTACTTACTTTTGATGGTGATGTCGTCAACATAACACTCGGTAAGTCTTTCAGAGATGCTTACGAAATATGGTACTTATAGCCCTTTGATAGGTAGCTCCCGCATCATTAATTCAAAAGGCATTACTGTGTAGTAATACACCACCTTCGGAGTCCGAAATGTCGTATGCTTTTCGTCTTCGGGGAGCATCTTGATCTGGTTGTAGCCGGAGAACCCATCCATGAAGGACATACGCTCGAAGCAACATGTGTTATCAATCATCACGTTGGTGACCGGGAGAGGGAACTCACATTTAGGACAGACCGAATTGAGGTCTCTGAAGTCTATGTAAATTCATATCTTCCCGTTCTTCTTAGTGACCGGAACGACATTTGCGACCCAATCTGGGTGCTACTCTTCGCGAATGAAGTCGTTATTGATGAGTTTGTCGATCTCCTCCTCAATAGCATCCATAATGTTGGGGCGAAACCGACGATGTTGCTGCTTGACCATTTTAACATGGGGCAGGATATTGAGGCGATGTATGGCTACTTACGGGTTTAGCCCTGGCATATCTTCGTATCTCCAGGCGGAGACATTGATATACTCGTGGATGAGCTATATCAGGGACTGCTTGTCATCTTCTGTTAGACTTTTGTTGATGAAGATGGGCTTAGGTGAGGCCTCATCTCCTAATTCGACCTGGACGACTTCATCTTCCATAGGGGGTTCGCGTTGCTCGAAACGCCACTCCCACTGGGATCCTAACTACTGCGCTCAGGGTTCGTCTTCAGAGTACTCGAACGCTTGGTCTTCGTCGTTGACTGGGTGGTTTAGAGAGACCATGTTGGTGGATAGCGTTTTCTCGAAGTCCCGAACGGCCTTGGCATCAGAATACAGGGTGCACTCTTGCTCGTAGCCCGATGCTGGCGGAAGGTTGACCACTTCTTATGCCACCTCGGGGACAGAAATAACGTCATGCTGTGCCTCTGCGGCTGCACTACTCTCAGACTGGAGAGAAATAATGTTGGTCGTGACGGTCTTCTTTTCATAATCCAACGATATGATGTTGGCGTTAATGAGGCGCTAAATTTTCCTCTTCAACACATAGCAGTCTTGTGTTGAGTGATGGACGTACTGGTGATAATGGCAGTACTTGGGATGGTCCATCTTTTCTACATCATCAGGACGCTTGGGTGGCAGAATGGACAGTTTTCTACCCTTCGTAAGCATCTCGAAGAGCTCCAGCGTATCATCGTCATTGAAGGAGTAAGTCTCCCTTGGCCTCTGCGCTTTCGCGGACTTGGGGTTCATAGCTGCTGAACCATTGGAGATGTTGACGGTCATGACTTGCTTGCATTTTCCATCATAAGGGTTGTTGCTAGACGAGCATCTCCCTTTGTCCTCGGGCGCAGGAAAGTGTAGCCCCAGGAGCTTCACGTCCTGCTCTTTCCTTCATGCGGCATCCGCCTCTGTGATGAAAGGCGTCCACTCCGTGCAGGGAGCACTGTGCCACAATTTTATAACGGGCAGCTATAGAAGCATAAAAAATATAAGACTATGTATCCCACATGACGAAGACAAAAGAAGCTATGCACCCACATAACCAAAAGGGGGCTATGCGCCCACAGAACCAAAAGGAGTCTATGTGCCCACATGATCGAAGAGGGGCTATGCGCCCATATGATCGAAGAGGTGCTATACGCCCATATGATCGAAGAGGAGCTATGCGCCCACATTGTTTTCATGCAGATCAAATATGCACGCAAGTGTTGGCGTGTAAACTTACTCCCATACTATGCGCCCAAGGTAGCAGATCCCTACGACTCAGTCAACATCCATGATCAATCGTGCACCGAAACATATGGCCGCGTCAGTCTCTACGAGCAATCGTAAACCGAAGCATGCAGCCACGTCAAGCACACGATCTACCCACGATCATCCAGTGTCCATGCGCCTACACCCTATGCGCCCAAAGGGGTGTTATGCGCCTATAGTAAAATCAGTGTACTTTCCACTTGTGGGCGCATAACAGTCATTTCAGCATAAAACGACTATAAATAGGGGTCTCATACCTCTTCAAAAACAGACAGAACGGAGAGCATTTCAATAGCCAAATTGCTGCCCTTCATGCCAGTGAGCCGAGAGTTAGCAATTTTTTTGGTTTTCTCCCTCTTGTGTAATTGGAGTGCCAACGGAGTAAAGGAGCAACTGGCGCTAGATCTTCTTCATCCTATCTTCCAGAATTCTTTTTGTACTCGGGGATCCTCAGTGCAGGATCTCTCAGGTGTACTCGATTTGTGGTACCTTGCGCCAATAAGAAAAGATAGCATTTCTTCTTCTTTTTTGTGTGTGTCCACAAAAATGGCGACTCTGCTGGAGAGTACCTTTTCCTCTGACGAGAAGGTAGTGACGCAATCCGATACCGATAATGTGGGGAGCACTCAGAAGATGTTGATCGTGAAGTTCGATCAGCAAGCATTCGAAGAGATGCTCTCGAGGGATGGCTCTACTCCCTCAAAATTAGTGAAGCCAAAACAGTCTCGTAAGACTTGGCTTCCGAAGGCTCGTGGTGCATATCCTGCCAGTGTCGTAGAAGATATACAACCGAAGAACTCTGTCACGTGGGAGCATAGGCCTTCCACGTGGGCGCATAGCTCTGCCACAGAGGCTTCTGACACGAAGAAGGCACATACTGTTCCGGGCTCTACTAGCCCAGCAACTTTTCTCTTGTGCAACCAACAACAGAGTGTTCAACACTGGAAACTTGGCAAAGGAAAATACTACGATGCCTAGATTCAAAGTGTTCGACGCTCTGGACAACTCAGCGAGGCTCATAAACGAAGAAGGCAAAAATAGAAGAAAACAACGTTGTTTTCCAAAGCATGCGCCTAGAGTCATGCGCCCAAGGCAGTATGTGGGTGCATAACTCTAGCCAGAGGACTTATGTCTTCGATAGGCTATGCGCCCAGGCTTTGATGACCCATTCTATGCGCCCACATCCAGGAGGGTCAGGCATACTGCCAGGACTTCAAGAAAGTATGCGCCCAAGGGCATGCTCCAGGGTCTATGCACCCACAACAAAAAGACAGACCCTACTACGTATAGCACGGGGCTGTCTTCAAGGTTATTACGGAACTTAGGTGCGGGGGTTGCCCCTGCACGTGAACTAAGTCCGTATGCGCCAACTCCCCTCACAAACCTATATGCAAAGCTTGGCGATGCATGTGACATGTGTTTTAAGGCAAAACTCCCTTTCGTCGATTTACGCGACATGATAAATTATAAGCGTAAAGCGAGGAAGAATACTGCAATTCATGGCGTACGTCCGTGCACCAGTATTGTCATCAACTCTTGCTGCTCCAAAGCAACGAAAGTGCCTCAGAGACAGTCCGTGTTTCGATGACTGCATCGCTCTGATGATGAAAAGCCGCTATGTGTTCATCCAACATGGCTTCATGGGGTCCTCCTTACGGGAGCCCCAATCAAAGAAAGTGGACCACTAATCCAACTTTTTCTCTCAGTTCTGCGAACAGAAGAAGAAGAAGTCTGCCAACAGATAGCCAACGAGCTCCTACATCTGAAGGAGTCTATATGGGTACTCGGACAAGGACGAGATTCTTTATAGATGATGAGGACTCCCAAGCTGGAGGCGATAATCTTTCAGCTGGGGGTAGTATTCCCTCAGAATCTGAAGCAAACGACCATCACACCAGGGGTAGCCTTCCAGATGACGATGATCACTTCGAGTTCGACGGTGACTATCTACCTCCCCTGCCTGAAGACGAGGGTCTTTTCAACTCAGAGATAGACAGTATTAGCACCAGTTGTACAGTCTACTCTATTCATCCTCGTATGTTATCTAAGTACATGGCGGATGGAGAGAGACCTGAAGAGGGCAGTGATCAGACCAACAAGCGGCTAGAGAGTCTTAAAACAATATTTGCCAAGATCACTGATATGCTTACCAATACCATAGCAGTCCAAACTGCTGGGGCTGTTCCTCCACCTCAACCGAACGTATCAGCACACGTTAGTCTGGCTCATAGCAACAACCCTTCTTCACTACAAAAGGAGTATCATTCCGTTGTGTCTCCTCCAAATCTCGTAAATGCTGGAGGTGGTCCTTCGCCAACGACGTCTGACAACCGTACAACAGCCGTTTTTCAACATCTGCTCAATCAGCAGGATGCAATTGATTTTTTTGTTGCCTGCCTTGATACCATCTCACACAAAGACGAGCTTTAGAAAACGGGGATATCTCAACCTTATCCTCCTGAATGGGAGAATGCTACTTGCCCTCCTAACTACAAGCCATTGACGCTAAATTCATTTGATGGGATGACTTCTCCTCGCCAACACATGACATACTTCAACACGCAGACTCTACACTTACCAAGGGACGATCCGTTCATGTCAAAGCTATTTATTAGCACCTTATAGGGGATAGCTTTTGAATGGTTCTGCAGTCTGCCTGACGGTTGTATTAATTCCTTTAAAGACTTGGATAGGTTATTCCTCAATAGGTTTTATGAGAGTGGCATGCATGTTAGTATGTCCACCCTCATGGAGACCAAGCAAAGGAGGACTGAGTCTGTTATTGCTTTCATCGAACGCTTCAGACGACTACCATTGAAGATGCCCTTCGGTATACTAGACTCAAAACTTATGGATACTTGTCGACATAACTTCCTTCCTACAGTGAAGTTCTGTTTGGGTATATATTAGTATGATACATGGCCTGCTTTCATCGGGGCTGTTGATGCTACTGAAAATGACGTCCCTAATCTGGAATTACTGGGGTTGAAGACACCCAAATCTGAAGACAAAAGCAAACACCCCTAAACTATCCCTGTTCGTAGGGGTAAAGGAAAAGAAGTCTTGAAGGTCGACACTTTCAAGGGAGCTTCCAATTCTCAGGGCGCTCTTATAAAACCCAAGGAAACTTTTTCCTTTGACGAAGATGACATTATTACCATTTTTTACACATTGATGAAGGGTAATAAATTGACATTAGCTCGACAACGACGTCCTGCGGAGGCGAACCAACTCAATGATCCCAAGTACTGTCTTTATCATCAGTACGTGCACTACTCTACCAAGGATTGCATCGTCCTAAAGAAGAAGATACAACAACTTATTAACAGCCAAGTGATCAACCTCAAAGCTGAAGACAAGGTCATATCTTCTAACATGATCTCTCTTCAATTTGGTGACTTTCCTCCCACAGAAGTCCCAGACGATGTAGTCCCTGTAACGCCCCAATCCCAAAATACTTAGAACTAGGTACGTATCCATGCCAGCTGTATAGATACGAAGTATGCTCAATATATAGAATCCTCGTATGTATACATAAGCTGTAAATGCAGTAAAACCAAGGCTAACTAATCTCATCCATAAAATGAAAGAATAAAAGATGTTATATAATTAACTATGAATTGTCATTGGTACATGTAGTTGGACGAAGACAAATCCACTACCAACTATGAAAAAAATACATAACAAAAGAAAGTTTGATAAGCGGAGCAAAGACGATCAAAGTGCAATCATCCTCGAAGAATAGCGATAATCATGGCCACGGCTAGAACACCTGCGAAAGACAAGAACAAACACCTGGCGAGATAACCAGGTCCTCAGAGGGACGTAACAAGATACAAGAAGAATATGCCATTTATAACTGCAAATGTAAATGCTATAAAACACAACTGGGTCCCTAACCATCTATGTGATATGAACTTTGAGGACAACGTTCTACGCAGGGGCTATTGGATCAGCAGAGTAAATAAAGAGTGGCAGTAGGTAGCGCTCATCCGAGTCACTATCGGCCATGGGCAGTAGGTCGCGCTCATCAGAGTCGCTATCGGTCCCGGGGCAGAAGGTAGCGCTCATAAGAGTCACTTTCGGCCCACAAATGCGTGTGAAAAAATATGTAGCCCCTACGCTAGTAGCTGTCCCCTCCCTCCAATGATACTATACATGCATCGTAACCATGACACACCAACACGTGTCACTTCCACAACACTGTTTTACACTTAATAACTGCCAAGTCTTCTAACATACATCTATTGCAGTTATTCCTATGCATGCGCACAGGGGATCAGCCAACACGCAAGTGACCTCTACATGTTACTCACAGCTCACACACATCTCGTGATAAAATCGTGACAAGTTAATGAGATACACTAAGTTGACGGTAGTCCCTTAACTCAAAGTTCACATGCAAGAAGAAAATAATAAACGAGAAATATATATATACAATAACTGAAATAAAATGCAACTAAATGTAAGCAGTAAAGATGGCAAAGTATCTTGCATGGTGTGTCGCCTGGTGGTGCGATGTTCTGTCGATGTGTAGGGGTCCAAGGTCACGAGAAAATAGGCAAGCATGATCAGTCATGAGTAATGAGGATAATTGGAAGAATTTGTGGAGTAGGTAAATATACAATTTCTTAGAAATATTTATACTACTTAAAAAACATGTTTACTTGTAGAAATTCATTTACGGAAATACTTTGAAAATATATATATAATAGTTTTGAAAATTACATCTTATTAGTCAAAATACTCTAAGTTGTAAAATATGATTAAGGTGGAAACTATATTTCAAAATTTAAATTATCTATTTTAGATAAATATTTAAATATACTTCTAAATCATCTAGACCAAAAATTATAACTGGTCAAATATATGCACATATAAATCGAAAAGGATATTTCAGTGTTTAAAAACTAACTTGAAATTTTGCTAGAAAATAATAGTAATAATAATAATGTAAATAATAATATTTAACAAAACAACAAACTAATATTAATAATAATATATAATTAATAAAATAAATGACACCATTCTAGTAATTTAGATAAATGATGATGACGATGATAATAATAATAATAATAATGATAATAATAGTAATAATAATAAAAAACTTTATTATTAACCAAAATATTAATTAATAACATGTATTCAGCTATACAGTACAAATATATACTCAATAATATAGCAATTAATTAAATATAATAATAATAATAATAATAATAATAATAATAATAATAATGATAATAATAATAATAATACTGGAGTATTCCAGCATGTTCTTTTACTAAGAAATAATAATAATAAAAATCATATATAACACTCCTTCCCAGCCGAACAACTTTATTAAAATCATAAGAGTTGAGAGAAAGGGAAGAAGGAGAGAAGTGGAGAAGAGGGGGTTTTCACCGAGGTCGATTGGGCGCCGGTGGCCTGCGGGCAGTGCGCTGGGTTTTGGTGGTGGCGCTGCTCTGGGCGGCAGAAGCGGTGCTCCGCTCTAGGTCGGAGGGCATCACAGCTCACTGGTGGAACTCCGGCGCGATCGGCGGTACGGTGGCGCCAGACAGCTCGTTGGCAGGGCTTCGGTGCTCCGCCCCTGTAACACCCAATTTTTCCAAATGAGGGTAATTTTGAACTTTTGTATTTTAAATCATTTAATAATGATATTTTAGTCATGCTATGATTTTTGGTGATTTTTAGTTATTTTAAAACTATTTAAAATGTTGATTGGTGATTTTGATGGTTAACTAGTTAAACCCTAGTATTGCTAAGCCTATAGACTAACCATGACCAAGGAGACCTAATCATGTGTTTAGGATTTCAAATTTCTATTTTTAAGCCTAGGGGTATTTTGGTCATTTTGACACTTTTGTGAAATTGTGAATTATATTAATTAAATATGTGTTAGTTAAATTGTTGAGACTTGACCTAGAAGTTAGCCTAATCTAGATTAGCCTTGAATGTTTTGGTTAACTAGTCATGAGATGATTCCTAATATCTAGATATTATAGGAAGATATTTACTCTAAGATATTTATGAAAAGTTAGCCTATGACATTTGAACCAATAGGAATGCCTAGAATTTGTTGGACTATCCTTAGCCACTCATCAAGACCTAAAACCTAGCCCTAAATAAATCTATGGCAGCCATCAAACACCCCTCCCCCTTCCTATAAAGTCCCATTTACAAAAGCCTTGCCTCTTTTTACACTTGCCAAGAACCCTAATAGTTCCTTCACAATTTTCCTTCCCTAATATCCAAATCAAGCCCAAATTGATTCAAATCAATTGCAACATCACCCTCTACAGCAGTGGGAGCTAATAGAGGCTTGCTAGCTAGGATTTGGGATCGTTTTGATTGATTGTAGTTTGAAGGAGAACCCTCATCCTTGCCCTTTTTCATTGAGATTCCATCTCAATAGGTAAACCCCATGAAACCCTAGTAAATTATATTTTAATTCCATAGATGCATGCATATAGGTATACCCTAGCTGTAGGAATGGTTTGGTACTAGTTAGTGTCCATTTCATGTCTGTATCGGACGTATCAAGGGTATTAAGAAGGTGTTCGACGAAATGCCTGTGAGAATAAAATATTTTTAATTTCAAAAACTAATTGAAAGGAAATTTAGGCCTTGAATTGTAGATCATGAATCCAGGGGACTGAGTCGACTTTCTTGTCATGTCCGTGTCCAAAACGGACACGAACTCACTGCACGACACCCTCTGTACATGCCCTGCTACCCGACCCTTATTTCTCTCTACACACGACACGTGGACACGTACAATTTGACACGAAGGTGGGGGCCATCACTGACAGACCCCCCCTCGAGTTTCAGGACACTTCGTGTTATGTCGGACATGAAAACACGCACGCACTGATTTTACACACACAGTGCACGTGCGGGAAAACCACACTGACACGCACTTCGTGTCCAGTCCTGACACGACGAGGACACGAATCAGGGTGTCGACCCTCTAGACATATGTTCCCCCTAACCCTAGACACCAGCACGAGGTTTGATTCATGTCGTGTCGTGTCCTAGACTTGCACGAACACGTACACGACACTGCCTTGACAGTTCAGAGTTTTGTGTGTTTTGACTTATTGGACTCATTCGTGTCCCATTTTTGGACACGTGAAGGTTTGTGAGACACGAACACATTTGACACAGTTATTACCAACCACTTGTTTGAGTTTGCGTGGTGTTTTGATATTCAAATTGTTGGTTGCCCTTTTTCTGATACAGAGCAGTATCAGTAATGTTAATTTCCAGTTTTTGAAATGTTTAAATCCGTTTTTAAATGATAGTTTGTATGTTTTTACATGATAATTTATGCTGGGTACTTGAGTGATGGGTTGCATGAGAAATTGCTTAAGTTTAGATGTGTTCGAGTGTGTTTTTGACACTCAACTTGAATGTACAGGGCTGTACATTACCATTAGACTGAAAATAGGTTTTCCTGAGTTTGTGTTTGATTTCCTACTGATTTTAACCATGTTAAGTAGCTATTTAGTTTACCTACATGTTGATGGGTGTTGTTTAAGTTCACTTTAATTTTGCTAATGAAAGGGGATCATTGATTTAGTTTTTGGTTTTGAGATGGAAGTTCAAGTTTCAGAAATAAAAACTGAGTTTTAGTGTAGGTTTAATGCTTGTTTCCCTTTTCCCTTTTAACTGAGATCCTGAGATGTTGTATTAACCTTGATATTAGTTAGATTTTTAACTTGAATTGAATATGATTCACTGTTAAAACAAAACTGAGATTTGGATTCATTGTATTAAAATGTTAAGAAGGGTTCATATGTAAGGGGGTATTAATTTCTGTATTAAACCTGAAAACTGAGAATGAAACATGAAACCTGAGATTTTAATCTTCAAATGAAACATATAAAACTGAGTTTTTGGGTGTTAATTGGTAAATGGTTTTGAAGAGAACTGAGATGTTGTGTAAGCTGAGATATTAGTTTGGAAGAACACGGAGATTCAAATCTCTGAAATCTGTGTGAATCCTGAATTCATGTTAAGTTCCTGAGAGTTCAGGACTTGATACCTAAGATTTAGGCCACACTACAAATCTGTGAATCCATGCACAAATTAAGCCTGTCACACATTAGACACACAGATGACTGAACACTGTCACTCAAGCACTCACCCATTCACTGATTCTTTTCTGAGATTGTACACTGGGTTTCCATACCTAGTTAGCTAACTAGTTGAACTACCCTATTAGAGAACTGAGATTTCACTGTTAACAGTCCTACAAATCTGAGTTTAACAAGTAGGAATTTATATATAATGTGTAAACTGAAATGTGTTGCTGCCCTTTTTGTATCACATTGTTTTCCTCTTTTCACTAATTCTCAGATAACACACACACACACAAAACTGGTTTTGACACAAATCACATTCCTGAAATGAGTTGTTGATTTAACTGTTAACTGAGAATGGGGTTTTGGAAATTGATTCATGTATGCAAACTGCTTGGTATGTTAATGAACTGTCATTTGATTCTTTTCTAAAATCTGAATTGATATTAGTTGCCATGTGCCAATACAAATACACATATGGTAGTTTACTGTAATGTAGGATTCATGTTGATATAGGAAGTTTGGTTCACTGTTTTTTTTTGTCCCAGGTTATACACACTATTTCCTAGCACTACATTGCCTACACACACATTCAACAGCCCTATGCCTTCTAAACCAAACTGCCATGTACCTATACTACACACACCATGCCACTTTACACTACACTCCTCATGCCCCCTTCCTTGCCCTCTCTCTCTCTATATATATATAGTGTATATATGCAATATATGTGAATAAATGTAGAAGAGCATGCATGTAAGCAACATATGTAAAATGAATGCATGAATGAATAAGTGTAGGTATGCCATGATATATGCAATATAGACAATGTTAATGTTATGAATATAGGATTGAGTGTATACCTATGAATGTATATATATTGCTATGTGAATGTGGTTCATAGTGTGTCCTTGAGTGAGTGTTAAATTTGAGGGTTAGTTAGTAGGCTATCTTGGTATAGGTAGACTGTGATGTGGTTGGACTGTTAGTGTTCTTGTTAGGCTTGTGGCTTGGTTTAGGCCTAGTGTTGACCTAGTGGCCTAGAGAGTTGACCAATACCCTAGATGTTGACTTGGCTTAACCCAGAGTTGACCAAGGTTGACCAAAGTTTGACTTGGACCTAGTTTGACCTAGACAGTTGACCAGGTTTGACTTAGAGTTGACTTTGACCTAGATTGGCCTAGAAATCATGTAGATTGCATTGTAGCTTTCATTTTCCTTGTATTGAACATGTCATAACCCATACTGCTCTATTTAGGACATTGTGACTCCGGTGCAGACATCTGATATTCATTACTCTTTTCAGAGTAACAGGCGAGTACATTTTCTGATAGTTCTCTCATTTATTTGTCAATTACTGTACTTCAGTTCTAGTTAGCTGTATGTGATTCTCTGTTACAAATACGTATTTTTATTTCTGAATCCATGTGTGCGACACACATACTTAGTTGTCTTACCTCTATTATTCGAATTACCATACGAATCACTATACGAATCACCCTATTCGTATCTTCATATGTTGGTTGGACTTGTATTCGTCTTATGTGTTGGATTATGGATTCATTTGTATTAGACTGGGCGGGGAAATACTGATTAGACATGTAGACATATCATCCTATTCGAATCACCCCTCTGTGAATAATATTCGAACGATAGCCATCCCACACTTTGCGAGTGTGTGGTATGCCATATTACCTACAGCCGTTTACATGTCGAACTCGATATTTTAAAACACACTTGGAGAATTTATTCGAATCATTGTTTGACTACTATTCGAATCACTATTCGTATCACCTTATTCGAATCACTATTCGTATCACCTTATTCGAATCACCTTATTAGAACAATGATTAGAATCACATTCGACTCATCTTACTTTGGGATTACACTCGACTTATATTGTACCATCTGAACTCATTATGTTACTCTAGTTCAACTAGATCTTATTTTACAGTCTTTTTTGCTATGATTCTTCTCTTGTTTAGTTATTTATTTTTCTTGCACTTTATCTATCTTTCTTACCATCACCTGAACATAAACTGCCATATTCATCAATACAACTGTCTATAACTGCTTTATAGTTATCTGTCATTTACTTGGGATTTCTTGATGAAATGTACTCTTTCCTGTCCTGACTGGACCTATTGAAAATATTACAGATGATTGCCCTGAGGACATTTGCCCTACTTGCCTTGGAGCAGGAGATGGCTTAGCTACCTTTGGCCCCGACACTCAGGAGTGATCGGGAGACTAGCTAGTAGACTTGGTTTTGTTTTCATGTTTTAGAACTTGAATTGTAATAACTTGAGATACAAGTTTATATTTGAGTTTGTTTGAGATATTATTATTTAGTAGTTTATAAAAGTTGTTATTTAGTTTTTAGTTATAAACTTCTGTGTTATCTTATCGTGCTTAGACTGTGATTGAGATTTCATTATATCTATACTTGTCCTCCATTCGGAGTTGAGATATTGACAAGTACATTACATAATTGCGTGAATTGTTGATTAGATAGTAACCTAGGACATCGTTCTACCGCCGACACTGCGGCGTAGGCTGGACGTACCCACTTCTCGTGCCCTTACTCTAGGGTGCGGGTCGTGACACATTTTTAGTGGTGGCCCATGCAGGTCGAGTTTATGTAGTGGTATTCGAACTGGAGTATCACTACAGCCTGCGATAGGAACTAAGGAATAGGCTTTAGTTGAGAGAGTACTCAATCACAGTTAGGACTACTTGAGAAGATTCCTGGATGACCCTTGAGAATCTCATTTAAACTATCTCGAAATTCGATTCTGACAGTATCTGTCTATCTTTCTTGATTCATCGTTGAATTTGATTCTTGGTATTCCTTATTGACTTGATTTTCTACCAAGATAACATTATAGGCTAGGTTTCCTCTGTCATGGAATCTAGAGTCTTTTACAGCCATATCAGCTGGTTGGGCGATGAGATAGAGTCTGATTTTGGATATATTTCTCGGGTGTGGGAATTTAAAGTTTTTGCAGCCAAGCTAGCGGCAATGTGAAAATTTTAAAATATCATGATTCTAGAGGTATATACATTAGTTGTGGACTCTATGGATTATCGCAGCCATACTTACTGGTGTGACGAGAATTCTGGTAACATGGTTCTGGATAGACGGGTATAATTATCAGATTACATGATAGATACCATATAGATGGTGCCCTAGTATAATTGAGTGGAATATCATGATGGATGTTACTTGAGTATCATGGATTATATAGAGGGAGCTAGGCCACCTATAGCGCAGCACCGTGCCCGCACCATCAGAGGGATATACCCCGGAAAGGCAGGGCTTTTTGTGCTGACAGTCGAGTAGACCAACGCTATGGGTGACGGGTTAGCAGGTCTGTCTTTCATGTCCTTCTTTTTACTTTCATATGTAATTTCTATTAGTACCTGCCAGGATATGATTGTGATATGCTAGATAGCATAGTTACCCTGTTCGAGACTGTGGAATCACGACCAGTAGGACAGAGTTTTGCATATTATCTTGACCTTGTTTGATTTGGGGGTTTGACCTAGCAGGAGTACGATCATCTTAATTTCGAGGACAAAATTCTTCTAAGGGGAGTAGACTTGTAACACCCAGTTTTTCCAAATGAGGGTAATTTTGAACTTTTGTATTTTAAATCATTTAATAATGATATTTTAGTCATGCTATGATTTTTGGTAATTTTTAGTTATTTTAAAACTATTTAAAATGTTGATTGGTGATTTTGATGGTTAACTAGTAAACCCTAGTATTGCTAAGCCTAGAGATTAACCATGACCAAGGAGACCTAATCATGTGTTTAGGATTTCAAATTTCTATTTTTAAGCCTAGGGGTATTTTGGTCATTTTGACACTTTTGTGAAATTGTGAATTATATTAATTAAATATGTGTTAGTTAAATTGTTGAGACTTGACCTAGAAGTTAGCCTAATCTAGATTAGCCTTGAATGTTTTGGTTAACTAGTCATGAGATGATTCCTAATATCTAGATATTATAGGAAGATATTTACTCTAAGATATTTATGAAAAGTTAGCCTATGACATTTGAACCAATAGGAATGCCTAGAATTTGTTGGACTATCCTTACCCACTCACCAAGACCTAAAACCTAGCCCTAAATAAATCTATGGCAGCCATCAAACACCCCCTCCCCCTTCCTATAAAGTCCCATTTACAAAAGCCTTGCCTCTTTTTACACTTGCCAAGAACCCTAATAGTTCCTTCACAATTTTCCTTCCCTAATATCCAAATCAAGCCCAAATTGATTCAAATCAATTGCAACATCACCCTCTACAGCAGTGGGAGCTAATAGAGGCTTGCTAGCTAGGATTTGGGATCGTTTTGATTGATTGGAGTTTGAAGGAGAACCCTCATCCTTGCCCTTTTTCATTGATATTCAATCTCAATAGGTAAACCCCATGAAACCCTAGTAAATTATGTTTTAATTCCATAGATGCATGCATATAGGTATACCCTAGCTGTAGGAATGGTTTGGTACTAGTTAGTGTCCATTTCGTGTCCGTATCGGACACGTATCAAGGGTATTAAGAAGGTGTTCGACGAAATGCTTGTGAGAATAAAATGTTTTTAATTTCAAAAACTAATTGAAAGAAAATTTAGGCCTTGAATTGTAGATCATGAATCCAGGGGACTGAGTCGACTTTCGTGTCGTGTCCGTGTCCAAAATGGACACGAACTCACTGTACGACACCCTCTGTACATGCCCTGCTACCCGACCCTTATTTCTCTCTACACACGACACGTGGACACGTACAATTTGACACAGAGGTGGGGGCCATCACTGACAGACCCCCCCAAGAGTTTCAGGACACTTCGTGTCGTGTCGGACACGAAAACATGCGCACACTGATTTTACACACACAGTGCACGTGCGGAAAAACCACACTGACACGCACTTCGTGTCCAGTCCTGACACGACGAGGACACGAATCAGGGTGTCGACCCTCTAGACATATGTTCCCCCTAACCCTAGACACGAGCATGAGGTTTGATTCGTGTCGTGTCGTGTCCTAGACTTGCACGAACACGTGCACGACACTGCCTTGACAGTTCAGAGTTTTGTGTGTTTTGACTTATTGGACTCATTCGTGTCCCATTTTTGGACACGTGAAGGTTTGTGAGACACGAACACATTTGACACAGTTATTACCAACCACTTGTTTGAGTTTGCATGGTGTTTTGATATTCAAATTCTTGGTTGCCCTTTTTCTGATACAGAGCAGTATCAGTAATGTTAATTTCCAGTTTTTGAAATGTTTAAATCCATTTTTAAATGATAATTTGTATGTTTGTACATGATAATTTATGCTGGGTACTTGAGTGATGGGTTGCATGAGAAATTGCTTAAGTTTAGATGTGTTCGAGTGTGTTTTTGACATTCAACTTGAATGTACAGGGCTGTACATTACCATTAGACTGAAAAAATGGGTTTTCCTGAGTTTGTGTTTGATTTCCTACTGATTTTAATCATGTTAAGTAGCTATTTAGTTTACCTACATGTTGATGGGTGTTGTTTAAGTTCACTTTAATTTTGCTAATGAAAGGGGATCATTGATTTAGTTTTTGGTTTTGAGATGGAAGTTCAAGTTTTAGAAATGAAAACTGAGTTTTAGTGTAGGTTTAATGCTTGTTTCCCTTTTCCCTTTTAACTGAGATCCTGAGATGTTGTATTAACCTTGATATTAGTTAGATTTTTAACTTGAATTGAATTTGATTCACTGATAAAACAAAACTGAGATTTGGATTCATTGTATTAAAATGTTAAGAAGGGTTCACATGTAAGGGGGTATTAATTTCTGTATTAAACCTGAAAACTGAGAATGAAACATGAAACCTGAGATTTTAATCTTCAAATCAAACATATAAAACTGAGTTTTTGGGTGTTAATTGGTAAATGGTTTTGAAGAGAACTGAGATGTTGTGTAAGCTGAGATATTAGTTAGGAAGAACACAGAGATTCAAATCTCTGAAATCTGTGTGAATCCTGAATTCATGTTAAGTTCCTGAGAGTTCAGGACTTGATACCTGAGATTTAGGCTACACTACAAATCTGTGAATCCATGCACAAATTAAGCCTGTCACACATTAGACACACAGATGACTGAACACTGTCACTCAAGCACTCACCCATTCACTGATTCTTTTCTGAGATTGTACACTGGGTTTCCATACCTAGTTAGCTAACTAGTTGAACTACCCTATTAGAGAACTGAGATTTCACTGATAACAGTCCTACAAATCTGAGTTTAACAAGTAGGAATTTTTATATAATGTGTAAACTGAAATGTGTTGCTGCCCTTTTTGTATCACATTGTTTTCCTCTTTTCACTAGTTCTCAGATAACACACACACACACAAAACTGGTTTTGACACAAATCACATTCCTGAAATGAGTTGTTGATTTAACTGTTAACTGAGAATGGGGTTTTGGAAATTGATTCATGTATGCAAACTGCTTGGTATGTTAATGAACTGTCATTTGATTCTTTTCTAAAATTTGAATTGATATTAGTTGCCATGTGCCAATACAAATACACATATGGTAGTTTACTGTAATGTAGGATTCATGTTGATATAGGAAATTTGGTTCACTGTTTTTTTTGTCCCAGGTTATACACACTATTTCCTAGCACTACATTGCCTACACACACATTCAACAGCACTATGCCTTATAAACCAAACTGCCATGTACCTATACTACACACACCATGCCACTTTACACTACACTCCTCATGCCCCCTTCCTTGCCCTCTCTCTCTATATATATATAGTGTATATATGCAATATATGTGAATGAATGTAGAAGAGCATGCATGTAAGCAACATATGTAAAATGAATGCATGAATGAATAAGTGTAGGTATGCCAAGATATATGCAATATAGGCAATGTTAATGTTATGAATATAGGATTGAGTGTATACCTATGAATGTATATATATTGCTATGTGAATGTGGTTCATAGTGTGTCCTTGAGTGAGTGTTAAATTTGAGGGTTAGTTAGTAGGCTATCTTGGTATAGGTAGACTGTGATGTGGTTGGACTGTTAGTGTTCTTGTTAGGCTTGTGGCTTGGTTTAGGCCTAGTGTTGACCTAGTGGCCTAGAGAGTTGACCAATACCCTAGATGTTGACTTGGCTTAACCCAGAGTTGACCAAGGTTGACCAAAGTTTGACTTGGACCTAGTTTGACCTAGACAGTTGACCAAGTTTGACTTAGAGTTGACTTTGACCTAGATTGGCCTAGAAATCATGTAGATTTCATTGTAGCTTTCATTTTTCTTGTATTGAACATGTCATAACCCATACTGCTCTATTTAGGACATTGTGACTCCGGTGCAGACATCTGATATTCATTACTCTTTTCAGAGTAACAGACGAGTACATTCTCTGATAGTTCTCTCATTTATTTGTCAATTACTGTACTTCAGTTATAGTTAGCTGTATGTGATTCTCTGTTACAAACACATATTTTTATTTCTGAATCCATGTATGCGACACACATACTTACTTGTCTTACCTCTATTATTCGAATCACCATACGAATCACTATACGAATCACCCTATTCGAATCACCCTATTCGTATCTTCATATGTTGGTTGGACTTGTATTCGTCTTATGTGTTGGATTATAGATTCATTTGTATTAGACTGGGCGGGGAAATACTGATTAGACATGTAGACATATCCCCCTATTCGAATCACCCCTCTGTGAATAATATTCGAACGATAGCCATCCCACACTTCGCGAGTGTGTGGTTTGCCGTATTACCTACAGCCGTTTACATGTCGAACTCGGTATTTTAAAATACACTTGGAGAATTTATTCGAATCATTGTTTGACTACTATTCGAATCACTATTCGTATCACCTTATTCGAATCACTATTCGTATCACCTTATTCGAATCACCTTATTAAAACAATGATTAGAATCACATTCGACTCATCTTGTATTAGACTCACTTTGGGATTACACTCGACTTATATTGTACCATCTGAACTCATTATGTTACTCTAGTTCAGCTAGATCTTATTTTACAGTCTTCTTTGCTATGATTCTTCTCTTGTTTAGTTATTTACTTTCCTTGCACTTTATCTATCTTTCTTACCATCACCTGAACATAAACTGCCATATTCATCAATACAACTGTCTATAACTGCTTTATAGTTCTCTGTCATTTACTTGGGATTTCTTGATGAAATGTACTCGTTCCTGTCCTGACTGGACCTGTTGAAAATATTACAGATGATTGCCCTGAGGACATTTGCCCTACTTGCCTTGGAGCAGGAGATGGCTTAGCTACCTTTGGCCCCGACACTCAGGAGTGATCGGGAGACTAGCTAGTAGACTTGGTTTAGTTTTCATGTTTTAGAACTTGAATTGTAATAACTTGAGATACGAGTTTGTATTTGAGTTTGTTTGAGATATTATTATTTAGTAGTTTATAAAAGTTGTTATTTAGTTTTTAGTTATAAACTTCTGAGTTATCTTATCGTGCTTAGACAGTGATTGAGATTTCATTATATCTATACTTGTCCTCCATTCGGAGTTGAGATATTGACAAGTACATTATATAATTGCGTGAGTTGTTGATTAGATAGTAACCTAGGACAGCGTTCTACCGCCGACACTGCGGCGTAGGCTGGACGTACCCACTTCTCGTGCTCTTACTCTAGGGTGCGGGTCGTGACAGCCCCGGAGCTGGTGGTGGCTGTCGAGCCGACGGGGAGAGGAAAAGGCTAAGAAGGAGGGGCCGAAGCCGACTCTTCTGACGGAGGGGAAGGTCGGTACGGCGGTCTCGGCGCTCGAGGAAGGAGAGGACGGTAGAGAGCTGGCCTCACCGGAGTGGGACGGTGCTCCGGCCGCGGAGGGGCTGGGTTTGGGAGGAAACCGCGGGTGTGGTATTTTGGAGGTGCCGTGACGTCGAGGCGGCGAAGGCGGGGTGGTGTCGTGCGCTCAGATCCGACTGTCAGCAGACCCAGCACAGAGGAGGCCATGGCGGTCAGGTATGTGGTGGTTATGGTCATGATTTTGGTTCTTTTTGGTGGCGGTGGTTGTCGGGGGTTGCCGTTGATGGCCGGGAGCGGTGGAGGTGACAATGGCGGAGATGGTGGGTTGTCGGAGAAGTCAGGGGGTGCTGGTGTGTTCCGACCGTCAGGGACTGTCACGACCCGCACCCTAGAGTTAGGACACGAGAACGTAACAACGCCCAGCCTACGCCGCAGTGTCGGCGGTAGAACGCTGTCTTATGTCACAACATCTAACAATAATATGCTAAGCAGTTATACTCCCCGAATGGGGGTGAAATAGCAAATACAGTCTTAATCACATCTAAGGTAGAGCATAATGGAAGATAGATAAAACATGAAATCCAAAAGGGATACAGCAGATAGAAGTCTAAGTGTCTAAGATACAAACTCAGAATATATCTCAAAACTCAATTACAGTAATCCATAAATACATCTCAAGACAACTGAAAATAAACTATGAGCAAACCCTAGCTATCTATACAATCTCTACTGTGTCCTCTAGGCTAGCAGGCAACCTCCAGGCTATCTGTAAAATTTATCAAAAGGTCCAGTCAGGACTGGAGCGAGCACAATACATCTCAACCAGTCATAACAGGAAAGGAAATGTAATCATGCTAGAGAATAAAATACAGGATCTGAAGAAATAGCATAATGTAAAAGAGAGACTGTAAGTAAATATCTATGATATATAAAGGGCGACAGTGCTAGTGATTTAGAGTACAGACGAACATGTGAATGGCTTTGGACTGATTCATGACTAGACTAAGAGTGATTCATGACTACACTACTTTGGATATTTATTCACATGACCATTCATACTCCCCCGTACCCCAATCAATACACAAGGATCCAGTCAAGTTACGTTAAGATTCATGACTAAACTACTACCCGTATAGGGTGATTCATGAATTGATTCGTGAAGGCTCGGTGATCATGAGGGTACATGAGTCAATAGCTGATTCCCAAAGATTCATGATGATAGAAGCATATGATACGTGATGTAAGTGAAACACACATGACAAAAGTATCTGATGCTCCCGAGAGGGATAACATCTCATGAAGGGATCCATATAGTACCAATCCGTGTTACCAACGTGTCAGCATCAAGTAAGATAGTCTAAAGCAGGAATTATAATCCTAAACATGATATGAAATGATAAGAGAATGTACTCGCCTGATAACCTGAACAGTTGATAGGTATAGGGATCCAACTGAAGCCACAGAGTCCAATTTAAAGCAACACAGGTTACAAGGTGTTCAAGTTGTAATAAATAAATCTCTACAAGCAATCTATTTTATCCTAGGTTCTTCTAAGTCAAAACAACTCTAGGTCAACTCTGGTCAATAATCTAGTCAAAGTAGGTCAAGTGTTGACTTACAGTTGACTTTTGGTCAACTGGTCAACTCTGGTCAACATGGTTAATCTAGTCCAATTATTAAAGATATAAGGTGTACTTCGTTATTCGTACGTCGAAACTTATGACATGCAAATCGAGATAAGATGATTAACGGTAAAGTTAATAATCTTATTATAATGTTTCACGTGTCCATCTTGTCAATTTCAGCGATGTGGGATCACTAGAATTGACTGATCTCAGTTTCGTTGTACTAATCCCGAAATACGAACATTATAAGAATTAATTATTAGTAAATTATAAAAAGTTTAAACTCAGAGAAACTATCAACAAACATTGTCGGTAAAATTAGCTATGATAGCCTACCCATCGGTCCAATTTGGACACAAGGGCAAAAAGGTAATTTCGGGTCAAAACGGTATCCGTGTCGAAGCCGTTTTGCACCAAAAAATATGCAAGAAAACAAGTTTATAAAATATAGCAAATTATATGTCAACGAGTCCAGAATGACGATACGAACTCAACGGTATATCCGGAATTGGATTCCGATGAGCCGATCTCAAAATGACCCGTTGACCCGAATATTGGTATCCGACTTGCACCGAAATACGTGCCAGATCCAATGTCCACCAAAACCTAGCGAATTATATGTCAACGAGTCCAGAATGACGATACGAACTCAACGGTATATCCAGAATTGGATTTCGATGAGCCGGCATCAAAAAGTTCCGTTGACCCAGAATGTGGGACCCACTTTGCACCGAAAAACGTGCCAGGGCCCACGTTCTCCAAATCTAACAAATTTTATATGAAAACATGCCAGAACAACGCCACGAGTCTAATGGTGGTGTCGGAAATGAAACCTTGAGTCCCGTGTTCAAAAATGGAATTTTACAAGTTGGAAATTACGAATTCGGACGGCCAACTTTAGCGTCGAATTCAACCAATCAAACAAGCTCACAATGAAACGAAACTAGAGGGGTAGTAAGAGGTTTATACCAGCTTCGCACAGGAACTAGTAGCACGCCAAACGGAGCTACGGTGGAGGAGATAATAGCTGACGAAGTTAGCCCCGTAAAACTGTCCAAATTTAATACAATTTAAACGGTCAACTTGGTGGCCGGTTTTGATGTATCAAACGATAAAATCAACGGATAAAAATTGAGAGGAGTGAAGGTGGATATACCGAAATTGTGACGGAGTGAAGAAATCGCTGATCTAACGGTCGGATTTCCGGAAAAACATGCGTGAAGTCACTGCGACGGAGCGTAAATTCTGAATCAATCACGCGCGCGTCACGACGGAACTTCGTGCGAAACGCACGAATCGTCTCGACGGCGCGACCCGGAGGACGGTGGCCGTCAGGGGGCTGTTCGCCGGAGTGGGGCGCACAGCCAGGAGGCCACGACGGCCGGCGCGGCGGTACGGCGGCGCACGACGGCGGTCGCGCGCGCGCGCGCATGCATGCGTGCGTGCATCAGCTGCTGCTGGTGGCACGCTGGCCGGGTGCAGCAGCTACGGTGGAGGCCGGCGGCTGTGCAAGATGGGGGTGGTGGTGCGGCGGTTGGCCGTAGGGAGGATGGTGGTGGTTCGAGTGCTTGAATGGAGTGGTGATGGTAATGATGTTATGAAGAGGAGGAAGAAGGAGGAGGAGAGGTTGTCGCTGTGGGGGAGGCCGACGGCGGCGGAGGTCGATGGCCGGCGGCAAGGCTGGGCCAGGAGGAGGGGTCGGGTTGTGATGTTGTAGCTGATGTTGGTTTGAGTGTTTGTGTGGGAAAAATATTAGAGTGGGAGAGAGAGAAAGAGATGAGTTGTAATAATTGTAGTGAGAGGGAGAGAGAGAAAAGTGAACCTCAATTTTAGGGCCGGCTAGGGGTGTGTGAGTTTGTGTTGTGAGTGTTAGAAAAATTATGTGGTTGGATGGGGAGTGAAATCAAGGGTTAGGATTAATGTAGGAATACATCATTCCTAGGGATTAAAATTAATGGGATTTCCATTAAATCTTAGAAATAGGTAAATAGGGTACTTGATATTTTTCAAGGATAAGGAGCTGAGGATGATGGTGATGGAGAATAACATAGAGCTGGGCTGGACTTGGTGGAGCCGAGTTGGGTCCAAATTAGACATGGCAAATTAATCGAATAAAAATATGTGTTGATGATCGTGGGTAAATAAGTAGCACATGGGGATTCCAATAAATAGGACACAAGTGGCATGCGGGTAGTAGGCACAATGTGGGCCATGTCCATAATTGGGGCTGACAGGTTTTGGTCGACAGGGTACCCACAAATTAAGTTGGAAAATGAATGTCACACCGTGGGGTGAAATAAAATCGGGTCATATGTCAGGAAAGTTGTGCGAAGCAATTGGATCACAAAATGGCGTATCTGAGTGGGACACGAAGGTCATGGGTGATGAGCGTCTCGAGTAGATCATGCATGAGAAGCTGGTTTCAAAAAACTGACTGGTCTTGTGCTCCCAAATTAAAAGTCACGGTAACGTGCTAAAAATGATCAAGGAAAAGAGTGGAAAAAATAATTAATGATCAAATGGTCTAATTCGACCCGAAGTTCAGCAAAGCAAAAAGAGTACAAGGGAACAAGTTTGGATGGGACACTATATACCGTCATGAAGGCAATCATGTCCACTTCAAAACTCATGAAGAAGATTTCCAGAGTTGAACATCCCTGACACTCCAAATATCAATGGCACGGAAAAGTACACTTAAAGATAAATAACAGAATAAATTATTTATTAAAACTAAATCAATCAGAAAAATTTAAAAAAATCAACCCGAAATTAAGGGTGCTCACATCCTACCCACCTTATAAAAATTTTGTCCTCGAAATTAAAATGTTCGTAATCCTTCTAGGTCAAACCCCCACAATCAAATCCCAGAACTTAAATAGAACATACCATTAAAAAGGACGACATACAGGGTCATGGCATACGGTGGTAGTGAAAGTCTCATCTAGGTATACTAGTCACGCTAACCGAAACGGTCATAGGGTATCAAAACACACAAGCAGTCTAGGGTGTTAAACCGGAAAAGACACAGAAATAATAAATCATCAAAACTGTAAGACAGCCTACCATCCTATGTGAAAACCGGTACTTATCAAAATAAAATAAAGGCAACTACCAATTATCTATAAAGGGTACAGAAAAATCAAATTCAAAAATTTAGGAATTGAAAATCACTTGCATTGAAATCCAATCACAATATATATATATATATAGAGCGTTGGAGAGGGAAAACTAGCATTATGTAAGGTTATGTGGTTTGTGTGTGTATGGGTGTATGTGAACAGGTCAATATGGTTATGTAGTAGGCATGTATGTAGGTGAATATACATGAAATTGTATATGAGGATTTGGGTTTCAAACAATAGCTATCCTGTTACACTACTCATGGCATATTGGTTAAACAATCTACAATACACAACCTATTTAATCATAACATGCTTGGCTAACCATATATATATCAAAAGACAGGGACTTAGTTATGTATCTATATACATTATAACATGTACATATAAACACTATATATATCTATATAGATATGTGATCATAACATAGAGGAGAAAGGGTTAGGTTTACATGGCAGCGTATACTAAGTTAGGGTGGGTTTGTGTCCTTGTACATGGTTATAGCTTAGTATTGAAAGGTTAAACCCAGTTTTAGTTCAGCATTTACATGGAAAGTCTGAAAATAAGCTAACATTTAAACCAGTACAATATTAATATAATGCAATTTCAAAATTTAGGAGTTTGAAACATCACAACTAATCACAATGCTCCCAATACATCCTAACATGATAGAAATGAAACCCTAACACACTATCCATACATTTATCTACTCATTCAGTTCAATATTACATGTTAAATCTGAAATTGAACTAAGCATTGGAAACCAATATGAAAATGTTAACATGTAT
Organism: Iris pallida; assembly: GCA_029216955.1. NCBI lineage: Eukaryota > Viridiplantae > Streptophyta > Magnoliopsida > Asparagales > Iridaceae > Iris > Iris pallida. Next base: position 3,862,903 of record JANAVB010021791.1, read on the forward strand.
TCAGTTTTCAGGATCTTAGAGAAATTTGAACATCAAAACCAACTCAATGTTTATCACAACCTAACATGTAAGAATATGAAACCTAACATTAGATCCCTACATACAACAATGTACAAAGCTCTACATATTACATTTAAAACAACAATTTGAACTAACATTTAAAATCCAGTATTAAGGGTTAATATGCACACAGTCTCCGATTTGACAAATTTAAACACAAAACTCAACAAATTTTTTTTTAAATTGAAACTCTAGGTATAACATACATGTGCAGTGATGTAAACATAACTAATAACATGAAATTTATATTTAAATTACAAATTTAAGCTGGAAAAAGCAGAGAAACAGAAATATTGGGGTTTGAAAATTTAACATCAACAACATATTAATATTTATTTAGATAGGTTGGAAATCAAGCGTAGCATGTATATGTATCAGGCAAAGTGTTTGTGTCCACTATATCTATATTCTCATGACCCAATATAAAAACCAAATTCTATATCAAGGGCAACATTTAGATTCCTACCAATATTGCAAAGCAGGTGATTGACGAAATCAAGACAGTTTTATTATCATTATTATTTAATACAAGAATAATAGCAAGAAGGAAATAATGATAAAATCTGTTTGCTTATTTGTCTAAAAGAAGGAACCATTTTGACACACAGGCTTAAAATATCAAATCCAAGATAAAGTCTAGCAAAATTATCGATTCATTGTATTAAGAAGAAATTCATGATAAGAAGTTACACAAGGTTTATAAAAACAGCTAAACCTACTCCTAAATTAAATAATAAGAAACTAGACAAAACAACAAATAATAATTCTTTTTTTTTGAATGACTGAAACAAAAGTAGAGAAAACATGTTCAAAAATATTTAAGGTACAATCTGATAATCATATGAGTCTATCCAAAATCATGATACTCTAAATCCTCGTCATACTGGTAAGCAAGGCTACGATAATCACAGAGTCCTTGACTTAGGCACATACTTTTAGAATCATGGTATTTAACATTTTCACGATGTCGCTAGCTTGGCTGCGAAAATCTTAAATTCCCACACCCGAGAAATATATCCAAGTCAACTATATGTCCTCACCATACTAGCTAATATGACTGTAGAAGACTAGATTCCATAACTTAGATGACCTAGCCCATATAATTTCATCTTGACAAAATTTAATTGAAATCAACAATGGATACCCAAAAATCAAATTTATCAACGAACATCAAGATTCAAAAATGAACAAAATCCATCAAATCCTATAAATACAAACTCGGATGCAACAGCTAACATCAAGATTCAAAACTCAACAATCATCATCAAATTCAATAAATACAAACTCAATTTCAACCACAATCCATCAAAATCAAATTCAACAACAGAAAGTAAAGATAAATCAAATCAAGGAAAGAAGAGTTTTCAAATCGAAGTTAAAATAAGATTCTCAAGGGTCGTCCCAGGAATCTCTCAAGGGATCCTACCTGTGATTGAGTACCTTCAAAATATATCATAATCCTACTGCAGGTTATAGTGATACTCTAGTTCGAATACCACTACATAAACTCGACCTGCATGGGCCACCACTAAAAACGTGTCATGACCCGCACCCTAGAGTTAGGACACGAAAACGTAACAACGCCCAGCCTATGCCGCAATGTCGGCGGTAGAATGCTATCTTATGTCACAACATCTAACAATAATATGCTAAGCAGTTATACTCCCCGAATGGGGGTGAAATAGCAGATACAGTCTCAATCACATCTAAGGTAGAGCATAATGGAAGATAGATAAAATATGAAATCCAAAAGGGATACAGCAGATAGAAGTCTAAGTGTCTAAGATACAAACTCAGAATACATCTCAAAACTCAATTACAGTAATCCATAAATACATCTCAAGACAACTAAAAATAAACTATGAGCAAACCCTAGCTATCTATACAATCTCTACTGTCTCCTCTAGGCTAGCAGGCAACCTCCAGGCTATCTGTAAAATTTATCAACAGGTCCAGTCAGGACTGGAGTGAGCACAATACATCTCAACAAGTCATAACAGGAAAGGAAATGTAATCATGCTAGAGAATAAAATACAGGATCTGAAGAAATAGCATAATGTAAAAGAGAGACTGTAAGTAAATATCTATGATATATATAAAGAGAGACAGTGCTAGTGATTTAGAGTACAGACTAACATGTGAATGGCTTAGGAATGATTCATGACTACACTAAGAGTGATTCATGACTACACTACTTTGGATATTTATTCACATGACCATTCATACTCCCTCGTACCCCAATCAATACACAAGGATCTAGTCAAGTTACGTTAAGATTCATGACTAAACTACTACCCGTATTGGGTGATTCATGAATTGATTCGTGAAGGCTCGGTGATCATGAGGGTACATGAGTCACTAGCTGATTCCCGAAGATTCATGATGATAGAAGCATATGATACGTGATGTAAGTGAAACACACATGACAAAAGTATCTGATGCTCCCGAGAGGGATAACATCTCATGAAGGGATCCATATAGTACCAATCCGTGTTACCAACGTGTCAGCATCAAGTAAGATAGTCTAAAGTAGGAAATATAATCCTAAACATGATATGAAATGATCAGAGAATGTACTCGCCTGATAACTTGAACAGCTGATAGGTATAGGGATCCAACTGAAGCCACAGAGTCCTATTTAAAGCAACACAGGTTACAAGGTGTTCAAGTTGTAATAAATAAATCTCTACAAGCAATCTATTTTATCCTAGGTTCTTCTAAGTCAAAACAACTCTAGGTCAACTCCGGTCAATAATCTAGTCAAACTAGGTCAAGTGTTGACTTATAGGTGACTTTTGGTCAACTGGTCAACTCTGGTCAACAGAGTTAATTCTAGTCCAATTATTAAAGATATAAGGTGTACTTCGTTATTCGTACGTCGAAACTTACGACACGAAAATCGAAATAAGATGATTAACGGTAAAGTTAATAATCTTATTATAATGTTTCACGTGTCCATCTTGTCAATTTCAGCGATGTGGGATCACTGGAATTGACTGATCTCAGTTTCATTGTACTAATCCCGAAATACGAACATTATAATAATTAATTATTAATAAATTATAAAAAGGTTAAACTCAGAGAAACTATCAACAAACATTGTCGGACGATAAAATAAACATCGCCAACGTGTCCAGAATGGTCAAATTAGCTAGGATAGCCTATCCATCGGTCCAATTTGGACACAAGGGTAAAAAGGTAATTTCGGGTCAAAATGGTGTCCGTGTCGGAGCTGTTTTGCACCGAAAAACGTGCAAAAAAACAAGTCCATAAAATATAGCAAATTATATGTCAATGAGTCCAGAATGACGATACGAACTCAACGGTATATCCGGAATTGGATTCCGATAAGCCGATCTCAAAATGACCCGTTGACCCGGATATTGGTATCGACTTGCACCGAAATGCGTGCCGGATCCAATTTCCACCAAAACCTAGCAAATTATATGTCAACGAGTCCAGAATGACGTTACAAACTCAACGGTATATCCGGAATTGGATTTCGATGAGCCGGCGTCAAAAAGTCCCCTTGACCCAGAATGTGGGACCCACTTTGCACCGAAAAATGTGCCAGGGCCCACGTTCTCCAAATCTAACAAATTTTATATGAAAACATGCCAGAACGACGCCACGAGTCTAATGGTGGTATCGGAAATGAAATTTGGAGTCCCGTGTTCAAAAATAGAATTTTACAAGTTGTAAATTACGAATTCGGACGGCCAACTTTGGCGTCGAATTCAACCAATCAAACAAGCTCACAATGAAACGAAACTGGAGGGGTAGTAAGAGGGTTATACCAGCTTCGCACAGGAACTGGTAGCATGCCAAACGGAGCTGCGGTGGAGGAGATACAAGCTGACGAAGTTGGCCCCGCAAAACTGTCCAAATTTAATACAATTTAAACGGTCAACTTGGTGGCCGGTTTTGATGTATCAAATGATAAAATCAATGGATGAAAATTGACAGGAGTGTAGTTGGATATACCGAGATTGTGACGGAGTGAAGAAATCGCCGATCCAATGGTCAGATTTCTGGAAAAACGTTCACGAAGTCGCTGCGACGGAGTGCAAATTCTGAATCAATCCCGCGCGCGTCACGACGGAACTTCGTGCGAAACGCACAAATCGTCTCGACGGTGCGTCCCGAAGGACGGTGGCCGTCAGGGGGCTGTTCGCCGGAGTGGGGCGCACAGCCAGGAGGCCACGGCGGCCCGGGCGGCGGTGTACGACGGCGGCCCGCGCGCGCGCGCGTTCGCGCCTGCATGCGTGCGTGCAGCTGCTGCTGCTGGTGGCGCGCTGGCCGGGTGCAGTAGCTGCGACGGAGGCCGGCGGCTGCGCGAGATGGTGGTGGTGTTGCGGGGGTTGGCCGGAGGGAGTATGGTGGTGGTTCGAGTGGTTGAATGGAGTGGTAATGGTGATGATGTCATGATGAGGAGGAAGAAGGAGAAGGAGAGGTTGTCGCTTTGGGGGAGGCCGACGGCGGCGGTGGCCGGTGGCCGGCGGCGAGGCTGGTCCAGGAGGAGGGGTCGGGTTGTGATGTTGTAGCTGCTGTTGGTTTGAGAGTTTGTGTGGGAAAAATATTAGAGTGGGAGAGAGAGAAAGAGATGAGTTGTAATAATTGTAGTGAGAGGGGGAGAGAGAAAAGTGAACCTCAATTTTAGGGCCGGCTAGGGGTGTGTGAGTTTGTGTTATGAGTGTTAGAAAAATTGTATGGTTGGATGGGGAGTGAAATCAAGGGTTAGGATTAATGTAGGAATACATCATTCCTAGGGATTAAAATCAATGGAATTTCCATTAAATATTAGAAATAGGTAAATAGGGTACTTGATATTTTTCAAGGATAAGGAGCTGAGGATGATGGTGACGGAGAATAACATGGAGCTGGGTTGGACTTGGTGGAGCCGGATTGGGTCCAAATCAGACATGGCGAATTAATCGAATAAAATTAGGTGTTGATGATCATGGGTAAATAAGTAGCACATGGGGATTCCAATAAATGGGACATAAGTGGCATGCGGGTAGTAGGCTCAATGTGGGCCATGTCCATAATTGGGGCTGACAGGTTTTGGTCGACAGGGTACCAACAAATCATGTTGGAAAATGAATGTGACACCGTGGTGTGAAATAAAATCGGGTCACGTGTCAAGAAAGTTGTGCGAAGCAATTAGAGCACAAAATGGCGTGTCTGAGTGGGACACGAAGGTCATGGGTGACGAGCGTCTCGAGTAGATCATACATGAGAAGTTGGTTTCAAGAAACTGACTGGTCTTGTGCTCCCAAATTAAAAGTCACGGTAACGTGCTAAAAATGATCAAGGAAAAGAGTGGGAAAAATAATTAATGATCAAATGGTCTAATTCGACCCGAAGTTCAGCAAAGCAAAAAGAGTACAAGGGAACAAGTTTGGATGGGACACTATATACCGTCATGAAGGCAATCATGTCCACTTCAAAACTTATGAAGAAGATTTCCAGAGTTGAACATCCCTGACACTCCAAATATCAATGGCACGGAAAAGTACACTTAAAGATAAATAACAGAATAAATTATTTATTAAAACTAAATCAATCAGAAAAATTTAAAAAAAGTCAACCCGAAATTCAGGGTGCTCACAGGGACGATGGTGGTAAGGCGGTGACGATGATGACGCGGACAGGGGCTGTTGTCGAGGTCGTGCAGGGAGAAGGAGGATGGGCAGGGTGATTTGGGGATGTCGACATTGGGGTGACGGTGGTCGTGGTTGTGGAGTCGACGAGGTGGCTGTGGCGGAGACAGGGTCTGGTCATGGTGCGGGGCGGCGGCGGCTGGGGATGTTTAGTTGGGAAAGTGGCTGTGGTAGTGTTTCCGTAGGCTTAGGTTTATGGGGTCGTCGTGTCCGGGGTGTGGACACAGGGAGAAGAAACAATGTATATGTAAAATCGTTCATAGTAGAAATGATGGACACCGACACGGTGCACAACACCTTTTGGAGAGAATTTTTTATGGCATAATTGGTGGATGAATACCTCTTCTTATATAGGAGGTGGGAATTCCCAGTTGGATAAGGATTAGGATTTATTTAAACCCTATTTAGATAATTCAATTTAAATCAATAAAAATCAAATCTAAATTCAAATTAAATTTTAATTTAAATCTCGATAATCAAAACTCAAATTCAATATAAATTCTACCTTTAAACTTTTTAAATTAAACCATAAAATCAAATCAAGATTTAAAATAGCCACAAAAATTTCCAAATATATTTTCCAAAAATATCGATAATAATAATTTCAAAAATAATAAATATTTATAAATATCTTTTTGAATAATAAAATATTAATTTCATTAAATTCGAAAATAGAATTATATATATGAATTCAAATTCATGTACGTCATGTGCAAGGAATATTTGCATAAAAATAGTTTTCTAAATTACCACTATTAAATAAGCTATCCTTTCATAAATAAATAAAAGTAATAAGTTTTGGCCATCTTAATACTTTTCACAACTTTAAGTAAAATACAAATAATTATTATATATATTATTTTGAAACTATAAAAATAGAAAAATATTTTTCTATAAAAATATGTACGCTCGCACATATTCGCACTCGACGAGACATACGAAATTTACGAACTCATTCGCGACGTCCAATATGACAATTTCGTATGCGACGTATAATACGACTATGCGACGTGCAAATACCAGTAAAAATTTGTCACGCCCCAGAACCAGAATACTGGAGAGCGGGGGCAGACATAGCCAGCTACGTATATTAAAGTGCAACCCACCTCGCTATACGGTCACGGCTGTCTAGATACATGATGGTTTAACTACAAGCCAACAGTCTCTTATGGTCATGAACAAGCCTAGTGTCTCAATCACAAGCAAGTAAGTAAATATTACAAGATGTAAGATCACCAAATATACAATAGTAAGGCATCCCAAACATTACATATTCACCTGATCATGAAGCTAGTCATTATAAAATATGAGGACTACCAAGAGTTTAGTCATACATGATCAACCCTAGGATCTGTCAATCATGTTACAGCCCGTAGGCAGACAATAAGTAAATGCAGTCGAGCTAAACAGGTGTTCGTCGGCTAAACGTCTCAAAAGAATATTTTTACAATAAAGTGGGAGATCAAAAATAAACCCACTCGTTGTCCTAGTTACGTCTGGTGGTCACCATCGTGCTGGAAAGTTGGTAGATCCTCCGGAGCTGCTACGAAATCTGGCCATACAGAACCAGCTGGGTCAGACCCCAGAAAGAGCAAGTGCCACAAAGGAAGCTTCACTTAAGAACTAAAACCATTAATTAACACAGAATAATAATAAGTAGTAAGAAGTAGAAATAAGGGAAAACATATCAGGATGATATACAACGAGATAACGATGAAACTATTCAGATAACCAGGTTACAACCCGTAAACCAAACAAGGACCGGAGTTGTAACCCTTCATCTGAACGGAGCTTGGTTTTCCACCATTTATCGACAAGATAATATAAAAAATCAGGTCATGTAACAATCTTGTACAGGATCAAGGCAAGACTAGACTGGTTTTGCCATCTAATCAATCACGGCCAAACAATGAGTACAGCTTGATATTTTATCTAACTAGGGTTATCACAGGCCTAGTTACTAACAAGATGCAACGAGATTATTCCACAGCCACAAGCCCTGCAGACCATCCAGGTTACCCAGGTCGAAATATTAGGGGTTGAATTCAGGTGGGTACATCGTCCAGGAAACGCATGTACCCTTAAGTAGCTTGAAGGGTGCAACACAAGACAGTGTGCTGGAAATATGCCCTACTCGACGGCAGGCTACAGATCCCAGGCGTGCCCAGGTAACGGGATTGCCTGTAGCTGGAAAATCTCTTCATGACTACTGTATTATTCTAGTTATTAGCCTTTGTCCATTTCAGTAGGTACTCCTGACCGTGGTACTCAGGAGTCCCTTCCTAAATATTATGCAAGACAGGACTGGTTTATTTGTACAAGCACAATAGCCTACGGTGTCCAGGTTATTTATACTGGTCATGTCAGGTCATGTCATGTCATGGAGCCGTCACAATAGCTATCAGGATAATTATATCAGGTTACTTGTCAGGAGTGCGCTACGACGGGCCACTATCATATCATATTACTTGTCAGGAGTGCACCACTACGGGTCACTGTCGTGTTCATGGTACAAGTGCAGGATAACATAGTACAAACATTCATCAGGAGACCCAATGTTACACCGAGAGTTACCAAACATGAGTTAACAATAATAATTAAATAATAATAATTAAATAACAAGGCAAGGCACGGGGAGGAGCCATGCGGCTCAGATAGATAATTCCATGCGGCTGGATCGATGCGGGTTCATGCAGTCCAGAATTCGAGTTCATCCGGCTCAGGTACAAGCGACCAGGGAAGAAATCCATGCGGCTGGTGCGGAAGCATATGCGGCTGTACTAGCAACAATTCATGCAGCTAAGAAGCAATGCAGGACACATGCAGCAGTGAAAGCTTAGGCTTATGCGGCTGCAGGAAGGAAGGGCCCTATGCGGCCAGGATTTCACCCTAGTCATACGGCTGAGTAAAAATGACTCCATTCGTCTGCGGGTTCAAGGTCTCATGCGGCTGGCTCTGTCCGAGGCCATATGCGGCTGAAAGGATACAAGCTATATGCGGCTGGGAATCATGAAGTTTTATGCGACTGGGAATAGTCCAATCTTATGTGACTGCAGCGAGTAGACTTCATGCGGCGGGAAGGTATAGTGCCATGCGGCTCGAAATCCAAGGCAGCTTATGCGGCTGAGGAACAATCAGCATATACGGCTGCGAGCGATCGGGTTCATGCGCCTGACAAGTTAGAAGTTCATGTGGCTGAGTAATGCCATGCTGTCTTTATGCGGCTGAGTTCGTGCTTGCAGCTAGAAATGGGACTTGCCGCATAAGGCTATGCGACTAACTTCAGGCGGCATAAAACTATGTGCGGCTGGAACTGTTCTTCTTCTCCAAATTTTTGAGAAGAAGAGCACCATGAAGCCATGCTTCCAAGCTCCATAAAACATTCATCCAGAGTCCAAATCTGAACTTTCATAGGTCAAATTGGGGCAGAATGAAATTCTCTACAATATAGAACCATCAAAACTTGAAAATAACAAGATTAAATAGATTAAAACCCAAAAAATCCAAAAATGACATAAACTTAGATCTACAAGCAAGGAGCCATGGAAATTAGAAATGCCAAGTACTAAAGAGGAAGAGAATGGAACAATAATTTTAGATTCCTCCATGAAGCTAGATGCACTTGCCTAGATCTCTCTCTCTCTCTCAGGTTGGTGAGGAGTTAATGGTGGGAAAGAAGAGTAATAAGGAGAGAGAAAGGAGAGGATGTTAATAAATAGGGATGTTGGTGGTAGGTAGGGGTTCTCTCCTTAGTCCATATTGAACCAAAAGCAACCCCAAACCAAACCAAGCCAACCCAAACCAAGATGAACCAAACAATAAAATACCCAATAAACCAAGCAAGAAAACATTGTAGGAGCGTAAAAAGTGCTTCAGAGAAAGAGTCAAAGAGATGGATCATTTCGTTCATAAGTGATCTGTTTTATGCCAAACAGAGCGGTTAATCTCTTTACGCCCAAGACAAAGCTAATCACTTTACGCCTAAAGCAGGCTGATCATTTTACGCTCGGGTCTACACCCATGGTTTTACGCCAAGGACAGATCAGCCACTCTTACGCTGGACAAAGCTGTCAAATCTCGCATTTAATGCAAACTCTGACATGGAGATCTTAATGATGGCATATATCACAAAGGGATTTGTTTTATACAGAGACCAATGTTGTTGTTTAGTATGTGGATTGAACTACTTTACGCTCACATTATGGCTTCTTTTAAGTACGGAGACTATACAAGCTTTTACGCTCAACAGCTGACGTGTGCGTAAAGTCTATTTGAGCTACTTTACGCTCAAGGTTATTTAGCAACCACTTTACGCGGAAAGTCTATGTCAAGGCTATTTTACGTCTAATCTACTGCTTTACGCTTAGAGTACATTGGGGCTATTTTTACGCCCTATTTCCCTCCACCAGCTTGGAACGTGGTCTGCCTACGTGGCTTTCATGCCATTCTTCTCGAAGAACGTGTGTACATGCATCCTATTCTTACTGAAATGATGGGACACATGTCAACATATGCAGAGGTTGGTTACGATCGTGGATGGCAGTTGTTAGCGTAAAGATGAAACTTTTGCTAAGTTTTTACGCACTAGATCCCAAGTCTATAAATAGACTTATTTTTCTCAAAACAAAGGGACAGAGAGACAGGAGAGAATACAGAGATCAGAACATAGAGATTTTGATTCTCCAGAGCATTCTTCTTCAACCTTTCTTTCAGAATAGAGTGAAGCAAAGCAGGAAAGCATTCGGCCTCGCCATCAGTGCCCAAGTGCGTCGATACCTTTTTGGTAACTTAGTTCTTCCAGTTGTTCTACTTCAAGCAGTGATCTTCATCATCATCATATGGTCCAAGGAACAAAGTGATCATTTACGAATCAGACTTCCATAGTAATACTTTCCCAGAATCAAATTTGTACTTCTTGTACTTTTTCTCGTTTTATTTTCAAAAGCCAATTTCTCAAGGCATTTTGCTAAATGAAACAAAAATGGCGACTCTACTGGGGACGACCTTCTCCTCTGACGAGGAGGCAATTGCTCAATATGATGATGTTTCAGTCGGTTCGACCAAGAAGACTCTGGTTGTACATTTCGACCAGACTGCCTACGAAGAAATGCTCCGAACTGGGGGTGGTTCTCGCTGCTCTAATGTTCAAAAATCTCGCAAAGCACGAAAAGTTTGGATTCCTAAATCCAAAGTAGCTGCTGATCTCTCTGTTGCTTCTGATAGCAAGGGAATTCTTCCCACTCCTATTGTAGGGACTCCCGTTCGTAACGAGGCAGTCCTTACTTCGGCGTCGCTCTCTAAGTGTGACAATTTGTCTCCCGTCTGTGACGGTGTAGATGATCAGGTTCCACGCCCACTGCGTAAGAACCAGGTTTTATGCTCAGTGGGTAAAAACCAAGTTTTACGCTCAAGGCATAAGAATGAGTCTCCCATTTGTAATGTGAAAGATTCTAATTCTTCTGAGTGTAAAAATAAGTCTCCAGTCTGTGACGTGGTAGACACACACAAATTATGCTCTTCGCGTAAAGGAAAATCTCCCATCTGTGACGTGGTAGATAACCAATTTTTATGCTCTACGCATGAAGGTAAGTCTTCTGTCCATGACAGTGTAGATAAAATTCGCAAAGATGTTTACACATCTAATGTGAATGTACCTAAACGTATGCAGCGTAAAAATCATGTTGGTAAAACTTCAGTTCTACACCAACAGCCTTTTTATACTGCTCTACGCAAAGTACCAAATCTACAAATTACACGCAATAAAAATGGAGTCCTTCGTGCTAAAAAATCTCAAGATTTACGCACACAACTCCAAACGCGTAGAAATATACAATTTGGTTCTGCGAATGCAGCCAGTAATCTTCTTTATACACAGGGTACTAAACGTTTCTTCACCCTTAATGTAATAAAGAAGACTACTCTCTCCACTCCTTCTGACTTACGTGAATTGTTAATACAAAAGCATAAGAATAGACAATCTCCGGTGATATTTTCCCAAGAAAAACATCATTGTGATTATCACCAGGTTGTGATCAACTGTTGTTGTTCGGCTTCAAAACGGTCAGTTTTTGATCGATTAAGTTTTAATCCACCTCAACATCAAGCTGAAGACCAAGAACATGAGCTGTCATATGCATCAGTTAACATGGCGTCTCATACAAACAGAGGACGAAATCCAAGACGAAATATGTCCCAAACTCCAGGTCAGCAACAGTTCAACAGACTTCTTGATTCTTTTGAGGGGGTATATCAAAATACTCGATCAAGAAGACAAAGACAACTGCAGACTTCTGATTCAGAAGCTGGGGGTACTAAATCTTTTGAGTCCGAGACTGACAGTGTGGATTCATACTTCTATACAAATCCTTCTGTATCTTCAAGAGAGGTTGAATCCTACGCTGTTGGAGATGAACCAGAGACTTCATCCGTTAATACATAACAGCGTCTCACTGCCGTTGAGCAATCACTGAAAGACATGCTTAACATGATGCAAAGCATGCATCAGATAATTTTGAATCATCAAACTGCTCAGCCGACGGTAATAACACCATTACCAGTAGCAGTACAAACTCAAGATAGTCAAGGGGCTGAAATACCTTTGAATATTCAAGAGCCTGCTGTTAATCAAAATTCTGCATCTCCAGATCCCATCATTCCTGAAGATGTACCACCTCCAGTCGAGGTTATGGTACATCCAACAACTATTCAATTAAATGTGCTTCCTCAAACCAGTGAAGCCATTCAAGCAGTACGTGAGCTCAAAGCACAGTTTGAAGTTTTGAGGCACAAAGATCAGCTCCAGAGGTTAGGGATCAAGCAACCTTATCCTCTTTATTAGAATGATGTACCCTTTCCACCGAAATTCAAGCCACAATCTATGGTTTTGTTCGATGAAAAAGCATCTTCCAGTCAATATATCAATTACTTTGATATTATGACTGTACATCTACAGAAAGATGATGCTCTTCTCACTCGAGTGTTCATCGGGTGCCTGACGGGTTAGGCTTATGATTGGTATCGAAGTTTACCCGACAATTGTATTTCGTCTTTTGACGAATTTAAGGCAATGTTTCTCTCCCGCTTCTATGAAGGAGGTATGGACATGAACATGTCCTCCTTGATAGAAATCAAACAAAAGGAGAAAGAAGATACTCGGACATTCATCGAACGTTTTTGACAGGCTACTTTAAAGATGCCTCCTGGTATGCCAGATTCAGCGTTGATTGATACATGCAAGATGAATCTGCGACCATCCATCGCTATTTTCATGGGTTTCCAATTCTCAGATTGGGCTTCGTTCATCATAGCAGCAGTTTCTGCCGAGACCAATGGTAGGTTGGCTCGTAAATATGGGATGATTTTCGCCTCAGATGATAGTGGAAAGAAAAGTAATCCTGGTAATAACTCCGGCAATCGTAATGTGAAGGAAAAAGATACCCTCATGGTTAATCTTTCCAAGAATAAAATGATGTCGAATAGTCAGGAATCTTCCAGGCCAAAGGAAGAATATTCTTTTGATGAGAGTGATATCCCAGGGATATTTCAGTGTTTGGTGAAGAGTGGCAAACTTCAGATTCCAGAGCCAAAGAGGCCTAATGAGGTGAATCTAACTGATAATCCCAAATATTGTATCTATCATAGATACATTAATCATCCTACCAGTGCTTGCTATGTCCTGAAGAAGAAAATCCAGGAGCTGATAAATGGCGGTGCTATCGCTTTAACCAATGATGACCATAAGGTTACAACCAATATGGTTTCTCTTCAGTTTGGAGATTTTCCTCCACAGTAAGTCCCAGATGGAATTATCCCAATTTCGAAGGCGACGATGAAGATCGTAAATATCCCACCTGCCATAGAAGAAAATGCAGGATTGCTGCCACTCACACTAAAGAATGGTGAAATCATGTGGGTACATCCTGACTTAGTGCCTGAGTTGGAAAATGAAGATAAAACTTCAAAATCCAAGAAGGGTAAGAAAGTCAAAACCTGCAACATGATTTCTCATGTTATTCCAGACCCTGATGACTTGGATCATCTATGGGATGGCCTACCTTTAGAAGATAGACTGAAAGGACTGAACATCTGTCCTCCAAGTCTAGCTCCTTCTACTAAGCTCAAGCTTACTCACCAGCAGTGGCTAGCCATGAATAGTGTTCCTTAATACCGGGTGCAACAAGTCTTCGCTGCTTATGAAAAAGCTACGATATGGATTTTTCCTCGTATCCTAAATCTTTCTCCTCTTGTGGCTACAGTGACATCTATTCTTCATTCTCCTGAGGTTACAGAAGGTCTTGCTTCTTCCCCTTCCTCTGTTGGAATACCTGTCAAAAGTCCGCTGCCCACTCACTTGTATAGTCAACAATCTGTCCATCTCATGATGAAGATGGGTTATGACTTTCAAAAGGCAGAAGGTTTGAATTATGATAAAGGAATACGACTTCCTTTACAGATTCAAAGTCAAAATTCCACTGTTGGATTGGGTTCTGAAGTTTCTCGTAACAATCCACACAAGAAAAAGGCTAAGAGAGGGAAGACAAAATCCTGTAATATGGTACTTCCTTCTCCTGAGTCTGAGGAAGAAATATTTATTGGTACAAGATCCGAAAAAGAGTACCATGAAGACTACGAGGGATCCTCCAAAGAAGCTGAAGACATAGTGGAGATACTACCAACTCAACCCTCTCTTGTTCCTGCTAAATCTTCTGTGGTTGAAAAGGGGAAACACAAAGCAGTGCGCTTCGACGTCCCATTGAAGTCTGCTTCCAGTCAGGGGGTGGTGATGAAGCCTTACAAGTTTGATATTCTGGCTCAGTTGGCCAATACTCCGGCTAGACTATCTATATTTGAGTTGCTTCGCCTTTCCAGAGAAAGCAGAGAGACTTTGAGTGAAGCTTTACTTCAAGCAGATTCATGCTTGGCTCAACTCAAGACTCCTGATAATATACCAGTGTCATGTCCACAATGTCATAGTATGATAGAAGCAATTCCCAACATCACCTTTACACAAGAAGATATGCTGTTGAAGCATAACAAGCATGACAGACCTTTGTGCTACACTGGGTATATTGGATCTATTGAAATTGACAGGATTTACATTGACCCCGGGTCCTCAATTAGCATAATTCTTCAGAGTATGCTAAGACCCCTGAGGATTCCTACTAGTGATTTGACTTACACTAATACTACGATAGTCGGTTTCAACTCTAGCAAGAGCAAACCATTGGGAAAGATTCGTCTGCAGATTCAGATCGGTGATCTTCGAACCATGGCAACTTTTTATGTTATCAACTCAGACGTCTCCTATAATATCCTTTTGGGGAGACCGTGGATTTATGAGCACAATATTGTACCTTCAACTCTCCACCAATGCTTCAAGTATGTGGATTTCCAAGGAGTTGTGAAGACTGAGTTCGCTGATATCAATCCCTTCAAGGGTGTTGAAGCCTATTTTTCTGATTCAAGGCTTTATAAACAAGAGCATGTGAAAGAGATATCAGACATGGCTGAAGATCAATCACCCACTGAGGATCAGTCTATTAATGAAGATCCGCCAGAGGAGCAACCTTTGAAGATCATAGTTAAGGGACGAATCCAATCCCAATCTGTCAATGATCAACCTCTGATAATCAAGTTTAAAGGAAGAACTCAAACTTCATCTGAGGAATCAACAAATATTCTTGCTAAGAGCCAAGTTCAACCTTTTATGATCAAGGTCAAAGGGCGTAGTTCTTGTACGAATGATCCAGAACCACCATTAATTGTCAATCTGGGCAAAACTACGCAGAAGACAGATAATGGTCCACTGATGATTAATCTGAAGCGTAGCAGTCAAATTGTAAATGATGTAGATATTGATCATTCTATACTTTTTGATATCAATGAAGATTTTCTTTTCGAGTATATGGCTGTCAAGTTTATCGAAAGAATGACTTTATCTTCTGATAATCAAAGTCATCAATATAAAGACGACATTGAGCCAGAAGAAACTTTATACATCGATCATAAGGAAAATTCTTTCCCTCCTCATGTAGATGTTGGACCTTATGCTCAAAGGATCCTAACATCTTCTCCTTATCTTCTACCTGTGGCCGCTTCATCACAAGCTTGCGTAACTTTTAGACGTCACGAAGAGTCTTATTTCGTGGTTCTGTCTGATAAAAAAACAAGCGCCAAATTGTGTTTGGCCTGGCTAGAAATATCCCTGTTGCTCAGGCAGATGAGCTGAAGGATAAAGACAAAGGAAGAATCCGAATTGACAAGTATAGTCAACAATCTATCAAGATTATCCAGAACATGGGATATGATTTGAAGACTATGCAAGGTCTCAATAAAGGCAAGGGTAGACGACTACCATTATGTGGTGATCCATTTTACCAAAAGACTCGTCATGGGTTGGGATATGATCCGTCCCACATGTTTTATGACGATATACAAGAAGAATTCTCTTCTAGCTCTTCGCAATCATCGGATTCAGAAGAAGTCCAATTCATGGAAACTGATATGTCTCGTTCCTCATATGATGAATCTGGATAAGTATTTTCAGTCAATATGGTTCAAACTGATGACGAATCTGAACTATTTAAGAATGATCCTTGGGCTCAACAGATGGATACTTAGTGGGAACTCTGTTTTGAACAGCGACAGCCACCTACAGAGGATGAAGTTATCTAGATTGATGTTGGAGATGGAACTACGTCCTAACCAATATTCATCAGTAAGAATCTTTCTGAAGATGAAAAAGAACAGTTGATAAAACTTATCAAAGAATATATTGACATTTTCGCATGGAGTTATGAGGATATGCCAGGCCTAGATCCTAAAGTTGCTACTCATAAACTCAATATTTTACCTAACGTCAAGCCTGTAAAACAACAGCAACGGCGCTTTAGACCAGATATGATGGATGCAATTGAAGCAGAAGTCAAAAAGTTGATCACATGCGGATTTGTTCGTGAAGAGCAACACCCAGATTGGGTTGTCAATATTGTTCATGTTGCTTCAGCAGTATGAAGCTTAATGTATGCAATGCTATGTATGAGACCAGACATCTGCTTTATCGTAGGCATGGTCAGCAGATATCAGTCTAACCCAGGACAAGAGCACTGGACTGCCGTAAAGCATATTTTGAAGTACCTAAAAAGGAATAAAGAGTATATGCTAGTTTACCAGGCAGATAGTTTAGTTCCCTTGGGGTATACAGACTCAGATTTTCAGTCAGATAGGGATTCCAGGAAATCTACCTCAGGTTATGTGTTTACTTTGGGAGGTGGAGCCATTGGGTGGAGGAGTATCAAGCAAAAATGTATTGCTGATTCCACCATGGAAACCGAGTATGTGGCAGCCTCTGAGGCAGCCAAAGAAGCGGTTTGGCTCAGAAACTTTCTATTGGACTTGGATGTGGTACCTAGTTTGCCTAAGTCTATTACACTTTATTGTGATAATAGTGGTGCAGTTGCAAACTCGAAGGAACCACAAGCCCATAAGACAGGCAAACACATTGAGCGCAAGTACCACCTGATACGAGATTTCGTAAAGAAAGAAAAAGTTGCTGTGATCAAGATAGCATCAGCCGACAACCTAGCTGATCCCTTTACAAAGAGCTTACCAGCTAAGGCTTTTGACAGTCATGTTGAGGGAATGGGAGTCAGATGTGTAGCAGCATGGCTTTAAGTATAAGTGGGAGATTTATAACAGTATACTGAAAAGCAATGCTTTGAGTATAAGTGGGAGATTGTTAGGGTTATAAACTAAAAGCATCACTTTTGTAGTAACCTTATTTCCTTAAATTTTGAATTAGAATCATATGGGCAAATGTTTGCATATTATATTTGTTGCAAGTGTTAATGCAAATGTCTGATATTCTATATTGTAGATAATATGGTGTGTGGTGTCACACAGAAGATCATATTATAGTTTCCTATGGAGTATATAAATAGTTCACAACCTGGATGGACTTGGACAATCTATTGGAAAGGTTGTAGTGTAATCTGGTATTAGTCTATCTTGACTATAGGTTTACACTAGTACACTTTGTGTGTATTGAACAGGACCACTTGAGGTTGTTCTCTTCGTACTGACTACATAAGAGAATAAACACCTCTGTTATTATGGATGCTTGTACTCTGAATCCGGATATAATAACGGACATGTATATGCAATGTGCATTACTTTGACTCATAAAAGAGTGAGATTCATTATGGATCAACAACCTCTATGAATTGGGTAATAATATTATATGTATGATGGGCTGTTGATTATAAATGGAATCCATGTTCTGATACATCGGGTTGATGATGTCCTCTTAAGGAGCTCATAAGGATTGTCATATAAACCCTGCAGGTGGATTATATCCGAAATGACAAATAAAGTTGAGCGGTACTACTTAAGGATAAAAGATGTCGAATCAATATAGTTGTCAGTAACTTAATTTGATCGACGGACATACGATATCTTAACATGGGGAGCCAAACGAGCATATAATAAAAGGAGCCCACAAACATAATTTGGGATTAGGGAGGTAGTGCAACAATAGCTCATTAGTGGACCGAGTTATTGTTAATGGGCCTGGATTGTGTGTTCGGGCTGAACACGGGATATCCAGATCCGTTAGGAGGCCTGACCCTAATTTCTCCTCATGGTCCCTGCCGTAGCCTATATATATCCTCTATTCTCTGGCCGCCAGATTAATGATTAGAAATATGAAATTTTCTCTAAATTCGTGATTCACGTAAGGAGAGAAAGAGAGTGCTGCCAAAGAGAAGAAAAGGTTGGGAGATCGTCGCCCACACGACGTCCAACTCGAGGAAGGAATACGTGCAGAAGATCTTGGGGTCGTCCGCTCGAGATTGCCAGGAATTACTTGTCTCCTTTCTGCCGCAGGTATAATTCGTGAACCCTAGTTTCCGCCTATGAAGGGTTAGAACACGTATTTGATCTTTTTAACTTTCTATCGATCAATACGCACACCAAAGAAAAGGTCCTGGGAATCCCCTGTTCCATCAATGAAGAAGAACGGAAAAGTTCGAGTTTGTATAGATTATCGAGATCTTAATGCAGCTTGTCCAAAGGACGAATTCCCACTTCCAATTACTGATGTCATGATAGACAATACATGTGGTTTTGAACGCATGTCTTTCATGGACGGATTCTCAGGGTACAATCAGATCAAGATGCATCCCGAAGATAAGAAACATACCGCTTTTCGTACACCCCTTGGGGTCTACTGTTATACGGTTATGCCGTTTGGTCTTAAAAATGCCGGTGCCACATATCAACGAGCTATGAGCAACATCTTTCAAGAACATCTATGGAAGATAGCTGAATGCTATGTAGACGACATTGCTATTAAAAATCGATCAAAGGATGATCACATTCAGGACTTGAGGACAGTATTTGAGTTGATGCGCCGGCATCAATTGAAAATGAACCCTACTAAGTCTTTCTTAGGAGTTTCCAGTGGCAAATTTTTAGGATTTATCATTACTTCTCAGGGTATCCATGTCGATCCTGATAAGATTAAAGCAATTCTTGAAATGCATCCTCCTCGTAATTTGAAAGAACTCCGTGGCTTTCAGGGTCGTATTGCTTATATTAGAAGATTTATATCTAATCTTTCTGGAAGATGTCAACCTTTCTTCCGTCTATTAAAGAAAGGCATATCTTTTGTTTGGGATAAAGCGTGTCAGAAAGCCTTCAATGACATTAAGCATTACCTTACAAATCCACCTGTTCTGGTACCTCCGGTAGTAGGAAGGCCATTTTTGCTATATGTTCGAGCCTTGGATCACTCACTTGGCGCTCTTCTTGCACAGAAAAGTGATATGGGTCATGAGCAAGCAATATATTATCTGAGCAGAACGATGGTCGGAGCTGAACACAGGTATACTCCTGTGGAAAAGGAATGTCTAGCTTTGGTTTTTGTCGTCCAAAAGACAAGACATTATGTGACAGGACTGACTATTCATGTCATTTCCAGAATAAATCCCATTCGGGTATTAATGAGAAAACCTAGCATTCTTAACTCCAGGCTGGCCACCTGGGCGATGTTGCTTACTCCTTATGACATGGTTTATGTACCTCAAAAATCAATAAAGGGTCAAGCATTAGCCGATTTCTTAGCTGCTCACCCTATACCTGAAACATCAAAATTATATGAGGACATTCCAGATGAAGTCGTAGATTGTAACCTGACTTTGAAGAATGACATATGGCAATTATATTTTGATGGGGCATGACGAGTAGGACCTAAAGGCAATATTGTCTCTGAGGTAGGAATCGCCTTGGTTTCTCCTGACAAAATGGTCATATACTGTGCCTATTCTTTCAATGAGCCATGCTCCAACAATGTAGCAGAATATAATGCTCTATTGATCGGTCTCCAAGTAGCAAAACAATTGGGTATTGAGTTCTTAGAAGCTTATGGAAATTCTCAATTGATTGTTAATCAAGTTAGAGGGAGTTATGAGGTCAGAAATCCTGATTTCATTCCTTATCATCAAGTGGTAGTTGAACTGGTCCTTTCATTCAAAGGATTCTTTATTGAGTTTGTACCACGCTCTCAGAATGTGGAAGCTGATGCTCTTGCTAGTTTAGCTGCAGACCTAGTTGTTCCAATCCGAAGGCAAAATACAATTACTTTGTTGGATCACTTGTTCTGTGTCAAGAATAATTTGTACATTGAACAAAGTTATACTACAGAGTCAAATTCCCAGCATAAGGATTGGAGAGCTCCATTCGTTGATTATGCAGTTCATGGGATTTTGCCTGAAGATCCAAAAGAAGCTGCATCAATCAAAAGACGATCGTTTCGGTTTTATTATGATTCATCTTTACATATGCTATACCGTCGTTCCTATGATGGACTCTTGCTACGTTGTCTCTTAGAAAGTGAAGCTAAACAAATACTGCGAGAAGCTCATGATGGTATTTGTGGTTCTCATCAACCGGGTCCTAAATTACAAGACCGCATTCGAAGAATGAGATATTATTGGCCTTCTATGATAGCAGATGCTGTAGACTATGCCAGAAGATGTAAAGCATGTCAGATTCATGCTGATTTTATTCATCAACCATCTGAATTTCTACATCCTACAGCAGCCTCTTGGCCCTTTGAAGCTTGGGGTAAGGATGTCATCGGTCCTATTAATCCTCCTTCTGTTAAAGGACATCGGTTCATATTAGCTATAACAGATTACTTTTCTAAGTGGGCAGAAGCAGTTCCCCTTGCGGAAGTGAAAACATCTAATGTGATCAGCTTCATCAAGCACCATGTCATTTATCGCTTCGGGATTCCTCGACGGATAATTAATGACAATGGTCCACAATTTGCCAGTCAGGCATTTTATCGATTCTGTGACAAGAATCGAATTCAGATTTTGGCTTCTACGACTTATAATCCAGCTGCTAATGGTTTAGCCAAAGCTTTCAATAAGACGATCATTACACTTCTCAAAAAGTCCGGACTCCTACTGGTTTTACACCATTCTCATTGGTTTATGGATGTGAAGCTGTCCTCCCATTGGAAATCCAGATTCCATCTCTACGAATAGCCATTGCTAATGAGCTAACTACAGAGAATAATGATCGCTTACGACTCCAAGAACTTGAATGATTGGATGAGAAACGTCTTCAAGCACAACAGCACATTGAACTATATCAAGCCCGCATATTCCGAACTTTCAATCGTAAAGTTAAAGAGAGAGTATTAAAAGTTGGCGAACTTGTATTAGCCGTTCGGAGACCGATGGTGATGACTCATAAAAGTAAAGAGAAATTCCAAGCAAAATGGGAAGGCCCGTATATAATTGAGTCCGTATTTTCCAATGGCGCCTATCGGTTATCAAAGCCCAATGGAGATTTGTTCATGATGCCAATCAATGGCAAATTTCTTAAGAAATACTATGTATAAAAAAAGAGACAGAATGAAAATAAAGTTTCTTTTATTACTATTTTTGTTCAAAATAAAAGGTCAAGGACGAGGACCACTGCCTCCCTTATTTAATACATAGTCAGTTAATGTCTCGAAGGCATTGTTTCCTGAGTTCATAAAAAACTTGCAGGCGGCCATCCTCAGTGCTTCTTCTTCAGGATTTTTTCCTGGCTCTACTAAGAATGCAAGGATATCTTGTGGTGGCTTGGGCGTAAAAGAGCTGTTGCCTACTTGAGTCGGGCCTGCCACTGTTGGCTCAACGGGACACATCTCAGTGACGTCCTCTATTTTCCTGGAGACTTCATTCTTTTGCGGTACATCCTCGAAGACATTTTCAATGTGGAAGTAGAAATAAGAATGAAATGATTACAGAAAGTTCTCGCCTATTTATAGAAGAGGACTGTTGATGAACTGGTCTTTGAGATTGAGAACAACTTTTCATTCCCGAAAAGACCTGTCCATTCGTTCTATCGGGTTCATTCATTTAATTACGGAATCGAATCAATGCTTTCTTTTCCCGAAAATTATGATTCATTCATACATTAAGATGGACTTATATGCTCATGACATCTGTCTCCTTAGTCCCCAGCTACCAAGGTTTGGTTACGCTGATTTCTTGTCTCCTGGGAAAGAGATTTTATATCTTCTATTTTATCAATTGATTAGAAAGTGGGATTCATTATTTATCATGTTTCCATGACCTCTGGATAAATACTAAATCTACTTACTTTTTCTATCTATCACTTCTATTTGACCTCTGCATAGATATTAATCTAATTTTCTTTTGAGTTCATATATACTATTATGTCCATATTACCTCTGATAGTATTATATACTCTGAAACAGAAAATATGATTTTATTTATCTATCATGTCCATATTACATCCAGATAGATACAAATCATTGATCATAGAAGAATCATCATTTCCATTGCCATATCATCAAAAAAGTCTATTACATTTCTTAGACTTTCTTACAAGTTATAATGGAAATCTATTATATTCTTGGATTTTCATTCTATACACACAACGATAGCCTAATGGAGATCTGTTTCTTCTTTGGATCTTCTTCGTCGGATTCGTTGTTGGTGTCAATCCCTTGCTGTCCAAGCCTTTGTGGCGACCAGAACAGAAGGAATCAAACTCTGGTCCTCTCTCTCAGATGAGAGGAGAATCCCAGAGTATGGCAGCCCGAAGACGTGTTGCTGCCAATACAACTGGTGGATTAGGGGCGGCCTTCCAGAGGAGATAGGAATGTATCCAGCATTGGGATACGATTCCTAGTTCTGCCGTGAAAGGAACTCTACTACCCGATTTCTCGGGGTAGAGTTGACTCCACCATCCAACTCTCCGTGTATAAAGGCTCTTCCTACCAACAGAGGAAGACCCTTCTATCCCACGAAGAGTTCTGAGTTGTCTGATTTGCGCGTCAAAAGCGCATGAGCTCCCTGATGTTGATGTCAGAAGAACGCTCTTCACAACGTCAAAGTCACCAATGCCGGTCCTGAAAAAACTGTTCAGCCAAACTTCTGCAGAGAACAACAAAGAAGAAGTGTTTTAAACAGAAGTATCATCAGATGCGTATTAAACGCTAAACTAAAAACAGATGACAAGGCTTTTACGCCAGTACTTCAGCAAGACTTTTACGCCAGAGCTTCAGCAAGGCTTTTACGCCAGTGCTTCAGCAAGGCTTTTACGCCAGAGCTTCAGCAAGGCTTTTACGCCAGTGCTTCAGCAAGGATTTTTTTTACGCTCGTCAAGAATTTACGCTCATGAATACCTGTTTCCAACAAAAAATTTGAAGACAGATATTTGCTTACGGTCGGACTTACCACTTAAGCTAAATGGTTTGGCTATAATGATGTTTGAATCTACGTCTAATGACCGGGCGTACAAAGGAACACCGTTGGACAGCTTTGCCAATGTCACTTGTTGGAGAACGACATTGCAGAAAGTTATCTTCAGAGGAACGAGAATGAGAATATATGAAACATTCTCGGCTATTTATAAAGGCTGAAGAAACTGATTGGTATGAGTCTATTTCGGGAGAAGATCCTATTTAAAGGCTCTCGTAACCACAAGACAGATGCCACGTGTTGGTTTGTTTCTTGGGAATTAACAACCATAGAAGCAGTCAAAATAAGTGCTGAACAGTTCTATATACCAACAGATGAGATTAACATCAGACTTTATTTATAAAAAGGGGGGAGTGGCCCCCTACAGATAAAAGATTCGCAAAAAAACATCATTTTTTCTCTCCCTCGTCGGGCTGACGAAGGGAAGTACCTAGTTCGTGCATATTGCAAATCCCGGAGCGACGCATCAGATTAAGAAATGCTTCTGCATCTCCTGGCCCTTCGTACGCAGTTGGGGGACCACTATCGATGCGACTATAGACTGCAGGAGTCAGTCCAAAGCACTCTAAAAGGTTGCATGCTCGCTCAAAATCAAGCCTGGAGCTCGAAGCCTCTTTGTTAGTAATCTCGTTCTTTGGCGCCATGTCACTATGAGGATGAATGACAAGAGTGAAGAATTTCTTCTTATTTGTACAATTAAACCAACTCTTCATATTCCTCTTTGGAAACTGCTCATTATTAATGTAAACTCGGGGAAACGAAAAGGCATTCGAAAGTCTCGAGAAAGAAATTCATTGTGACGGTTGAGTGTTGACCGACACTATTGAAAATTACGCCGACTGTTGGATATCCCCGCTTTTATGCGGATGACGGTTGCGTATCCCGACTTTTACGCTGACTGATCAAATCTCAACTTTTACGCTTCTGTTCAAAGTGTTTCAAATTTTGGAGATATTTGAAAACTTTGAAGGGGGTCTTGTAGGAGCGTAAAAAGTGCTTCAGAGAAAGAGTCAAAGAGATGGATCATTTCATTCATAAGTGATCTGTTTTATGCCAAACAGAGCGGTTAATCTCTTTACGCCCAAGACAAAGCTAATCACTTTACGCCTAAAGCAGGCTGATCATTTTACGCTCGGGTCTACACCCATGGTTTTACGCCAAGGACAGATCAGCCACTCTTACGCTGGACGAAGCTGTCAAATCTCGCATTTAATGCAAACTCTGACATGGAGATCTTAATGATGACATATATCACAAAGGGATTTGTTTTATACAGAGACCAATGTTGTCGTTTAGTATGTGGATTGAGCTACTTTACGCTCACACTATGGCTTCTTTTACGCACGAAGACTATACGAGCTTTTACGCTCAACAGCTGACGTGTGCGTAAAGTCTATTTGAGCTACTTTACGCTCAAGGTTATTTAACAACCACTTTACGCGGAAAGTCTATGTCAAGGCTATTTTACGCCTAATCTACTGCTTTACGCGCAGAGTACATTAGGGCTATTTTTACGCCCTATTCCCCTTTACCAGCTTGGAACGTGGTCTGCCTACGTGGCTTTCATGCCATTCTTCTCGAAGAACGTGTGTACATGCATCCTATTTTTACTGAAATGATGGGACACATGTCAACATATGCAGAGGTTGGCTTCGATCGTGGATGGCAGTTGTTAGCGTAAAGATGGAACTTTTGCTAAGTTTTTACGCAAAAGAGCCCAAGTCTATAAATAGACTTATTTTTCTCATAACAAAGGGACAGAGAGACATGAGAGAATACAGAGATCAGAACTTAGAGATTTTGATTCACCAGAGCATTCTTCTTTAACCTTTCTTTCAGAACAGAGTGAAGCAAAGCAGAAAAGCATTCGGCCTCGCCATCAGTGCCCAAGTGCGTCGATACCTTTCTGGTGACTTAGTTCTTCCAGTTGTTCTACTTCAAGCAGTGATCTTCATCATCATCATATGGTCCAAGGAACAAAGTGATCATTTACGAATCAGACTTCCATAGCAATACTTTCCCAGAATCAAATTTGTACTTCTTGTACTTTTCTCGTTTTATTTTCAAAAGCCAATTCCTCAAGGCATTTTGTTAAGTGAAACAAACATGCAATATAAGATAAAATACGTACACGTATTCCAAAATACGTAATATGAACTGTAGGCATTACAACTCTACCCACCTTAAAAGAATTCCGTCCTCAAAATTTAATTAAGAGGCTAGAGGGACAAGGGCAAGCTATACTAATCACAAGCAAGTTATAACTAGGCAATCATTCATTCATTCAAGGAAGGAACTAAGGGTGCAAGGCATAAGAATGACATTATACTTACGAATCAAAAAGGTCGGGATATTGCGATCAGATGTCATCCTTACGCTCCCATGTTGACTCACCTAAAGAGTGATGACCCCAAGCAACTCGGACTAACTTGATAGTCTTGTTCTTGAGCATCTTCTCTCTTCGGTCCAATATAGACACGGGCCTCTCCTCATACGAAAGGTTGGTACCAACAACCAATTCCGAATGATCCAGGATATGGCTCGGGTCCGGGATATATCGTCGTAATTGTGATACATAGAACACGTCATGCAGCTCACATAGCGACGATGGAAGAGCGAGACGATAGGATACATCACCTACTCGCTCCAGAATGTCGAACGGTCCTATATTCCTAGGACTAAGCTTTCCCCGTACGCCGAAACGAATGACGCCACGGTTAGGCGAAATTCTCAGGAATACATGGTCGCCGACCGAAAACTCCAGAGGGCGTCGATGAGAATCGGCCCAATGCTACTAGTGATCTTGGACAACTTGAAGGTGATCCCTGACTCTTCTGACCATTTTAACTGTCTAGGCAATCATTTCTGGACCGAGCATCTGCCTCTCTCCAACATCATCCCAGGCTAGCGGGGATCTGCACTTCCTACCATACAGTGCCTTGAACGGTGCCATCTGGATGCTGGGCTGGAAACTGTTGTTATATGAAAACTCCACCAGGTGCAGGTGATCTTCCCACGAACAACCAAAGTCGAGTGTACAGGACCGCAACATTTCTTCAAGGGTCTGAATTGTGCGTTCCGACTGGCCATCTGTCTGCGGATGATATGCTTAGCTAAACTGTAGGTGAGTTCCCAAGCTCTCTTGCAGGCTATGCCAAACGTACAACGTAAACCGAGAATCTCGGTCCGAGGTGATACTGACTGGCATACCGTGATGCCTGATGATCTGCCTGAGATACATCTCTGCTAGCTGAGCCGTCGACTGACCAACTCTGAATGGGAAAAAGTGGGCCACCTTCGTGAGCCGGTCAACTATAACCCAAATAGCATCTCGACCAGCTGGGGATCTAGGCAATCCAGTCACGAAGTCCATAGTTACATGCTCCCACTTCTATTCTAGAATTGGCAAGGGGTGAAGAAGTCCAGCTGGCCTCTGATGTTCAGCTTTAACCTGTTGGCAAACCAAATATCGAGAGACAAATCGGGCTATCTTACTCTTCATGCCATTCCACCAAAAGTGCTGACAAATATCACGGTACATCTTCGTACCATCGAAATTAATGGAATACTGATCACTGTGGGCCTCTGCCATGATCTTCTGTCTTACATCTCCACTGGGTACACAAAGATGCTTACCATGTCAAAGTGTACCATCCTCATGGATACATAACTCTGGTCTTCGTCCTGCCTCACACTCTGCTCTGAGTCACTGAAGCTTGGAATCTGCTGACTGTGCCATCCGAATTCTGTCGACTATAGTGGACTGAACTTGCATGCTGGCCATCAATGCCACACTGGAAGAGAGAACAACTTCGATACCCATCTTCTGAAGATCTACTAACAGCTCTGGTTGCACAATTAGAAAATAAGCTCCGGCTCTCCTGCTCAACGTATCTGCAATGACGTTGGCCTTCCCAGGATGATACTGCAGGTTGACATCATAATCCACAAGAAGCTCTAGCCATCTCCTCTGACGTATGTTAAGATCCTTCTGGGTGAAAACATACTTCAGGCTCTTATGGTCGGTGAAAATCTCTACCCTATCTCCATATAGGTAGTGCCTCCACAACTTAAGTACAAACACTACGGCTGCCAACTCCAAATCATGGGTTGGATAATTCCTCTCATGATCACGAAGTTGTCGTGACGCATAAGCGCCTATTACCTTCCCATGCTGCATCAGAACACATCCCAAACCTCTGCCTGAAGCATCACAATACACTGAGAATCCTCCGGTCCCATCTAGAAGCGTAAGAATAGGAGCCGTCATCAAACCTCGTTTCAACTTCTCAAAAGAATCCTGGCACTCTGTTGTCCAAGCAAACGACACATCCTTGCCAACTGGGTCAATGTGCCAAAATCCGAGCGAAGTTTGAAACAAATTGCCAGTAGTAGCCGGCCAATCCAAGAAAACTACGGATTTCTACAACTGTGCTGGGTACTGGCCATGACTCTATAGCCACGATCTTCTGGGAATCCACTTCTACTCCTCCTCTGGTGATGATATGCCCCAGGTATGAAATACGATCGATCCAGAACTCGTATTTAATAAACTTGGCATATAACTGGTGCTTCCTAAGAATCTGAAGAACTACACGGAGGTGCTGCTCATGCTCCGCCTCACTCTTGCTGTAGACCAGGATGTCATCTAGGAACACAATCACGAACTGATCCAAGTAAGGCATGAAGATGCGATTCATGAGGTCCATGAATAAAGCCGGCACATTGGTTGCTCCAAATGGCATCACAAGGAACTCCAAATGCCCACATCGGGATCTGAAAGCTATCTTCGGGATGTCCTGCTCTCTGACTCAGATCTGATGGTATCCTGAGCGTAAGTCGATCTTCGAAAACACTGCTACCCCTTTGAGTTGATCAAACAAGTCATCTATCCTCGGGAGAGGGTATCTGTTCTTGATTGTCACAGAGTTTAAGGGATGATAATCAACACATAATCTGGATGTACCATCCTTCTTTTCACAAGAAGCATCGGGGCTCCCCAAGGCGATCCACTAGCACGAATGAATCCCTTGGTTCTAAGTTCTTCAATCATCTTTTACAATATATCTAACTCTGATGGCGTCATCCTGTAGACTCTTTCTGACACTGGGGACATCCCGGGAATCAAGTCAATGGTGAACTCGATCTCTCGCTCTGGCAGCATACCTGGAAGCTCTTCTGGGAAAATATTAGGAAACTCTTTAACTATCCGAGGTAACTGCACTACTGCTACTGCCATCCGCAATACTGGAGGAGAAGGTTCAACTTCGCCTCGGGAGAAGAAAAACTCTGGCTCGCCTGGAATGCTAAAAATAACCCTGCCAATGTGGCAGTCTATTCTAGCATATTGGTTCCTCAACCAATCCATCCCTAAGACCACATCATAATCGGCCATCGGAAACTCTATCAATCTAGCGGAGAACTCTCTACCGCTAAGTACGATCCGACACTAGAAAAACTCTCTATCTACTCCCACAAGTTCGTTACCAGTAAGTATATTAGCCTTACTGATAATGACTCGGGCTCCAAGCCTATCCGTGTCGTAAATCGTGCTAACATAAATGAATCCGATGCACCAGAATCAAATAAAGCTGAAGCTAGAAAGGAGTTGACGAGAATAATACCTGCCACTACCTCTCCTGGTACCAATCGTTCCTCTACGGTCATCACCATAGCCAGACCGTGCCCTCGGGGTGCTGGTCCCCTCTGCTGGAATCCTCGCTGCCTGCTCTGGATCTGGGCTTGGGCTGGTGCATATTTCTGGGGGTGTTGCTGCTGGAATGCCTGAGACTGAGGCGGTAAGGGCCTCTGAGGCTGATACTGCTGCTGCTGGACTGGTGCTGGTCCTCTCACCGAAGGACTAGAAAGGTTGGACGATGATGAACTACCCCTATTCGGGCAGGATCCTACCTTATGGTCAGCTGCTCCACAAGCCAGGCACAATTCCTGCGCTCTACGATATTCTGCCACCACATGTCTTGGCTTTCCGCAATGAGAACATTCCACCGCGGAAGAGGGCTTCTGTTTCTGCTACTTAGGGTACGTCGGGGCCGAATGCTGAACCGACGTTACTGAGGCCGCCCGCCTCAGAGCTCCAATAGTCAAAGCCCTGGCTGCCGGGACTGGTGCTGTAGACTGAATCATCTGGCCGTGAGATCTCTTTCGACCTCCGGCCCTATCCACGATCCTCTGGGAGGTATACTCATGCCTCCTAGCTGCTCTCAAGAATGTATCAAAAGTCTGATGCTCAAAATGCTCAACCGCCAAATCTCCAGATGAAGCCTTTGCTGGAATCGCTGAGCTCTATCATACTCGGTAGCCACCAAGGTGGAAGAAAATAGACTAAGTCTAGAAAACTCGGCCGCATATCCGTCGACCGTCCTGTCCATCTGCTTCAGATTGGTGAACCTGGTCTGTAGATCGTACCGAGCTACAACATTAAAATACTTGGTCTGGAATCTCTCTTTGAATACTGCCCAAGCAATAGGGGCCATTAATCCATCGGTTTGTGCTGCTCACCAGCTGCTGGCAAGATCTAACAACTGCAGGCACACTATGGCCACCTTCTCGTTCTCTGGAGTCCTGGTTGCTTCTAGAATCACCTCAGTGTTCTGAATCCAAGCATCGGCGGCGATTGCATCTTCGCTACCATCAAAGAATGGAGGGTTCAAGCACTTGAAGCTGTTGGCCGTGCTGTTCCCTAGGTGACCGCCTCTGGTTCAAGCATCTGTCACTGCCTGGTGCAAGACATCTCCTCGATGATCCTGGAAAGCTATCAAGGTCCTGATGAGACCTACCAAAGTGCCATCATTAGGTTCTACAGGCTGAACTGGCTGGACTGGTGGCTCTCCTCCAGTAGGCACGACTCTGGAGGCTACTCCCGAATGCTGGGCTTGATCTCCGGGTCGCTGCTGATCCACGGGTGGTGCTCCGTGTTGCTGTTCGGCAGGGCCAGGTACAATGCCGCTGAAGAAGAAGACATAGGAAACAATAAGGAAGGACCATGACAGATCAATGATACAAGCATGTGATCAGGACAAGAATTCTCAGGGATTCAGAGGATACGAACAGAGATCAAGGGCGAGTACTGATTGAGACATCTATTCGGTAAACCCTCATATATCTTGATTTACAAGACCTACATGGGCTACCACTTAAACCATGTCACGTCCCAGAACCAGAATACTGGAGAGCGGGGGCAGACATAGCCAGCTACGTATATTGAAGTACAATCCACCTCGCTATACGGTCACGGCTGTCTAGATACATGAGAGTTTAACTACAAGCCAACAGTCTCTTATGGTCGTGAACAAGCCTAGTGTCACAATCACAAGCAAGTAAGTAAATATTATAAGATGTAAGATCACCAAATATACAATAGTAAGGCATCCCAAACATTACATATTCACCTGATCATGAAGCTAGTCGTTACAAAATATGAGGACTAGCAAGAGTTTAGTCATACATGATCAATCCTAGGATCTGTCAATCATGTTACAGCCCGTAGACAGACAATAAGTAAATACAGTCGAGCTAAACAGGTGCTCGTCGACAAAACATCTCAAAAGAATATTTTTACAATAAAGTGGGAGATCAAAAATAAACCCACTCTTTGCCCTGGTTACGCCTGGTGGTCACCATCAGGCTGGAAAGTCGGTAGATCCTCCGGAGCTGCTCCGAAATCTGGCTATACACAACCAGCTGTGTCAGACCCCAGAAAGAGCAAGTGCCACAAAGGAAGCTTGACTTAAGAACTAAAACCAGCAATTAACACAGAATAATAATAAGTAGTAAGAACTGGAAATAAGGAAAAACATATCAGGATGATATACGATGAGATAACCATGGAACTATTCAGATAACCAGGTTACAACCCGTAAACTAAACAAGGATCGGGGTTGTAACCCTTCATCGGAACGGAGCTTGGTTTCCCACCATTTATCGGCAAGATAATATAAGAAATCATGTCATGTAAAAATCTTGTACATGATCAAGGCAAGACTAGACTGGTTATGCCATCCAATCAATCACGGCCAAACAATGAGTACGACTTGATATTTTAACTAACTAGGGTTATCACAGGCCTAGTTACTAATAAGATGCAGCAAGATTATTCCACAGCCATAAGCCCTGCAGACCATCCAGGTTACCCAGGTCGAAATATTAGGGGTTGAATTCAGGTGGGTACATCGTCCAGAAAATGTATGTACCCTTAAGTAGCTTGAAGGGTGCAACACATGATAGTGTGCTGGAAATGTGCCCTACTCGACGGCAGGCTACAGATCCCATGCGCGCCCAGGTAACGAGATTGCCTGTAGCTGGGAAATCTCTTCATGACTACTATATTATTCTAGTTATTAGCCTTAGTCCATTTTAGTAGGTACTCCTGACCGTGGTACTCAGGAGTCCGTTCCTAAACATGATGCAAGACATGACTGGTTTATTTGTACAAGCACAATCGCCTACGGTGTCTAGGTTATTTATAATGGTCATGTCATGTCATGGAGCCGTCGCAACAGCTATCAGGATAATCATGTCAGGTTACTTGCCAGGAGTGTGCCACGACGGGCCACTATCATGTTATGTTACTTGTCAGGAGTGCACCACTACGGATCACTGTCGTGTTTATGGTACAAGTGCAGGATAACACAGTACAAACATTCATCAGGAGACCCGATGTTACACTGAGAGTTACCAGACATGAGTTAACAATAATAATAAAATAATAATAATTAAATAACAAGGCAAGTTACGGGAAGGAGCCATGCGGCTCAGATAGATGATTCCATACGGCTGGATCGATGCGGGTTCATGCAGCCCAGAATTCAAGTTCATGCGGCTCAGGTACAAGTGACCAGGAAAGAAATCCATATGGCTGGGGGCGGAAGCATATGCGACTGTACTGGCAATAATTCATGCGGCTAAGAAGCAATACAGGACTCATGCAACAGCAAAATCTTAGGCTTATGCAGTTGTAGGAAGGAAGGGCCCTATACGGCCCGGATTTTACCCTAGTCATACGGCTGAGTAAAAATGACTCTATGCGGCTGCGGGTTCAAGGTCTCATACGGCTGGCTCAGTTCGAGGCTATATGCGGCTGAAAGGATTCAAGCTATATGCGGCTGGGAATCATATAAAGTTTTATGCGGCTGGGAATAGCCCAAGCTTATGCGGCTGCTGTAGAAGCTTGGAAAAGAATAAAGAAAGGTTCATGCGGCCAAGGATCACCATGCGGCTCAGAGAGCCCGTGCGGCTCTGGGATCCATACGGTTCAAACGTCTATGCGGCTCGAATAATTCTATGCGGCCTAGAGAGGAGCCACGTGGCCTTTCAACGGCTTCTTCCTTTCGTCTTTTGCTGCATTTAATGCCCTGACGGTTGACAATTCTGACAAATGACAGCTCTGACAAAAAGACGCAATAATGACTGACGTAATGGCGCGTCCCTAGGGAAGAGGAGAAAATCTTCTCACAGCTGGCAGAATCCATCTAATCCCGATGCATGCGACTGCGGCCGCCCATCTTCATGCGGCTGCATCTTTTATGCGGTCGCCCATCAGCATGCAGCTACATCCTTTATGCGGCCGTCCATCAGCATGCGGCTGCCCATCTTCATGCGGCTGTTCATCCCCATACGGCTGCCCATCTTCATACGACTATTTAGCCTCATGCGGCCCACTCATCTGCGGTTCTGCCAAGATAATTGAGACACATGGCAGTCTTATCTTCCTGGGATTATGGGTGTTAACAAATCTTAATCAGATTTGTTGCAATAAATGCCAAGATCAAATCAAATCGAATAAATTAGACACGTGGCAGGACATTACAAGTCACGAATATTCATGGCAATCAATATTTATTGTCCACAGAGATTTAATGCAATCACATTAATTGCTTAAATCTATTATATGCAAGATGGACAGCCCAGATTAATTTTCAGACCGCCAACTTTTGAGAATGGACAATTATTATAAACCCTAATGATGCCCCCCATTCTTATAAATAGTAAGGTGCCATTCCTTTGCAAAGGACACACATACAGGGAGACAGACACAGACCCTTGGCTCGGATCCAGAGAGAATCAGAGAGAGAATATACAGAGATCGAAAGGACAGAGGAGCATACAGAGAGAACAAAGAGAGCATTTCTTCATCAACGCCAAGCAGTTCTTCTCCAGAGCCAAGGCTGCACCCGATCGTCCAAGGAGTAAGGCAGAGCTGCCGTCACTTTCCTGAGCCTCAATCGCCACCCTCCAGAATCTAAAATAAATAATTGTACTTAGATTGCTGTACCTAGGTTTTCGTCCCTAGGCTTTCTCTGTACAAGCGAGTTTGTATTGTGAGTCTAAGTCCAGTCCTCCGATAATTGTTCTGTTCTTTTACAATCAATGGCAAACACGATGGCGACTCTGCTGGGGATAAACTTCTCCATGGCTGAGGAGTTGGTGACGCAATCGGATGCAGCCAAACTTGGCTCCACACAACAGAATATGGTCGTCCGCTTCGACCAACAGGCGTTCGAAGAAATGCTCTCTGAAGGAAGCGCTGGCCTGGTCCAGAAGCGAACTCGCACAAAGAAGGCTCACAAAGAGTGGAGGCCAAAGTCATTTGCTCCTCCCCAAGCTCTGGACGGAGTACTCTCTGCTGTCCAAGACGTCGAAGGCGACTCTCATGCGGCCCCACTTCAAGCCATAGAAGACTCTGTTGTCCCTAAGTCTGGCAGAGGAAATCACTACGATGCTGGACTTGCAGTGGCAAAGAGTGATTCTATGTGCTCCAGGAAGAAACCGAACAAAGGTACTAGCCGCAAAGCGAAGACTTATGCGGCCAAGATTGCTAGCCGCATGAATGATGTCCATGCGGCCGAAACTGCCAGCCAAAAGTATAACACTCATGTGGCCAGGATTTCCAGCCGTATGGAGAAGTCCTATGCGGCTGAGACGTCCAGCCGCCTGAAGAAAGCCCACGCGGCTACGACTGCCAGCCGTATGAAGACTGTTGATTCCAGCCGCATGCCACTTGCTACACGCGGCTCAGTCTTCGACCGCCTCTCCTATGGTTCTGATCTTTCATGCTCCCAAGAAGACATGTCTGACTCTCTCCAGTACCACTTAGACTCTTTCTACTATGTTCCCTCACACACTAGAGTAAAGAAGTCTAGGGCAGCGCGAGCTTGGCAAGCTCAGTCCGCTGACCCGACCTCTGACCATCCGAGCGTTCCACATCCTATTATGCGGGCCTCTAATAGAAAGTTGTATAGAACCACTCGAGTCCAGCCTCCGGCGACAAACGGACATGATGGTTCCCAAAAGTCTCCCAAAATCCAGGGAGCAAACATGGTCGTTCCGGACCCATCTGACCTGCGTGAGGCTATCCTCCACCAGTACAAAGAAAAAGAGGGGGCCTCGGGGTACAAAGAGTCCTCCCATGGACGTCACTCACTCATGTCATCGTCAACTGCTGTTGCAATAACGCGACGGTACGAGAAGACCGGCAGTCCGTCTTCCAAAGACTACAACAGTCATGTTCAGAAGATGAGGCACTTCCCGTCGTCTCCTGCAACTCTGCTCAGAAAATCCTCGTCGAGGGGAGAGGGAAGAAGACAAATGTTTCCAGCTCGAAGATTTCAACACTATGACTAAGAGAATGTCATCTAAGCGGTTGCCCACCACCGAAGTTTTCCAAGGTACCCATTCAAAGACGAAATCTACTACAGTGGGAGATTCATCGTCCGTATCACTGGGGTTGCTGGGACTTGGGATGTCACACCTCCGAACCTCCACAACAATCCGATGTTCCAAGAAGACGAGCTGGGAGAAACAACTCTCCCATCAGATGCAGCAAATCCCGACGTCCCCGAAGGCGTCCACAATACCCAAGACGAGGCAAACTCGGAAGCTGGGGGTACTATTCCTTCTGAGTCCGAACCAGAGGAAGACATTCACATATACCCCGATGACTTCTCGTTACAGGGGTATGATTCGAGTATACGTCATCCACCGTCCCTTCCACTTCTACTCATGTCAGGACGATATTCATGACAAACGACGAACATGATGGTCCCAGTGATCGCCAACGCATCGACACTCTGGAGGGCATACTGCACACTTTGGTCAAACCTGTGGACGAGATCAAAGCAGCCCTCCCTACTCTACAAGGGGGACGCCTGGCCAAACAAACTTGGGCCCCGCGGTCAATACAGACACAAACTCAGCGGCACCAAACCCGGGCAATATTTCTCCGGAGATGTCGGCTCCTACCGCTGCAGACGAAGCAAGGAAGGAAAGAAGAGAGGTCCAGAAGCTCCGGGCCATGTTCCACGCCCGAGAAAACTGCCAAGACCTCCGGATACGACAACCGTATCCCGCTGCGTGGAGAGATGTTCCCTTCCCACCAAAGTATAAACCATTCCACAACAATCCATATGATGGAAAGACCTCCGCAATTCGGTATATCACTTACTTCGAGGTCACCACCGACCATCTACCCCATGACGATGCCATCCTTACACGATTATTCATTAGGGCATTGGAAGGGGTCGCCTTCGAATGGTATCGTAACCTGCCAGACAACTGCATCCACTCCTTCGTCAGCTTCAAGCGCATGTTCTTAGAGAGATTATACGAAGTAGGACAGGACATCACAATGTCCACCCTCATGGACGTCGTCAAGGGGAGAAAGAGTTGACAAGGAACTACATTGAGCGGTTCCGCCAAACCGCAATGAAGCTGCCGTCCGGTAATCCGGATTCCTCCTTAATTAAAATTTGCCAAAAGAGACTGCTTCCAACAATCAGCCTCTGGATGGGTGAAAGTCAATTCAAGGACTGGAAGACGTTTATTATCAGTGCCACTAGCGCCGAAGAACGGTTGAAGAAGGCTCGCCAACTGGGATTGCACATCTCAGAGGGAGAGGACAAGGGCAGGCATCCTAATGCCAATAATAACAATATGGGTAGATCCACCAACAATCAGGACAACAAGGGCAAACAGGCTATGGTGGCCGATACAACACAGAAACCTGAGTCAAAACCAGCAGACAAATAATGGCCGCAAACGACCTACTCCTTCGAAGACGGCCACGTCAAGCCCATCTTGGACATGCTCATTCAAGGAGACAGAATTCAGCTTCCTCCACCAAGACGGGAACCTCGGCCGACAGAAATAGAGAGCCCAAAGTACTGCCATTACCACCGCTACGTCCACCGTGCTGCACACGACTACTACCAACTGAAATGGTACATCCAACATCTCATCGATTCGAACGCTCTGGCCATCAATTTCAAAGAGGTGACTGTGGCAGCCAATATGGTGTCAGTACAATTTGGCAGCTTCCCTCCAACAGAAACTCAAGACGATGTGGTACCCATCCCTCTGGCGATAATAGAAATTGCTAATCTCCCACCTCCTTGAGATCAAGCTACTGGGCTGGTATCCCTCACCACGTCACGAGGGAAGGTCATGTGGGTCCATCCGGACCTGGTACCCAAAGTGACTCAGTCCGTACCACTCTCCACTGGCAGAAAGAATGGTAGAAAGGTCAGATCCTGCCGTACGATCTCGGCAGATGTCAAAGAAGACACAGCTGTCGTCACTCGGTCTGGTGCTCAATCCCAACCTACGCCAGATAACTCGGCTGAAGAGCATCAGCCGGCCACTGCTGACACTCCGGGACCTTCCCAACCTCCAACGACCGATAAGCTTAGGCCGAAGGAGACTCGCTTTGACAAATCCCTCCGGAAAGAGGCACCTCAGGGGCTGGAGAGGCCCTACAACTTCGACATCTTGGCGTAATTGGCCAACACACCAGCCAAATTGTCATTATACGAGATCCTAAGACTCTCAAAGGATGTTCGTACGGCTTTAAGCGATGCACTCCAGAATGTCGACGCCTATCTTGCTTAGGTCAACCTCACGGGAGAGAGCCCGCCTGCAGATCTCCAAGACAGCGCTTGTACGGGAGCGATGCCCAACATTGTCTTCACTCCGCAGGATATGCTCATCAAAACCAACCTGCACGATCGTCCGTTATATTACACTGGATACATCGGCGACGTGGAGGTGGATCAGATGCACATTGATCCTGGTTCCTCCATAAGCATCATCCCGAAGGGTCTGTTACATCATCTTCGCATTCCTTTGTATCGCCTGACGCCAACAAGCACCGCCATCAGCGGTTTCAATTCGGGCAGGAGCTACCCGATTAGGAAGATTCGCTTGAAATGCTAAATCGGCAATCTTTAGTCAGAAGTAACCTGTTACGTCATAGATGGGGACACTTCTTACAATATCCTCTTGGAGCATCCCTGGATACATGATTACATGATCGTACCTTCCACGTTGCACCAGTACTTTAAGTATGTCGACAAACACGGCTTCGTGAGGACAGAATTTGCCGACATCGATCCCTTCAAAGGGGTCGAATCCTACTACTCATACTCCTGCCTATACGAAAAGTCTAAGAGGCACATTGATAAAGGAGATGTACAAGCTCGTACCGAGACATCCACAGGATCAGAAGAACCTCTGACGATCCACCTCCAAGCTCGCAAACCTGGCAAGTCCGCACCCCTGACAGCCACTCTGTGTAAGGACGAAATCAGCCTCTCGGCACAAGAAGAGCAAATGATAATCCGACTGCCAAGGTCCGGCCGAGCACCCAGACCCACAATAGAGCCACTGACAATCAGGCTTCGTAGAGTCGGCTAACCACAAATGGAGAAGCTCAACCCCTCCGACAAGCCAATGACGATACGCCTTTCCAAGAAGAATGGTCACCCCGATGCAAGGTCTGGGGCTTCTAGCGAGCCAACAACTCCCCGTCCAACATCGAATACCAAACTGAGGGTCGCTAGTTTGCCAACGACTCCACGATCTGCTCCACGGGCAGAACCCCTGACGATCAAGCTGCCCAGGTCATCTTCTCAGTCTTCATCTATACAAGGGGTGGCTGAAGAAGAACCGAAACTGGCCAAGTATATGGCTGCCCACACTGATGTTCCCTCTGCAGATGATGTAATCTCGCGAGAAAAGATACCTTACTTCATCAATAAAGGGCTATCTTTGAACTATACCGAGCTTAATAAGCTTTATACAATATATGCTATAGAACACGGTATACGCACTCACCTACATACACAGGTGACAAATGTTTACACCGCAAATCAGCTAACTACCGCGGAAGATGCGTGCTGCATAATCGAGGGAGGGGATCATCCAATCATCTTCGGTCGGAAAAATGATCCACAGCCCTTCACCATAGAAGAAGTCGATCTCGAATCGAACACTGGGAGACTGCCGCTCTATCTTTATAGCCCTCAATCTAAGTACCTCATGCAAAAACAGGGGTATGACCTGGAGACTACGCCAGGCTTGAACTACGGCACTGGTCGACGATTACCTTTAAAGCCTCCAGTCCCGGCTGGCAAACCACGGGACTACTATAGCAAGACCCGATGTGGATTATGGTACGTTACGCCCGCAACGACCCCTGAAAGTTTAGATGAAGAATGCGACTGGCATTCACATTCAACTGGGTCACCAACTTCTGATTCGGATGCCAGCATCGGAGACGTATTCAGACAAGTCCTGTCAGTCAATATGGCATTTGTCGACGCTTACAAAGAAGATGAAGACATTCCTGAAATCCTTGAGTTAGAGCCGTGGGCCCAACAGCTGGATGCACAATAGGAAAAGTGGTTCGAACAGAGAGAACCTCCTACTGAAGATGAGGTTATACAGGTCGACCTCGGCGACGAATCTTCTCCAAAACCAATCTTCGTCAGTAAAAGCCTGACAGACGAAGAGCGAGAATCGCTACTGGAACTCGTCAAAGAATACATTGATGTGTTCGCCTGGAGCTATGAAGACATGCCAGGACTAAACCCCGAGATTGCTCTTCACAAACTCAACATTCGGCCAAATGTAAAGCCAGTCAAACAACAACAACGACGCTTCCGCCCAGGTATCATGGATGCGATCGAAGCCGAAGTCAACAAACTCATAGCCAGCGGCTTCATTCGTGAGGAGCAACATCCAGACTGGGTCGCCAACATAGTATCGATCCTCAAGAAGAATGGGAAGATTTGAATCTGTATTGACTTTCGCAATCTGAACGAGGCATGTCCCAAAGATGAATTCCCCCTCCCTATCACAGACATCATGATCGACAACACATACGGCTTCGAACGTATGTCATTCATGGATAGTTTTTAGGGTACAACCAAATCAAGATGTCTCCTGATGACGAAAAGCATACATCATTCCGAACACCGATTGGCACTTATTGCTACACAGTCATGCCTTTCGGTTTAAAGAATGTTGGCGCCATATATCAAAGAGCTATGAGTATCATCTTCATATATCACTTGTGCAAGACCGTGGAGTACTATATTGATGACATCGCCGTTAAGAGTCGCTGTAAGGGAGACCATCTCCAGGATCTGAGGACAGTATTCGACCTGATACGAGCACACAACCCGAAGATGAATCCCACAAAATCCTTCTTGGGCGTATCCAGCGGAAAGTTTTTAGGTTTTATCATCACCTCCCAGGGTATCCACGTAGACCCTGAGAAGACAAAGGCAATCATGGAGATGGGTCCCCCAAGAAATCTCCGAGAACTTCGAGGCATCCAAGGGAGGTTAGCTTACATCAGGAGGTTCATATCCAACCTCTCCGGGTGTTGTCAGCCATTCACCCATCTCATGAAGAAGGGCGTCTCATTCGTATAAGACGAAGAATGTCAGCGTGCCTTCGACAGCATCAAAGAATATTTGTCGAACCCTCCGGTCCTGGTAGCCCCGGTTGCTGGAAAACCATTCCTGCTCTATGTACGAGCAATGGAGCATTCCCTCGATGCTCTGCTAGCATAAAACAACGATGCAGGCTATGAGCAAGCTATATATTACCTCAGCCGAATGATGATCGGGCCAGAGCACCGATATACCGCCGTGGAGAAGGAATGCCTCGCCCTGGTGTTTGCCATTCAAAAGTTGCGGCACTATGTCACGGGACAAACCATACATATGATCTCAAGAGTCAACCCTCTCAGGGTCCTCATGACTAAACCAGGGGTACTCAGCTCTCGCCTTGCTACATGGGCAATATTACTGTCCCCCTACCATATGATCTTCGTCCCACAAAAGGCTGTTAAAGGTCAAGCCCTGGCAGACTTTTTGGCAGCCTACCCCGGCTCAAAGTCGTCCAGAATATATGAAAGAATCCCAGACGAGATCGCCGACTCGCATGCAACCTCTCAGGATGATATATGGCGAATGTTCTTCGACGACGCCTCAAGGACCGGACCTAAGGGCAACATCGTCGTCGGAGTCGGGGTGGTGCTGGTTTTCCCTTCTGTATTGGTGATCAATCGCGCTTACTCCCTCACAGAACCCTGCTCTAACAATGTGGCCAAGTACAACGCTTTGGTCATTGGCCTCCAACTTGCAAGAGAGCTGGGGTAGAATATCTTGAAGCATACGGCAATTTACAGTTAATCGTCAATCAGATCCGGGGTTCATACAAAGTCCGTCATGAAGACATGATCCTCTATCACCAAATAGCGATCGTCATCATCTCGTCGTTCGAAGGGTTCTTCATCGAACACGTTCCCAGACTCCGAAATATCGAAGCCGATGCCTTAGCAGGCCTTGCCGCTTCCCTAGCAGTGCCGAATCATACTCATCAATCGGTGGATATGATAGGTCATGAACTGGTCTGTCCCAAGAATAATATTCAATTCGTGGCGAGTTATTCCGCTCAGACGATCGACGAAGTCCCAGACTGGAGACAACCATTCATTGACTTCGTAGTTTACGACATCCTGCCCGAGAACCCAAAAGAGGCCACCGCTATCAGAAGGCATTCTCTCAGATTCTTCTATGATACAGAGACAAAAATGTTGTATCGCCGATCCTACGATGGATTATTGCTTCGATGTCTGTCAAACACAGAAGCCAAGGAAGCCGTACGCGAAGCTCATGACGGTGTCTGCGGGGCCCATCAGCCTGGCCCAAAATTGCAAGACCGTCTTCGTCGAATGGGCTACTACTGGCACTACACCAAAAAGGTCCTTTTGGAATGCTAAAATTCCATTCCAAATAATTTTAGGCACACCTATATTCCGTGCCTATTTATGGGCTGCCAGATTTGTTGGAACAGAATAAAGGCGTTCCTGTAAACATTTATTGGAACGCTTTTATGGTGTTCCAATATTGGAACATCGATAAAGCGTTCCAAAAAAGAGTTCCA
Organism: Iris pallida; assembly: GCA_029216955.1. Lineage (NCBI taxonomy): Eukaryota > Viridiplantae > Streptophyta > Magnoliopsida > Asparagales > Iridaceae > Iris > Iris pallida. Next base: position 3,904,661 of record JANAVB010021791.1, read on the forward strand.
ACAAAACATTCCAAATTACTTTTTTCCCACTTATTGGAACGGCTAAAAAGAGTTCCAATGTTGGAACATTAGAAACACGTTCCTAAGAAAAGCATGCCAGAATACTTTTCTTGCCCAATTTTGGAACACCTAAAAAGTGTTCCAGTTATATATATATATATATATATATATATATATATATATATATATATATGTGACTGCCCACATCATTTGAAATTGCACACGTATAGCTTGAAATAATATATAGCTAGCATAAATACTATGACTTACAAAACCTGTAGCGCTCCAAGGAATTTTATAACAATGAATAACAATTGACACAATCTTGTAATCATCTTGAGAATATATAAATGTAGAACTCACAAAAATATAAAATAAAAGTAAACGAACTTCCATAGTACAAGTGCATAGAGAATAGACAATGTTAAAGCTACATACACAAAGCAGCCAATATCTTACATAAACATTGTAAGTTTAATACAAGTTGTCTACCACACCAAAAAAAAAATATCCGAGAGCTGTGAAAATAATTTGAGTCTTTGACACTTGATGTTCTTGTTAGTGAGCGTAGGCCCTGGAACTATGATAACCAAGGAAGCAAAAAATGTGACGTCCTGTATACATTTCAAAGATTGTTAAAAATATGATAAAATAATTTGATTACAATTAAGAACTTAGTCATTCAACAAAGGCACATAAAGAAAAAAAAACAATGAACAACCATGAATTAGTGCAATAGAAAAAAGTTTTCAGCTTTAGTCTAAACTGAAGTGAAGAAGAAAGAAGAAATTCATTAGTGAATGTGAGTGTTAGTGAGTTGTGCATTGTGTATGTTGGTGTCCAAGGATTTGATTGTTGCTTAAACTCCTAACGGACAGTACCCAGAGAAAAATAACCGAGACTGCAGGCAAGAACATATAATAAGATGAGAATATAAAGCAAAAGTGTGCATATATACACAGTTTGAAACCAACTTAAGGAATATGACTACATAGAAATGTCCAAAGGTGAAGTGCAGAAACAAGACATAGAGAATTAGTTCAAAATAGAAGAAACAACCTCTGGAAAAGGTCTGCAGAAAATCAATGTGTGTACAGGTTTGAAGAAAGAAGAAAAAAAAGTTTCTTCAAACCTATGTACCCTGGCCTATGTACTGAAGTCCAAAAGATGCTAGAGGGCTGGGGATATTCATGATGTGTGATGCCTTTATTAGTATAAAGTATTTTAGTTTAGCAAAGCAACATACCTTATCAGTTTAAACTTGAGCAATCAATTCATCATATTCAACTCTGTCACCAGGTTCTGATACCATATGCAATGAATGAAGGTCCAAATCAGTATTCATGCAATGTTCAAGAATATACACCACATTCACATGTTTGGGAAATTTATAAATTGGATGATACTCATCTAAATTCTAGCAAACTGACCAGTCAAAACTTAATTAAAACTAATAGTGTATGTGGGTGTTTACCTATGTTTCAGCAAATAGAGAGCAAATGTGAAGTCTTGCTCAAGTTGTGAACCTATGAACCTCAAGGCATAACAAACATAGCACACTAAAATGTCATAGAAAAGGAATGGTACAGAAAATATCATTTAACTACAGATCTGGCATGTCATTTACATTACACATGAGTCTTAAGTGGACAAAGAAGGCATGCACATAAGTAACTAACACCCTTTCTTGATATGTTTCACATTTGTGTATTGATGACAAACCAATGTGTTGTGCTACCAAATATGGTGGCCTATATGCTAGAAACCATGGACAATCCAAAAATTAATGTTTTGTCGGTGTTACATCGTGTTACAGACAACAACCATTCCTAAATACATTAGGGCACAACAAAATCAATTCCTTTCCTGTCACCTGTCCATATCATGCCCCATCTTTCCCTTAGGGGAACAATTTGCAGTTCTCATAATTCGCACAACCAATAAAAAGTTGCAAAAGAGGCTTGCAACTAATAGATCTTGCCTAAACAACCTCTGGAAAAGGCCTGCAGAAAATCAATTCATTATCAACATTGTCTCTATTAACATCTCTTAAGCAAAAAATTGTTTGTAGCAAGTAAAATAAATAAAAAAAGAATCATAACTTCTTATACCATAAGGCAGGACATTCCATGCAATTGTATCGGTCACTGCAGTAGAAATCCAATCAGCTCCCCAAGAAGCATTTTTTTGGTCATTTTGGTGGCCAGGGATTCTGTCTATTAGGGAATGATCCAGGAAATCATGAAGCAATGATCGACAACAGAACCTGTTTAGTAAAGGATAATGAAATTGTAAATATACCAGAAAGAAATGCAAGATGTACTGTCTAGTAGTAGTTACTTTTTAGCAGAATGAAATACACTACAACAAAATAGGTTAATAGCGACACTTTCTTTATGACACTTTTTAAATAAGTGTCATTAATTTTCTGTAATGATGACACTCTACAAAAACGTGTCATTGTAATTAGATATTTATTATAATCTATGACAGTGATACGGACACAACACCTATTTTGGTGTACACTCCAGAAATTGAGGTAGTAGTATCCTTTGCTTTGTATTTTAAGTTCCTGTATTTATTGTATAATGTATGTGTTTTGATATATGATTTGCATGTGGAAATAGATAGATTTCTGTTATATAGTTTATGGTCAGTTTAATAGTTTTTCTATTCTAAGAAGAATTAATTCAACCAAATCAGTATCAAAAAGCAAGGATTTAGATGTTTTATGTATAATGCAGTTTGTATGGTGACCTCTGCTCAGAGAGATGTCACGTATCAACAACAATGGAGAATCAGAATCAAATAGTAATTTATGTTACCCCTTTTTAACTGAAATATGATGGAGTTGTCAATTTAACTCGATGACAAAAATTATATATTCATTGAGGGTTTCTCAAAGTATCCGTGAATGAAGGCTTTTTCAATGTACTGAAGAATATTGATGCTCCAATTCATGGAGGAAGAACTCTTTAATTTCAGGAAGTAATACTTTAGTATGGGTTTTATACTATCATCTTTATATATGACCTTGTTTTCAGGACAAGGTAAGTCCATTCTGAACTTAAGTGAATTTTCATCTTAACTACAAAATATGGAATAATTGTTTTACCTGGGCCTATATGTAGAATAGACATGTAGTCTGGAGTGGTCAGGCAGTTGGACAGGTGTTGGAGGAAATCATGATTGGTTTAGACAGGAAATGGAGGAATGGGTGTTGTTGATGGTCCTAGTGTATTCTCGAGTGTCCGTAGCATGTCCGATACGTGTCCGAGACAACACGGTCCATATTTTTGGAGACCGTGCTTCCTAGTGATTCAGGCATCTAGTAACTTTTCTAGTTGTATAGATAAGGAAGAATATGGTAGGAGAGAAGTTGGTACTTTATACCTGTTCAATCAAAGGGAGATACCCACCAACATATGGAAATATGGTACCATCATCTGATATTCCACCGTCACCTCCAACTCCAACAGGAATGTCATCACGGTCCATCTTGTAAAGAATATCATATACATGGTTTAGAGCATGTCCATCATCACCCCATGCATTTGCATTAATAGTAACTGCCTGCAATAAAATTAAACGTTATGTTATAGAAAATAGATTTAGGAAACACCAGTGGACTTGTAGAACACTCTTTAGTTGCAGCACAGTTTTGCAAGAACTATACCATAACTAGATAGATGCAGGCCAACAAAGGTTTAAAATTTAATTCACCAGCCTCACTGAAGTCATCACCATTGTCTTAATTGACAAAACGGACATTGAAGCAAGACATTCAAACAATAAGAAGTTCTTCCAAGTACAAAGACATCCTATAGCTTTAGTTTCATTTGTAGATCATTTCAGTTTACAGTTCCAACTAGTTAAATCTCAACAAATTAACCTATGTCAACGGTCACTGCTAGAGTTTGCAAGCTACTAATCACACAACATTTTACCAACATGACTGAAACGTTATATTGCTGCGGGAGATAAAAGGTCTAGATATCCTAAGGATCATCACAACAGAAAAAACTGATAGATTAGACAGACAACATAAAGCTGCAAAAATGTGAACGAAAGAGGAGTGGGTCAGTAAACCTTAAGAGTTGTGTTACATGGAACATCATGCTATCTCATAAAATTTCAAAATAGTAAATCACTATTTGTTACATGGAAACAGTGATATCTCTGATAAAGATGCATTCATCTCAATAGTACTAAACATGCTACATATTTTGCATAGAACTCGACTTATATTTTACTAGTTCTTCTTGCATAAGTGTAATTAAACTAGCATTTACGTACTGTTATCCAAGAGGTTCATCCTCAAGAGGGGGGCAAATAGTGTTTAATTTTATATGGAATTTGTAATTAAATTTTGCAATTAAGCAAAAATTAGCATGCAACGTAAGATGAAAACTTGATTAAAATAAAGAAAGTAAAGATGAGAAAGAGATGGAGGACAAACAAAAAGTGATTTCAAAATACAGTTCAAAAGTTGTCAACTAAGAGATCATTGAGTTAGTTATGGACAAGCAAACGAAACCAATAACAAGTATCCAGTATATGTAAATTCATAAAACAGGTTAAATTGGTCATAAGCCAGATATGTTGCATCATGGGATCTTCTCATAGAAGCAAGGGTGGAACCAGGAATTCGGGCCGCCTTGGGCTAAACTAAAAATATCTTTATGATTTTTGGAGCAATGGGCTGCTGTATGTGGGTTAGGTAGTTGGGCTAGGCTGAGATAAGAGTTGCGCTAGGCTAGGATAAGTTTCGGCTAAACTCTGGTGTCATATGAAAAAAAAAATGGTTGGGCAAGAGCCCACCTAAGCCCATACATAGGTCCACCCATGCATAGAAGATTGTGGAAGGATGGTTCTTCAATTACTATAAAACACCTCCTGTTCCTTGTCAAACTTTCAACAAAATGTTAAGAGCATCGCAGAATCAGCAATTCTGAACTTCCACTAGATACCCATTAGGAATGGCAGCAAACTGGAACGTGGAATCCATATTCCAAACTTCCAACCACCATTCGACGAATCACCCCTTCCTACCGAATTAATATTAAACATTAAACATTATAAGTTTCTAGGATTCATTGTACTTTTATCCACATCCACCTTTAATATTAAACTAAATTGTGCTTGCAAATTCACTTTATGTTTTGTCAAGCTTACTTGACATGCATGTCACAAGATGGATGGGACATATGAATGAAATCATGTTGATGTTCCAACTTCCAAGTATGCAATTATTTGGCATGTGCTAATTAATTTAGAATGAGTATTTTTCAGTCCAGGCTTTTGACCTTGTGGACATGCTATAGAAAGAGCAAGAGATGCTACTTGTTGTGATAAAAAAAGTTACTGGTATTGATTGAACACATCCAGTTCTGTGCACATATCTCACTGATTTGAACCACATAGGTACACCTATCTCATTGATATTCACCCTTCAGATTTCACACACCCTTCATATTTAATTACTGCACACTCAGAAACTTGCACACATTATTCATGCACACCTGAAGAAGTGCAGCAGCATTTCCAGCCATGTGGAATAATGAGCAGAGTTACTATTCTTATTGACAAATTCGGTCAGCCAAAGGGGTATGCTTATGTGGAATTTTTGAAAGTTGAGGCTGTACATGAGGCTCTTCATTTAAACGAATCTGGATTACATGGCCGCCTAAGATCACTACATGGTTTTTCATACCTAGATAAAGAACAAACTCAAAAGCAAATAATTTTTTGAACATTCCTGTAACCAATAAACCAAATTTATTGAGAAAGAAGCAGAGCCGGATAACATACCCAAGGTCAACCTGTGACATGATGTTTGGAAAATGGACATGTGATACCACATTTTCTTGTTTCGTAGGTAGGTGCATGGAGTACCAGTTTTCTTATAGTCAAGATATGTATAGATTAAGGAAAACATAAATGCACCAACTTTAGTTCTACAAATTTTGGGTTTATTCCCTTCTCTACTCTACTTTCGAGTTTGTGCTTGGGTAGTGGAAAGAATGAATCACCAGTTGTCAAATGAATTCCATTAGCTTGGTAACTTTGTATCCAACTGATAGTGGTTCAAATAATAATACATGATCTAAAAAGCCTCGACAGATGACATTTATCTAAAGCACGAGCTGGAGAGTCAATGACTACCAAAATAATGATAAAAGGACCAAAGATGGTCTTTGAGGCAAGGTTCCTAATATTAGAATTGGATCGTTCATCTGAACATCAGACATCAATGGTTTTAGATTGGAGTTTCGAAGTTCTTAATTTCGGAAAGCCAAAAGCCAAATCATAAGAAGTTAATCTAAAAACTAATCACACTTCTTATGATTTTACTTGAGCCGAATATCAAACTAATCAAACTTAACAAGACACTAGAAACCAAAAGAAGACAAAAGAATACCAAAAAAGAAACTTCTCTTGGGAGTTTCATCAGTAACCTGGTGGTCGTTGTCCTTATTGGCAATTTGGATCATAAAATCAAGCGCCATCTGAACCCAGACTCCATTCCATCGACCCTCTTCCCTATACCCCACTACGCCGCGATCACCGCCGCTGTGACCTCCGACACGTCGTCTAAGTCTATGTCCTCCAGCTGCTCGACAAAACATCCAGGTCTCTTTCTATAGCACTAAGGATGCGATGTTTACCAGTTTGATAATCTCTTTCTATAGCACTAAGGATGCGATGTTTACCAGTTTGATAATCTCTTGGAGGATGTAGGTAACCTGGTAGTCGTCGGAGTCCCACTGGTCAGAGGATGAAAAAATAGATAAAAATTAGGGTAAAAAATAGGGTTTTCAATAAAATCAATGAAACCATAATTTTCGAATAGAAACCATACAGAAATTACGAAATAATAAGGACAGAAATTAGGGAAAAACCTTGTCCCCGGCGGTGGAGGCTATTTGTCTGGCGATGGAGGCTATATTACTGGCGATGGATGATCTACCCGAAGACAAGGTTTCGGCTGTGGTCGTCGACAGAAATCAGGTCTCTGTTGTTGGCTCTTTCTTCGATTGCTCGGCTCTATTGTTGGAGGAGAAGAAGATAACATGTGAAGAAGAAGATGAGGAGGAGAAGAAGGGGAGGGAGATGGAAATTGAAAAATGAGAGCAGAGAATAGCGAAGGCACTTTTGTTCGTTTGAGGCAAATAAAGAAAGGAGAGCGGGAAAGTAAAAGAATAGAGCGGGCTTCGCTGGATGCTTTCTTAAGGTCACGTGACCTCACCTGAATTGATTTTTTATCATTTGGAACAGTTTTGGAATGGTTTGTGTGTGTTCCAAATTAAATATTTTTTTATTAAAAATAAAACTATAATATTTGGAACATTTTTTAATTTTGGCACAGTTTTCTTTCGTTCCAAAATCTAGGCACACTAAATAGGCATTCCAGATTGAAATACGTTTAGTGTTCCTAATTAGCTATTTTGGTGTAGTGTGGCCAAGATGGTAGCAGATGCGATAGACTATGCAAGAAAGTGCAAAGCTTGCCAAGTCCACGCAGATTTCATCCACCAACCATCCGAATTTCTACATCCGACGGTAGCATCTTGGCCATTTGAAGCAAGGGGAATGGATATCATCGGTCCGATTACTCCACCTTCCTCCTGAGGACATCGCTTCATACTCGCAATCACAGATTACTTCTCCAAATAGGCGGAAGCTGTTCCGCTTGCAGAAGTCAAAACTTCAAATGTGATCAGCTTTCTCAAGCATCACGTCATCTATCGCTTTGGACTGCCCCGAAGGATCATCCATGATAATGGTCTGCAGTTCGCGAGCCACGTCTTCTATCGGTTCTGCGACAAGCACCGCATCCATAATATTGCTTCAACACCATACAACCCAGCAGAGAATGGGTTGGCAGAAGCATTCAACAAAATAATCATCAAGCTTCTCAAGAAGTTCGTATCGTCCAACAAATGCGACGGGAACAAGAAGCTTGTGAACGCTAATGGGCGTACCGTACCACAGTCCGAACGGCCACAGGGAACACACCATTCTCCATGGTGTACGGGAGTGAGGCAATTCTCCCATTGGAGACTCAAATACCCTCGCTCCGCGTCGCTCTCAATTATCAATTGACGACGGACGATAACTACCGTCGTCGGCTACAAGAGTTGGAGGCCTTAGATGAAAAGCGCTTCTTGGATCAGCAACGAATCGAGCTCTACCAAGCACGCATCTCCGGAACCTTCAACAAGAAGGTTAAAATCAGAACATTCCAAGTGGACGATCTCGTTCTGGCAGTTCGGAGGCCGATGGTCATGACTCACAAAACCGTCGGTAAATTCCAGCCAAAATGGGAAGGTCCATTTATCATTGAGGCCGTATTCTCCAACGGTGCTTACCGCCTCGTAAAACAAAACGGAGACTTGATCATGATGCCCGTCAACAGCAAGTTCCTGAAGAAATATTATGTCTAAACGATATTTTCCCAATTCCAGATTATTGAGTCATGTGCCCGCTGGTACCGTTGAACTCATATTCACAAAAAACCCAGACTATTGAGTTATGTACCCGCTGGTACCGCTGAACTCACATCCACAACACTCCAGACTATCGAGTCATGTACCCGCTGGTGTCGCTGAACTCACATTCCAACTCTCCCAGATTTTTGAGTTATGTTCCCGCAGGTGCCTCTGAACTCACATTCCGGTCACTCTTTTAGGTAGTAAGTCATGTATGATCATACCTCTAAACTTATCTCTCTGAAAGAGCTTCTTCCTCATGATCCACCACCCGCACTCTCAGTGCACAAAAAGGGTAACGGATCCACAAAATTTCTAAAACGACCATGTCGATGTTACCTCTGAGTCGTTTCACTTTCGCCAAAAACAAATCACCCCTCTACATATAACTTCCATGTCCTCACTACCTCTGAGTCATTCTATGTACCCCTTCATGGAGCCCACTCCTGTCATGTCCTCATTACCTCTGGGTGGGAAGGCTCCATCGAAGAAACCCTCATATTTGCCATGTCCTCATTACCTCTGAGTAAAGATGTTGGTCCTCCCTCGACTTATTATCTGTACCAAAAAAAACCTCGGGGTATGCCAAGGATAATAGGTCCACAAATATCCTCCGTTGAGTCCACTCCTACCATGTCCTCATTACCTCTGAGTAGGAAGACTCCACGGTAAAACCCTCATACTTGCCATGTCCTCATTAACTCTGAGTAAGTATGTTGGTTCTCTCTCGTCTTATTATCCTTATCCTGAACCAGGATACGCCAAGGATAATAGGTCCACAAATATCCTCCGTGTAGTCCACTCCTGCCATGTCCTCATTACCTCTGAGTAGGAAGACTGCACGGTAAAACCCTCATTACTTGCCATGTCCTCATTACCTCTGAGTAAGTATGTTGTTTCTCTTTCATCCTATTATTAGAATGTTAAGCCAGGGTACGCTAAGGATAATAGGCCCACAAATATCCGCTGCTCACTACAAAATGCTGTACTAAGTTTCCTAGTACATTCTTATCATGCCCCGAGAGCCCAGCTGCTCCATGGCATTCTTTCTTCCGATACCCATAACGTCTATGACCATCTTGTCGTGGAATCGTTCTAGGTATCCCCATCAAACTTGTTATCCGTACCTAAAACCTAGGTATACCAAGGGTAACAGGTCCACAAATAAGCCTCCCCAAAATGGGACAGACGCCACCATAACACTACAAGCACAACAGATAGTACAAATAAAGGATGGAATAAAGCATGCTCTTTTATTTGGAAGGCAAAAAGTACTACATGTTCTAAGGATAATGTCCCATTCAAAGAAAGAAAAAGAACGAAAACAAAAAAGGAGAGAAAGGCCGTTTATGGTTCGGCATTGCATAATTCCAGAAGACGGTTCTTCACCAAGGTGGTCCCCTGTTCAAGCCGCTGTTTAGCACCGGCGCTCCGCTTCCTGGGACAACCGCTCCACATTATCCAAGTCCATATACGCCTGCCAGTCGTCCTCCAACTTCTTCAAGGCAATTTCCAGACTAGCCGAAGCTCGATTCACTCTGTCAGCCTCCTGGATAATTAGCCCCCTTTCGGTGCGGGCAGCCTCAAGCTCAGACTCCAGGAAAGCTAACTTCCTCTAAAGCTCAAGGATCTGATCTCGCGTTTCAATAATCCCACGGGAGGCAGTCGCTTCCCGAGCCGTAATGTTTTTACTCTCGCAGCTCAACTGATCATATCGATCAGACAGATCGCGGAGGTCCTTCAGTATGGCCGGCCTGGTCTTATCCCGAGCAGCCCTTATCTTTTCTACAGCATCTGTGAGGAAACCGTGCTCCTGATCTATAACAGCAGACAGATCAGCCTACCGCAACACCTGAAGCTGGTCCACCAGTTGATCAGCCTCTAGCAATTTTGTCTCCAGAAGCGCGGCTACCCCTGCCCCACCAGAAAGAGTCTTAAGGATATCAATATGACCTTGGGTGAATTGCCGGGCCAAGACAAAAGAGGTCCCTCTTTCCACGGCAGCCGCTACCCCCCTTCTTCAAGTGACGATAAAAGCTGTCAACCACGTCCTGTAACGCTTCGTCCAGAACCTCTGTAGAAGATGACGTCAAAGGAAGCGTGGCCGGCAACGTCGAAGGAGGTGCGCTAGAACTTGCCACCAAGGAGACAAATTCCGAGCGGAACGATGCACGGATAGCGGCTAACTCTTTTTCCGCCACTCGAAGAGCCTGTACACTTGGCAGGGCAGAGAGGTCGACTCTCGGAGCCGCCTGAGCAGAAGAGAATACAAGGACCATTGTCCCCTGCCCCGGCTGTCCTACCACTTGACTTTTCGAACTCGAGACAGCGGGAGGCCCCTCAAGACAAGCCGGAAGGGGAGGAGTTACACTCCTCTCCGCCAATGCCCCTTCGGCAGAGCCTGTCTCAACAATGTCCATCATCAGTACTGGAGAGGCAGGACCTGTATGCCCAGAGGAACCATCAATCGACGTAACCCGAAGGATGTGATGATAGAGCAGATAGGCCTCCTCACAAGTTAAAATTCGGCTTATCTTACCAGGGGAGGAGCATGGAGGCTATAACTCGCTCGCAGCTGACGTGGTCCCCTCACCCACGACCTCCATGTTAAATTTTGCTGGCTCTTCTGTCCCAGCCACCCCAGAAGAAGGTACGACTCGATCAGATTCATCTTGATGAAATTCAGTAATTTCGGGGACAGGTTCATCGGAACCCCCGTCATCTTGAGTCATGACCTCGGCAACTTGAGATTCCTCTTCTTCTGACACCTACGGGAGGAAAGAAAATAATTAAAGATCAAAACCGGAAGAAACGAAGAACTGAATAAAATTGGTAGTAATTCGCTTTACCTCCGAAGCGGGGTCGACATCCTCGCTTCTCTCCCTTATAGTTAGCCTGCGACGTCTGGTCGCAGCCAACTTTCGGGAGAGAAGAATACCGCCAACATGGGAGATTTGTCTCCTACGCTTCCGTACAGAACCAGGTGCGACAGGCGGCTGATCCGCCCCAACATCTTCTACCGAAAAGGAAGAGTCATCTACATCACGCTCTTCGTCCTCATCATCCGCAGTGGTGGAGTCTGAGTCTAGCACTTCGATTCTATTCTTCTTCTTCTTCCTCGTCTTGGCCCCTTGAGGCTTCTCATCCAAGCCAGTACAAACGATAAAACTGGTATTTGGGCTAAAACTAATGGGGAGCTTGTTCGCCATGACATGGTACAAGGCCGCCATGTACAAAATCTCTACCGACGCCTCAATGGCAGGAACCGAGAAAGTGGCACGGGTATGGAATATTTCATAGTAATGCCAGGCCCTGATGCCGTCAAGGAGGCTACCTTCAAAACCCAGACAAGAGCTGGGACTATCCAAAAAAAGTTGGCTATACCCAAACTGACGACCAAACCTGCTGGACAGGTAAGGTTCCAGGAAGACGGTATTACGGTTGCGGTATACCAGGTGGGCGGGGCGGATGTTACGCAACCACAAGAGCATCTGGCCGTCTAGAAGTTGAGGAGGACCAATACCGTCGAGATAAACATCGCTATTTCTTCAGCAGTGAAACGAGGGACGGATACGAAAAAGTTGTACCTATCTGCCCTCGCCAGCGCCATTCGACAGGCACGCATGGTATTATACTCCCAAGGCTCGTTGCGATAACGGAAGATAAAAGCATCATCAACAATCATACCGTCTTCAGAACCCGGTCTCATCAAAGACCGGTAATGCATTAATAGCTACCCCATCAGATAATGTTAGGGCAGCTCAGTCCTTTCAAAGTCTTTTGTCACCTCGCGGGCGATCACCTTGGACGTAAAAGTACGGAGGCCACGGTATATGCTGCACACCATGGCCGGAAGAAGAGCTAGTTTCACTCTAAAAACTAGCTTCATAGCAGGAAGAATAAAATTACGGCTGATCCTTTCAATAGAACCAGCTCCTCCTGAGACAACGCTATTCCGCAGCCATATCATCAAAAATCCTTCTATGAGCGCCTTCTCTGACAGCTCTTGGGTATCCTGATAAAAATAACCAAAAGAGTCAAACTTGCTCCTAAATCTGTCGCTGGTGGAGGCCACCCACATCAAAGCCTAAACCGCCTCCCGGGATTGAGGACTTCGGGAAGTAACTCGGCCTGAGGCTCCCGTCGAAAAGAGATAGTTCACCCAGTCCTTAGTATGGGGAGCATTCCCTTCCGAGCTACTTTCCTTCTTGGCTATCTGCTGGCACGTACTATAGTGGCACAGTATTTTCTGATAAGTAGCCACGAATCCCGGATATCGTTCTTCCAGCTCTTCGAACTCCTCATTCGTAGGAGTGTATGCTTCAAAAGCTTCATCCCCCCAAGGAAGTTTGGAAATCGCATGCATCTCATGGAGTGCAAGCCCCATTTCTCCTACAGGAGTATAGAAGGTTCCCGTACGGCAGTCTTACATCTCCAACAAAGCCATGAATAACTTCTTGTTTACAGGTAAGCCGTGGCTGGTGCCCTGAATAGCGTGATAAAGACCAATATCATGCAAAAAAGTCTCATACTTTTACGAGATCCATATAGACAGATTGATCTATGAGGGGATAGGGTGTATCCCACTTGGGAGTGCCAACCGGCCGATTGGATAGGAGCCTTTCCGAGCAAGTTGGTTCAGGAAAGTATCGGCTGAAGAAAACGTGAAATTGGGACCCGACACATTCAAGAAAGCACCCAGGGTCAATCCTATTACATAACGGCTGGCATGCACCTTGCCCGTACACACTGACTTCATGCGGTTGTTGTAATGGATGTCGCCCACAAACATCCCATTTCAGGTAGGAGTCAAAGACTCTTCCATCTTCCTGTCCAGCGGGAAAATATTGAACCAAGATAGTGGGAAGTGATGCTCCATTTGAGGGATGCGGATCGCAATCCCGTTAGAGATGAAGCTCCAGTTCTCCGATATATCCAGAACTTGACTTTTCTTCACAGTCAAAGCGTCTCCAAAGAAGAATACAGGTTTCAGGTATTCCCCTTCCAATTTTCCCGAATTCATCATGGCACATAAGAAGTGGAAGGGTTGGTTCTTGAGAGCATTTATCCTTGTCAAAGGCTCGTCACTAGGAAGCTGGTCCGCCACATACCAAACTATTTGATCGTACCTATAGCCCATAGCGGCCTGAGCACGACCCACTAGAGGTTCTCCCGCAACATTAACTGGGAAATTCACTGAAAAAAGAAGACAAAAGAAAAATAAAAAATATGGACAAAGTGAACCGATGGGTGTTTTCGAGCTTACGCGGCTCCAACTTAATAGAGCATCATGCGGCTCAACTCAGAAAAACACTTATGCGGCTCCGTTCAGCGAAGGTTCATGCGACAGTGCTCTCATATGGCTCTCAGAGTTTGGATAAGTTCACGCTGTACAGGTGACAAACAAATTCATGCGAGTCTATGCGGCTCAGCGCAGCCTATGCGGCTTTGAAGACGAAGTGCGTATGCGGCCACAGCAACGATTCTCATGCGGCTCACGGCTTGACCATGAGATGTACATGCGGCACACATGAAGATGAAGGCTCGCGCATAAAATATACGACATAGCCATGACAGTTAGGGTTCCAAACTCACGTAAAAGTCCTTACCATCGATAGCGGGGTTGACGTCGGGGTGAACTACGGGCACGTCAACTGGCGGAGGAGCTGCCACATTCGTCACCGCAGAAGCAGCTTTCTTACCCTTCGTCGCCGATGAAGACGCTGCCTTCTTCGCCGCAACAGTCTTCTTGGGAGCCATTACTATGATCAGAGAAAGAGGACGAAGATAAGAGAGTTAGGGCAATAGCAGAAAGTAAAGAAAGCCTTCTTTCCAAACACCCTGCTATTTATAGGCAGAACCCCCAATGGACCAACGCATCGATTCGTGTGCAGTATAACCGACTCTTCGATTATCAAGGCGATCTGATTATTTAAGGCTAAACTCTTGGGATCCTGCCCCAAAAAGCGACTTAAATCTGACAGCAAATCAAAAGTAATCAATGCAAAATATTTGCACACATGGCATGAAGACGTGGCAAGGAGCCCATGCGGTTCAGTTGGCTATGCGGTTGGAACGACCATGCGGTTCAGATGGCCATGCGGCTGAGGGGGGCTATGCGGCTGAGACACCCATGCGGCCAAAACATCTTATGCGCCCAGAACATCTTATGCGGCCAGAGAAAGTTTATACATAGCCATGCTTCTTATTCAAAGTATTTTAATATTGCAAATTGAAAACTTTGAAGGGGGTCTTGTAGAAGCATGGAAAAGAATAAAGAAAGGTTCATGCGGCCAAGGATCCCCATGCGACTCAGAGAGCCCATGCGGCTCAGGGATCCATGCGGTTCAAACGTCTATGCGGCTCGAATAATTCCATGCGGCCCAGAGAGGAGCCACGTGGCCTTTCAACAGCTTCTTCCCTTCGTCTTTTGCCGCATTTAATGCCCTGATGGCTGACAGTTCTGACAAATGACAGCTCTGACAAAAAGGCACAATAATGACTGACGTAATGGCGCGTCCCTAGGGAAGAGGAGAAAATCTTCTCACAGCTGGCAGAATCTATCTAATCCCGAGGCATACGGCTGCGGTCGCCCATCTTCATGCGGCTGCATCCTTTATACGGGCACCCATCAGCATGCGGCTACATCCCTTATGCGGTCGCCCATCAACATGCGGTTGCCCACTCCCATGCGGCTTTCCATCTTCATGCGACTGTTCATTCCCATGCGGCTGCCCATCTTCATGCAGCCATTTAGCCTCATGCGGCCCACTCATCTGCGGCTCTGCCAAGATAATTGAGACACGTGGCAGTCTTATCTTCCTGGGATTATGGGTGTTAACAAATCTTAATCAGATATATTGCAATAAATGCCCAGATCAAATCAAATCGAGCAAATTAGACACGTGGCAGGCCATTACAAGTCGAGAATATTCATGGCAATTAACATTTATTGTCCATAGAGATTTAATGTAATCACATTAATTACTTAAATCTATTATATGCAAGATGGATGGCCCAGATTAATTTTTAGACCGCCGACTTTTGAGAATGGGCAATCATTGCAAACCCTAATGATGCCCCCACTCTTATAAATAACAAGGTGCCATTCCTTTGCAAAGGACACACATACAGGGAGACAGATGCAGACCCCCGACTCGGATCCAGAGAGAATCAGAGAGAGAATATACAGAGATCGAAAGGACAGAGGAGCATACAGAGAGAACAAAGAGAGCATTTCTTCATCAACGCCAAGCAGTTCTTCTCCAGAGCCAAGGCTGCACCCGATCGTCCAAAGAGTAAGGCATAGCTGTCGTCGGTTTTCCGAGCCTCTATCGTCACCCCCCAGAATCTAAAATAAATAATTGTACTTAGATTGCTGTACCTAAGTTTTCGTCCCTAGGCTTTCTCTGTACAAGCGAGTTTGCATTGTGAGTCTAAGTTCAGTCCTCCGATAATTGTTCTATTCTTTTATAATCAATGGCAAACAGCTGCAGGGAGTAGACTTCATGTGACTAGAAGGTATAGTGCCATGCGGCTCAGAATCCAAGGCAGCTTATGCGGCTGAAGAACAATCAGCATATGCGGCTGCGAGCGATCGGGTTCATGCGGCTGACAAGTTAGAAGTTTATGCGGCTGAGTAATGCCATGCTGCCTTTATGCGGCTGAGTTCGTACTTTCGGCTAGAAATGGGACTTGCCGCATAAGGCTATGCGACTAAGTTCAGGCGGCAGGAAACTATGTGCGGCTGGAACTGTTCTTCTTCTCCAAATTTCTTAGAAGTAGAGCACCATGAAGCCATGCTTCCAAGCTCAATAAAACCTTCATCCAGAGTCCAAATCTGAACTTCCAAAGGTCAAATTGGGGCAGAATGAAATTCTCTACAACATGGAACCATCAAAACTTGAAAATAACAAGATTAAATAGATCAAAACCCAAGAAATCCGAAAATGACATAAACTTAGATCTACAAGTATGGAGCCATGGAAATTAGAAATGCCAAGTACTAAAGTGCTTTAGAATGCTGTGAAGAAAAGAATGGAATAATAATTTCGGATTCCTCCATGAAGCAAGATGTACTTGCCTAGATCTCTCTCTCTCTCTCTCTCACAGGTTGGTGAGGAGTTAATGGTGCGGAAGAAAAGTAATGAGGAGAGAGAAAGGAGAGGGGGTTAATAAATGGGGATGTTGGTGGTAGGTAGGGGTTCTCTCCTTGGTCTATATTGAACCTGTAGCACTCACTTTTTGGAAATAAGGGTATTTAGTCATTTTAGTCATTTTAGTCATTTTGTGATTTTCTAGATACTATTGACTTGTGTTTGATTTAGCATTTGGTTTAACCTTAGAAAATCCATATTAGAGGCTAACCATGACATATGAGGATCTTTTAGCTAATTAGAATTTATATTAGGCTTTCGTTCAATTTAGAAGCCATTTGACCATTTTTTAGGCTATTTAATTAATTGGCCTTTTAAGCGTTTCTGTTAGTGGGCTTAAACTCAACATAGATAGAGAAGAGGGGCCCATGAACCAACCCTAACACTAGAAGGACTAGCATGGCCAGCCAAATAGGAAACCCCCTCCCTATATAAATATTTGTATTGGTTTTGACACCCCTTTTACAAAACCCTAGTTTCCAGCTCTCCAAAACCCTAACTTTCTCATCCGACCTCCGTTTCACCTCAAACGAAGTGCGTTCTGATTGTGGGAAGGAGGAGAACTTGCTGGAGCATTCCTAGCAAGGATTTGGAGGCGTTTGCTCAGTGGAAACTGGTCATCTTATTGTTCGAGGAGTCAGTTTCATTGATATTTCAACTCTCAATAAGTAAACACCTAAACACTATAGTTTTTCTTGATTTTTCTTCATGGTAGCATGCATCTAGGTA
This sequence comes from Iris pallida, assembly GCA_029216955.1. Taxonomy (NCBI): domain Eukaryota; kingdom Viridiplantae; phylum Streptophyta; class Magnoliopsida; order Asparagales; family Iridaceae; genus Iris; species Iris pallida. The sequence goes on from JANAVB010021791.1 coordinate 3,922,038, forward strand.
CCCTTGACCCACCCATGTAGTTTGGTAAAATTTTGTGTATGTTTGATAGGCGTGTCGGACACGTATCGGATTAGGGTTTAAGGTGTTCGACGAATTGCCACTTAGAATTCAATATTGTTGTTTAGGTAAACTAATTACATGATCCTGTGCACCTTTAGATGTAGATTTCATATATATATTTTATGTAGGGTTTTTGTGTCGTTTCGTGTCCTAAAATCGGTTGGACATGCAGCACGAGACTGCGTCTCGATACCCTGTTTTTGCTGTGTCCGTTCTCGCTAGACACGGCGACTCGATGCGTAATTTTTGGTTTGTGGGTAGGGGCAATGTCTGTCGTGATGCCCAACAAATTTGGTTAGGTTTCGTGGAGAGTCGAGAGAGAAATAGACAGGGCACAGGTTTTGCACTGTCGCGTGTGCGCCCAGTTTTGGCGTCGGATACGCGTGTCGTACGACTTGGACACGCATCGATGGCCAGTGCAGACACGTGGGCTTGTAACCCTATATGTGGGCTACATGTTAGAGCGACCATGTGTCGTAGTTTGGTCTGTGTCGAGCCCTAGGTCGCGTGACACGCGTGCACGAGGACTGGGTCCAGTTCTGATACTCGTGTATCCTGGACACTTCGTGTCATATTCCTTGGACACAACTGCACCTGAATCTCATGTTCATACACGAGACACGTTACCAACCATTAGTTTCGAATATCTTTAGATTTTAGAATGGTTTTAGGTCATGTTAGGTTTGTGTTGAGTATCGGGTTTTAGGTTCAGTTCTTTTTCCTGTTTCAGTTTCTTTTGTTCTGTTCCAGTATTATTTTTGAAGTGATTTTCTGAAAACCCAAACCAGTAGATCCCATATTATCACGTCTATGTGTTACCTATTAGTTTACTTAATGGAGAGGGCTATGTTCGAGTTGGGTTGGCATGGGGTATTCGAGTATGTATCAATATAGGGTATCATGCCTATAAATGATATTTGGGTTTATTTAGGATTGATTTCAGTAATGCTAAAGTTCAGTTTACTTGATTATTTGAGAATTGGTTAATGCCAAGTTTAGCTTGTTGGTTAGTCAAGAATTAGTAATGTCCAGTCCAGTTTGATTGATTAGTTAAGGACTAGTTGTTGTAGTTAGAGTAGAAATTGGTTTTGAGATGTGTATATTTATGTGTGTTGAGTGTTAAGAGAAGTAGGAGTAAAGAGGAGGGGTTTGCAGCAGCAAGCATGCTATAGGGCAGCAGTTGCTGCATTAATAGGCAAACTGCAGTAGCAATAGGCATGCCAAGTACATGTGTCCAAGTGTGAGGGTGCATTGGGTTGAGTAGTGAGGATCTAGAATTGAGATTACCTTGTTTAAAACTAGAAAACTTACTAAGAAACATCCTAGCCTAGACTTTTGGGTAGATGATAGTCTAAGGTATAGATATTAGACATAGGGTATTGTGAGTTAAGGTATTATGTGAATTCATTGGTTGTTAGGCTTATGCTCCCTTGGACCTAAGATAACACCAACTCAACACACAAAATCAACTCTAGGACTAGTAATGACCTAAAATTTGACTTATAGGCTAGTTGACCTAACTTTGACCTAGTTGACTAGTCTGGTTGACCAAAGTTGACCCAAGGTTGACTTTGACTTAGATTGACCCAGATTATGTAGAATTTGCATTGAAGGTTTTCCTTATGATATTTAGACTGTATTATGACATGTGGTAGTTTTAAATAGGATCTTATTACTCCAGTCCAGTCACTTTTCATCATCAGCAGTTCGGATTGCCAGGCGAGTACATTCTCTGATCTTTTCATACTTTTTTGCATATGTACTCTTGTTATAGACTAGTATACTTGATGCTGACACGATGTTCACACGGATTAGTACTCTCTGGATCTTTTCATGCGATGCTATCCCCTCGGATACATCGAGTATGTCATGTTCATGTACTTTATCATGGTCATCATGTACTCCTTGTATTCATATTTATCCATGTGCACTCATATGTTATTCATGTACACTCATGACCATATGAGTTCCATGTATACAGTAGTTGTTATCCATGTGCAATAACATAACATTCTTTGATCCTTGTGCATTGGTTGGGGGCAGGAAGAGTGTAGTTGGTTATGTGATCATTATCTCCAGTAGGTATCCATGTGCATTCCATAGCTGTATCCATGTGCAACCCAAGCTGTTTACATAACCAATTCATGCTCTGATTCACGTAGAAGGTTATATCTCTCTATTTATCATATTATGTCTCAGCTTATATCTTCTCCCTTGTTGATTTCTCTTTACAGCGATTCATGTATAGTTTTCTATAGCTTGCTTTATATGTCCATTCCTGATATGAACTGTTGTGAGAGATATGTGCTCGTTCCGTCCTGACCGGGCATGTTAAAAATTTTACAGGTGATGATGAGGAGTACTGCCCTACTTATTATGGCATTGGCTTAGATGACACTGTCGACATGGTCCCACATGAGGAGTACTGCCCTACTCATTTTTTTGAAAACAACTGTCCTCCTTTGATGATTCGCTTCTTTTTAGTAATTGATTCCTTGTTTGATCTGTCTTCAGGATGGTGGAGACACGATCGTAGCGCTTTGGCTCAAGGAATACTACTGAGAGGACGGCTACTTCTCGTCCGACCCAGCAGGCTCCAGGGACCACAGTGCCTCTTATTCCAGCTCAGGTGGGTCCATCTGCTACTTTTGGGGGTGTTCCTTCACCAGTTCCAGGGACTACCCCAGGAGTACAGGGGATGCTACCACTACCGCCCGAGGGATAATTGATGCGGCGCAGTGTTTCGCTCTCATACAGCAGATGATGGAGATGCAGCGACGCCAGACATATGACATGAGGTAGGACATTGATAATGCCCACCAGTTAGCGATGGTGGCAGTGGAGAGGGCAACTACCCCACCCCAAGGAGGGCAGATTTAGCCATACCAGCAGAGGACTCCAGGTATTCAGGACTTCCAGAAGATGAGGCTGCGGGACTTCAAGGGTACGGAGGGTATCCTTTATGCGGACGACTGGATAGAGCACATAGAGGAGATTTTCCGTCTCGCAGAGATACCGGCTAGACTCCAGGTAGAAGCAGCAGGCAGTATGATACAGGACCTTGCCCGCACTTGGTACCAGACCGACCCTAGGGTTGGTACTAAGGGGCAACCTTAGAAGGATTTTAAGAGGCTTTTCAAGGAGAAGTTCTTTCCCGATACTGCACTTGGCGCATTGGAGACGCAGTTTGAGAACCTGGTTCAGGAGAACCAGACTGTAGAGGAGTACGTAGGAGAGTTCTGCCGCCTGGGCAGATTTGTGGAGGGCCTTAGTGAGACAGCGAAGGCTAGGTGATTCAGGAAGGGTTTGGTTAAGGAAGTCAAGTCCTTAACCAAGAGCAACAGGAATGCTACATTTGAAGAGATTTTGATAGGAGCCATAGCAGTAAAAGATGATCTGGAGCTGAAGAAGAAGAGAGGTCGTGATTTCCATACAGCCAGTGGCAGTGGAGGACCAGCCAAGAAGCTCCATTTTCAGTAGCAGCATCAGCAGAAGTCTTTCCCACAGCAGAGGCTATTCCAGCAGACACAGCAAAGACAGGGTCAGCAGGCACCGAGACAGCAGCAGGCCACTACTTGTGACATCTGTAAAAAGCCAGGACACAAGTGGTGTGAGTGCAGCAAGAGGCTAGGTAAGTGCCTACTCTGTGGTTCATCAGAGCATCAGTTGAGGGACTGTCCTGAGGCCTTCGGGCATAAAGGACAGGGAGCAGGGACCAAGGCACCAGTGGAGCAGCAGAGAGGACCCTTACCGACTCAGCAGCAGAAGTTTGTTCAGCATCAGCAGCAGGCCAGAGGAGGCCAGCAGGGGCGAGCTTTCTCCATAGCAACAGAGGATACCGAGGTAGTAGGCGATCTGATAGCAGGTTCTGTTCTTATCGACTCTTTTCCCGTATTCGTATTATTTGATTCGGGTGCTTCCTATAGCTTCGTATCTGTATCTTTTGCCATTAGACGCCATCTTTGTCACGCCCCAGAACCAGAATACTGGAGAGCGGGGGCAGACATAGCCAGCTACGTATATGAAATGGAATCCCTCTCGCTATACGGTCACGACTGTCTAGATACATGAGGGTTTATCTACAAGCCAGCAGTCTCTTAAGGTCATGAACAAGCCTATTGTCTCAATCATAAGCAGTAAGTAAAAGTTACAAGATGTATGATCATTAAATATACAATAGTAAGGCATCCCAAACATTACATATTCAGCTGATCATGAAGCTAGTCATTACAAAATGTCAGGACTAGCAAGAGTTTAGTCATACATGATCAACCCTAGGATCTGTCAATCATGTTATAGCCCGTAGGCAGACAGTAAGTAAATACAATCGAGCTAAACAGGTGCTCGTCGGCTAAACGTCTCAAAAGAATATTTTTACAATAAAGTGGGAGATCAAAAATAAACCCACTCGTTGCCAGGGTTCCGTCTAGTGGCCACCATCTGGCTGGAAGGTCGGTAGATCCTCTGGAGCTGCTCCGAAATCTGGCCACACAAAACCAGCTGGGTCAGACCCCAGAAAGAGCAAGTGCCACAAAGGAAGCTTCACTTAGGAACTAAAACCAGCAATCAGCACAAGAGTATAAATAAAAGTAAGAACTGGAATAAAGTAAGCACTGAATTAAAGAAAAATACATCAGGATGATATACGATGAGATAACCATGGGACTATTCAGATAACCAGGTTACAGCCCGTAAACCAAACAAGGACCGGGGTTGTAACCCTTCGTCTGAGCAGAACTTGGAATTCTCACCATTTATCGGTAAAATAAATACAAGCATTCTAGTCAGGCAGTAATCTGGAACAAGATCAGGCAGACTAGACATGTTAGAATCCATCCAACCATTTCACGGCCAAGCAAGACCTACGGCTTGATACTTTAACTAACTAGGGTTATCACAGGCCTAATTACTAGCAAGATGCAGTGAGATTACTCCACAGCCACAAGCCCTGCAGTCCATCCAGGTTACCCAAGTCGAAATTAGGGGTTGAATTCAGGTGGGTACATCGTCCAGGAAACGCATGTACCCTTAAGTAGCTTGAAGGGTGCAACACATGACAGTGTGCTGGAAATGTGCCCTACTCGACGGCAGGCTACAGATCCCAGGCGCGCCCAGGTAACGGGATTGCCTATAGCTGGGAAATCTCTTCATGACTAATATATTAATCTAGTTTTTAACCTTAGTCCAATTCAATAGGTACTCCTGACCGTGGTACTCAGGAGTCCCTGTCCTAGACATGATGCAAGACAGGACTGGATTATTTGTACAAGCACAATCGCCCACGGTGTCCAAGTAATTATACAGGTCATGTCATGTCAGGTAGCCGTCGCAACAGCTGCTCAAGATAGTTCATGTCAGGTTTTCATGTCAAATGTACTAGTCAGGAGTGCGCCACGACGGGCCACTATCAGGTCATGTCAGGTTACTCATGTCAGGAGTGCACCTCTACGGGTCACAATTGTGTCAAGTTTAGTTATTAATTCCAAGCGTGTTACATCAATTCAGGATTATCAAGTTTAGGACAAAAGGCGTAAGGATATAAAACGGGCGTAAAATGCCTAATAAAGGAGTTACAAAACATGAGCAAATAATAATAAATAATAGTACACAGGAACATGAGAAAGTCATGCGGCTCAGTCATATGCGGCCAGGAAGGAGGGGGCACATGCGGCTCAAATAAAAAAGCTCATGCGGCCAGGGTTACTGGATCCCATGCGGCCAGGACAAGGGGGCGCATGTGGTTCTCAGGAAAGGAAACCTATGCGGCTGGCGGGATGGGTTCATACGACTGCAGAGCAAGGATCCATGCGGCTCGAGAAGAAGCAACCCATGCGGCTCAAATAAGAAAGGAGGGTCTTCATGCGGCTCGGACAGACCTAAGTCCATGCGGCCCAAAATATCAAAACCTATGCGGCTGGGTCAAGTGAAGTCCCATGCGGCCAGGAAGAAGTGAGGGCGCATGAGGCTAAGTTAGAGCATTCATGCGGCCAGGAGAAGCGGGGTCCTCACACGGCTGGCGGGATGGGCGCATATGCGGCTCGGGAGCAAGGTCCTAGGCAGCCATGCTATCCATACGCCTATGCGGCTAGGAGACAATGGGGTGCATGCGACTAAGTTACACTTGCCGCATGAACTAGTCATGCGGTCAAGTCAAGCCCATGCACTAGGGAGAATACTTGTCGCATAAAATGTTCATGCGGTCAAGTCAGGATATAGTTCTTCTTCCCCAAACTTCTGAGAAGGAGAACTCCATGAGAGCCAAGTTCTCAAGCTCCACAACTCCATCATCCGGAGCCCAAATCCGAACTTCCTTAGGTCAAAATGGGGTAGAACGAGCTACTCTACAACATGGAACCTTCAAAACTCAGAAATAACAGGATTAAATAGATCAAAACCCCAAAAATCTGAAAATGAAACAAATATAGATCTACAAGGATCAAGCCATGGAAAGTAAAAATGTCAAGTTCTAAAGTGCTTTAAAATGTAGTAAGGAAGAGAATGGAGTAATGAAATCAGAGTTCCTCCATGAAGCAAGTTGCACTTGCCTAGACCTCTCTCTTCTCTCTCTGGTAGGTGAAGATAGTAAATGAGGAAGAAGAAGATGATTGAATGAAGAGAGAGAAGGAAAAGGGCTTAATAAATACAAAGGGTGGTGGTAGGTAGAGGGTTTACATTGGTTCATATTGAACCAAAGAAAACCGAGCCGAGCTAAACCAAGCCAAGAAATAACCAAGCCAAGATGCAAGGAATCATGCAATACAGAATAAAATATGTACACGTATTCCAGAAATACGTAATACGAACCACAGGCATTACAACTCTACCCACCTTAAAAGAATTCCGTCCTCGGAATTTAATTAAGAGGCTAGAGGAACAATGACAAGCTACACTAATCACAAGCAAGCTATAACTAGGCAGACAATCAATCATGCAAGCAAGGAATCAAAGGCATGAGGTATAAGAAAGACATTATACCTTACGAGTCAAACAGGTCGGGATATCGCGATCGGATATCATCCTCACGCTCCCACGTTGACTCCCCCAAAGAGTGATGTCCCCAAGCAACTCGGACTAACTTGATAGTCTTGTTCTTGAGGATCTTCTCTCTCCGGTCCAATATAGACACGGGCCTCTCCTCATACGAAAGGTTGGTACCAACAACCAATTCTGAATGATCCAGGATGTGGCTCGGGTCTGGGATATACTATAGTAATTGGGATACATGGAACACGTCATGCACCTCGCTTAGCGATGGCGGAAGAGTGAGACGATAGGATACATCTCCTACTCGCTCCAGAATGTCAAACGGTCCTATATACCTAGGACTAAGCTTTCCCCGGATGCCGAAACGAATGACGCCACGGTTAGGCGAAATCCTCAGGAATACATGATCGTCGACCGAAAACTCAAGAGGACGCCGATGAGAATCGGCCCAATGACGCTGGCGATCTTGGGCAACTCGAAGATGATCTCTGACCCTTCGGACCACTTCAATGGTCTGAGCAATCATTTCTGGACCAAGCATCTGCCTCTCTCCAACATCATCCCAGGCTAACGGGGATCTGCACTTTCTGCCATACAGTGCCTCGAACGGTGCCATCTGGATACTGGCCTGGAAACTGTTATTGTATGAGAACTCCACCAGATGCAGGTGATCTTCCCACGAACCACCGAAGTCAAGTGTACAGGACCGCAACATGTCTTCAAGAGTCTGGATCGTGCGTTCCGACTGGCCATCTGTCTGCGGGTGATAAGCTGAGCTGAACTGGAGACGAGTCCCCAAACTCTCTTGCAAGCTACGCCAAAAGTGCGACGTAAATCTAGAATCTCGGTCTGAGGTGATACTGACTGGCACACCGTACAATCTGACAATCTGCCTGAGGTACATCTCATCTAGCTGAGCCGTCGACTGACCAACTCTGAATGGGAGAAAGTGAGCCACCTTCGTGAGCCGATCAACTATAACCCAGATAGCATCTCTACCAGCTGGAGATCTAGGTAATCCAGTCACAAAATCCATGGTCACATGCTCCCACTTCCATTCTGGAATCGGCAAGGGCTGAAGAAGTCCAGCCAGTCTCTGATGTTCAGCTTTAACTTGTTGGCAAACCAAACACCGAGAGACAAACCGAGCTATCTTCCGCTTCATGCCATTCCACCAGAAGTGCTGACGGATATCTCGGTACATCTTTGTACTGCCAGGATGGATGGAATACTGAGAACTGTGCGCCTCTGCCATGATCTCCCGTCTGATATCTCCGCTGGGTACACAAAGACGCTTACCATGTCGAAGTGTACCATCCTCATGAATGCATAACTCTGGTCTTCGTCCTGCCTCACACTCTGCTCTGAGTCGCTGAAGCTTGGAATCTGCTGACTGCGCCATCCGGATCCTCTCGACTATTGTGGACTGAACTTGCATGCTGGCCATCAATGCCACACTGGAAGGGAGAACAACTTCTATACCCATCTTCTGAAGATCTGCTAACAGTTCTGGTTGCGCTGTTAGGAAATAAACTCCGGCTCTCCTGCTCAAAGCATCTGCAACAACATTGGCCTTCCCAGGATGATACTGCAAGTTAACATTATAATCCACAAGAAGCTCCAGCCATCTTCTCTGATGCATGTTAAGATCCTTCTGGGTGAAAACATACTTCAGACTCTTGTGGTCGGTGAAAATCTCTACCCTATCTCCATACAAATAGTGCCTCCACAACTTAAGTGCAAAAACTACTGCTGCCAGCTCCAAGTCATGGGTTGGGTAATTCCTCTCATGATTACGAAGTTGTCGTGACGCATAAGCTATTACCTTCCCATGCTGCATCAGAACACATCCTAAGCCTCTGCCTGAAGCATCACAATATACTGAGAATCCTCCGGTTCCATCTGGAAGCGTGAGAATAGGAGCTGTTATCAGGCCTCGCTTCAACTGCTCAAAAGAACTCTGACACTCTGCTGTCCAAGAAAACTGTGCATCCTTACGAGTCAACTGGGTCAATGGCGCTGATATCCGAGCAAAGTCTGAAATAAATCGCCGGTAATAGCCGGCCAATCCAAGAAAACTGCAAACTTCTGCAACTGTGCTGGGCACAGGCCATGACTCAATAGCCACAATCTTCTGGGGATCCACTTCTACTCCTCCTCTGGTGATGATATGACCCAAGTACGAAATACGATCAAGCCAGAACTCGCATTTACTGAACTTGGCATATAACTGGTGCCCTCTGAGGATCTGAAGAACAACTCTGAGATGTTGTTCATGCTCCGCCTCACTCTTGCTGTAGACTAGGATGTCATCCAAGAACACAATCACGAACTGATCCAAGTAAGGCATGAAGATACGATTCATGAGGTCCATGAATACTGCCGGCGCATTGGTCGCTCCAAAAGGCATAACAAAGAACTCCCAATGCCCATACCTCGATCTAAAAGCTGTCTTCGGGATGTCCTGCTCTCTGACTCTGATCTGATGATAACCTGAGCGCAAATCAATCTTCGAGAATACTGAAGCCCCCTCGAGTTGATCAAATAAGTCATCTATCCTCGGAAGAGGGTATCTGTTCTTGATTGTCACTGAGTTCAAGGTACGATAATCAATACATAACCTGGACGTACCATCCTTCTTTTTCACAAGAAGCATCGGGGCTCCCCAAGGCGATCCACTAGCACGAATGAATCCCTTGGCTCGAAGTTCTTCAATCATCTTGTACAATATCTCCAATTCTGACGGCGCCATCCTGTAGACTCTCTCTGACACTGGGGCTGTCTCGGGAATCAAGTCTATAGTGAACTCGATCTCCCGCTCTGGAGGCATACCTGGTAGCTCTTCTGGGAAAACATCTGGAAACTCCTCGACTATCCTGGGCAACTGCACTGCTGCTACTGCCATCCGCAATACTGGAGGAGAAGGCTCAACTGTGCCTCTGGAAAATGAAAACTCTGGCTCGCCTGGAATGCTAAAAACAACCCTACCAATGTGGCAGTCTATTCTAGCATACTGGTTCCTCAACCAATCCATCCCTAGGACCACATCATAATCGGCCATCGGGAACTCTATCAATCTAGCAGGGAATTCTCTATCGCTAACTACGATCCGACACGAGGAAAACACTCTATCCACTCCCACAAGTCCGTTACCAGTAAGTATATTGAGCCTTACTGATAATGACTCGGGCTCCAATCCTACCCGTGTCGCGAATCGTGCAGACATAAAAAAATGCGATGCACCAGAATCAAATAAAGCTGAAGCTGGAAAGGAGTTGACGAGAATAGTACCTGCCACTACCTCTCCTGGTGCCAATCCTTCCTCTGCGGTCATCACCATAGCCTGACCGTGCCCTCGGGGTGCTAGTCCCCTCTGCTGGAATCCTCGCTGCCTGCTCTGACTCAAGGCTTGGGCTTGTGCATGCTGCTGGGGGTTCTGCTGCTGGAACATCTGGGACTGAGGCGGCAAGGGCCTCGGTAATGGGTACTGCTGCTGCTGCTGGACCGGTGCTGGTCCTCTCACCGAAGAGCTAGAAAGGTTGGACGATGATGAACCACCCCTGTTCGGGCAGGATCCAACCCTATGGTCTGCTGCTCCACAAACCAGACACAATCCCTGCGCCCTGCGATACTCTGCCACTACATGGCCTGGCTTCCCACAATGAGAACAACCCACTGCGGAAGATTGCTTCTGCTTCTGCTGCTGCTGTTGAGGGTGCGTCGGAGCGGAATGCTGAACCGACGTTACTGAGGCCGCCCGCCTCGGAGCTCCAATAGTTAAGGCCCTGGCTGCCGGGGCTGGTGCTGAAGACTGATTCATCTGGCCGTGAGATCTCTTCCGACCTTCGGTCCTATCCACAATCCTCTGGGAGGTATACTCATGCCTCCGGGCTGCTCTCAAGACTGCATCAAAAGTCTGATGCTCAAACTGCTCAACTGTTAACAAGATCTCCAGGTGAAGCCCCTGCTGGAATCGCTGGGCTCGATCATACTCGGTTGCCACCAAGGTGGGAGCAAACCGACTGAGTCTCGAAAACTCGGCCGCATATCCGTCGACCGTCCTGCCTCCTTGCTTCAAGTTGGTGAACCTCGTCTGTAGATCGTACTGAGCTACAGCATCAAAATACTTGGCCTGGAATCTCTCTCTGAATACTGCCCATGGAATGGGTGCTGCTAATCCAACGGCCTGCGCTGCCCACCAGCTGCGGGCAAGATCTAATAGCTGCAAGCGCACCACAGCTACCTTATCATTCTCTGGGGTCTTGGCTGCATCGAGAATCACTTCAGTATTCTGAAGCCATGCATCTGCTGCGATAGCATCTTCACTACCGTCGAAGAATGGAGGGTTCAAGCGCTTGAAGCTGTTGGCCGTACTGTTCCCTGGATGACCTCCTCTGGTCAAAGCATCTGCCACTGTCTGTTGCAAGGCGTCTCCTCGACGATCTTGGGAAGCTATCAAGGTCCTGATGAGTCCTACCAAAGTGCCATCATCAGGCTCTGCAGGCTGAACGGGCTGAACTGGAGGCTCTCTTTCAGTAGGCTCGACTCTGGAGGCTACTCCAGAATGCTGGACTTGATCTTCGGGTTGTTGTTGGTCCGCGGGAGGTGCTCTGCCTTGCTGATCGACCGGGTCAGGTACTATGCCGCTGAAGAAGACGACATAGGAAACAATAAGGAAGGACCAGGACAGACCAACGATGCAAGCAGGTGATCAGGACAAGAATCCAGGGATTCAGAAGATACGAGCAGAGATCAAGGACGAATACTGATTGAGACATCTATTCGGTAAACCCTCACATATCTTGATTTACAAGACCTGCATGGGCCACCACTTAAACCATGTCACGCCCCAGAACCAGAATACTGGAGAGCGGGGGCAGACATAGCCAGCTACGTATATGAAATGGAATCCATCTCGCTATACGGTCACGGCTGTCTAGATACATGAGGGTTTATCTACAAGCCAGCAGTCTCTTAAGGTCATGAACAAGCCTATTGTCTCAATCATAAGCAGTAAGTAAAAGTTACAAGATGTATGATCATTAAATATACAATAGTAAGGCGTCCCAAATATTACATATTCAGCTGATCATAAAGCTAGTCGTTACAAAATGTCAGGACTAGCAAGAGTTTAGTCATACATGATCAACCCTAGGATCTGTCAATCATGTTACAGCCCGTAGGCAGACAGTAAGTAAATACAATCGAGCTAAACAGGTGCTCGTCGGCTAAACGCCTCAAAAGAATATTTTTACAATAAAGTGGGAGATCAAAAATAAACCCACTCGTTGCCAGGGTTCCGTCTAGTGGCCACCATCTGGCTGGAAGGTCGGTAGATCCTCTGGAGCTGCTCCAAAATCTGGCCACACAAAACCAGCTGGGTCAGACCCCAGAAAGAGCAAGTGCCACAAAGGAAGCTTCACTTAGGAACTAAAACCAGCAATCAGCACAAGAGTATAAATAAAAGTAAGAACTGGAATAAAGTAAGCACTGAATTAAAGAAAAATACATCAGGATGATATACGATGAGATAACCATGGGACTATTCAGATAACTAGGTTACAGCCCGTAAACCAAACAAGGACCGGAGTTGTAACCCTTCGTCTGAGCAAAACTCGGAATTCTCACCATTTATCGGTAAAATAAATACAAGCATTCTAGTCAGGCAGTAATCTGGAACAAGATCAGGCAGACTAGACATGTTAGAATCCATCCAACCATTTCACGGCCAAGTAAGACCTACGGCTTGATACTTTAACTAACTAGGGTTATCACAGGCCTAATTACTAGCAAGATACAGTGAGATTACTCCACAGCCACAAGCCCTGCAGTCCATCCAGGTTACCCAGGTCGAAATTAGGGATTGAATTCAGGTGGGTACATCGTCCAGGAAATGCATGTACCCTTAAGTAGCTTGAAGGGTGCAACACATGACAGTGTGCTGGAAATGTGCCCTACTCGACGGCAGGCTACAGATCCCAGGCGCGCCCAGGTAACGGGATTGCCTGTAGCTGGGAAATCTCTTCATGACTAATATATTAATCTAGTTTTTAACCTTAGTCCAATTCAATAGGTACTCCTGACCGTGGTACTCAGGAGTCCCTGTCCTAGACATGATGCAAGACAGGACTGGATTATTTGTACAAGCACAATCGCCCACGGTGTCCAAGTAATTATACAGGTCATGTCATGTCAGGTAGCCGTCGCAACAGCTGCTCAAGATAGTTCATGTCAGGTTTTCATGTCAAATGTACTAGTCAGGAGTACGCCACGGCGGGCCACTATCAGGTCATGTCAGGTTACTCATGTCAGGAGTGTACCTCTACGGGTCACAATCGTGTCAAGTTTAGTTATTAATTCCAAGCGTGTTACATCAATTCAGGATTATAAAGTTCAGGACAAAAGGCGTAAGGATATAAAACGGGCGTAAAATGCCTAATAAAGGAGTTACAAAACATGAGCAAATAATGATAAATAATAGTACACAGGAACATGAGAAAGTCATGCGGCTCAGTCATATGCGGCCAGGAAGGAGGGGGCACATACGGCTCAAATAAGAAAGCTCATGCGGCCAGGGTTTCTGGATCCCATACGGCCAGGACAAGGGGGCGCATGTGGTTCTCAGGAAAGGAAACCCATGCGGCTGGCGGGATGGGTTCATGCGGCTGCAGAGCAAGGATCCATGCGGCTCGAGAAGAAGCAACCCATGCGGCTCAAATAAGAAAGGGGGGTCTTCATGCGGCTCGGACAGACCTAAGTCCATGCGGCCCAAAATATCAAAACCCATGCGGCTGGGTCAAGTGAAGTCCCATGCGGCCAGGAAGAAGTGAGGGCGCATGAGGCTAAGTTAGAGCATTCATGCGGCCAGGAGCAGCGGGGTCCTCATGCGGCTGGCGGGATGGGCGCATATGCGGCTCGGGAGCAAGGTCCTAGGCAGCCATGCTATCCATACGCCTATGCGGCTAGGAGACAATGGGGTGCATGCGGCTAAGTTACACTTGCCGCATGAACTAGTCATGCGGTCAAGTCAAGCCCATGCGCCAGGGAGAATACTTGCCGCATGAAATGTTCATGCGGTCAAGTCAGGATACAGTTCTTCTTCTCCAAACTTCTGAGAAGGAGAACTCCATGAGAGCCAAGTTCTCAAGCTCCACAACTCCATCATCCGGAGCCCAAATCCGAACTTCCTTAGGTCAAAATGGGGTAGAACGAGCTACTCTACAACATGGAACCTTCAAAACTCAGAAATAACAGGATTAAATAGATCAAAACCCCAAAAATTTGAAAATGAAATAAATATAGATCTACAAGGATCTAGCCATGGAAAGTGAAAATACCAAGTTCTAAAGTGCTTTAAAATATAGTAAGGAAGAGAATGGAGTAATGAAATCAGAGTTCCTCCATGAAGCAAGTTGCACTTGCCTAGACCTCCCTCTTCTCTCTCTGGTAGGTGAAGATAGTAAATGAGGAAGAAGAAGATGATTGAATGAAGAGAGAGAATGAAGAGGGCTTAATAAATACAAAGGGTGGTGGTAGGTAGAGGGTTTACATTGGTTCATATTGAACCAAAGAAAACTGAGCCGAGCTAAACCAAGCCAAGAAATAACCAAGCCAAGATGCAAGGAATCATGCAATACAGAATAAAATACGTACACGTATTCCAGAAATACGTAATACGAACCACAGGCATTACAATCTTTCTTCTGAACCTTTGCCTAGGACTTGTAAGATCACGACTGGGGTGGTATTATCCTCGTCAGTGATATTTGCAAGAATCGGAGAGTAGTTTTCGGAGGCCGAGAACTAGATGTGAGTCTGCTCGTGATGCCACTACCGAACTACGATATTGTACTCGATATGGATTGTTTGAGCAGGCACCATGCCAGTATAGATTGTCGCAGGGGTAGATTTCTTTTCAGCATGCCATGAGAGGCAGAGTTCGAGTTCACCAGACGAGAGTCAGAGCAGAGCAGCGGAGTTTTCTGCGGAGCTTCAGTAGAGGAGCAGAGTGTGCCACATCCACTAATAGCTGAGTTTATGGATGTGTTTCCGGAGGAGTTGCCAGGGTTATCTCCGGACAGAGATGTGGAGTTCTCTATTGATTTGATACCCGGTGCAAAGCCGATATCTCAGCATGTCTATAGAGTGAACAATAGTGAGCTTGTGGAGCTGAAGAAGCAGGTGGATGAGTTACAGGACAAAGGCTTCATCCGATCGAGTTCTTCACCATGGGGTGCGCCAGTACGCTTTGTATTGAAGAAGGGTGGGTCGGTACGGATGTGTATCGACTACAGGGCACTTAACAGCCTCACGATCAAGAACAAGTACCTGCTGCCGAGGATCGATGACCTGTTCAATCAGCTGAGTGGAGCGAAGGTATTTTCCAAGATTGATCTGAGGTCAGGATATCATCAGGTGATGGTGAAGAAGGATGATATTCCGAAAATAGCTTTCAGGACTCAGTACGGCCAGTTTGAGTTCATGGTGATGCCGTTTGGGTTAACTAACGCCCCGGCGGTGTTCATGAACTTGATGAACAAGGTGTTCCACCAGTACTTGGACAAGTTCATGGTGGTGTTCATCGATGACATTTTGGTGTACTCGGAGACCCTAGAGGAGCATGAGGAGCATTTGAGAGTGGTTATAGAGACTCTCAGAAAGGAGCAGCTGTACGGCAAGCTCTTGAAGTGTGAGTTCTTCTTGGATCGAGTTGATTTCTTAGGTCATGTGGTGACCGGAGATGGGATCTCAGTCGACCCAAAAAAGATCAGAGCAGTTGAGGAGTGGATAGCACCGAGTTTAGTTGCAGAGATCAGGAGCTTTCTAGGGTTTGCGGAATACTACAGGAGGTTTGTTCACAATTTCTTCCGGATTACAGAGCCATTGACTAGGCTGACCCGGAAGGACGCATAGTTTGTCTGGTTAGAGGAGTGTCAGGTTGCTTTCGATGAGCTGAAGAAGCGACTGACGATAGCCCCAATTTTGACGTTGCCATCAGGATCAGACGGGTTCACTATCTACAGTGATGCCTCAGGAAAGGGTTTGGGTTGTGTTTTGCAGCAGCATGGGAAGGTGATTTCCTATGCATCCAGGTAGTTACATCAACATGAGAAGAACTACCCTACCCATGACTTGGAGTTGGCGGCGGTTATCTTTGCTCTGAAGCTGTGGAAGCACTATCTATACAGAGAGCGTGTGAAGATCTTCACAGACCACAAGAGCTTGAAGTATGTGTTTACACAGAAAGAGCTCAACACGAGGCAGCGCAGATGGTTGGAGTTGATGAAGGACTTCGATATTTCATTATAGTACCATCTATGGAAGGCCAATGTAGTTGCCGATGCCTTGAGTAGGTATCCGGTAGCTATGTGCTTGACGATGGATCGTCATCTATTAGCAGATTTGGAGAGTTTGGGGATCGAGGTGATCAGGCCAGGAGTTCAAATGCAGATATAAGGCCTGCAGATTCAGTCAGACTTGATGGAGAGGATCAAGTCAGCTCAGTTCGACGATGTTACTCTGCGGTGCATCCGAGAGCAGGTTCGAGCAGGGATTGGCAGATATAGAGTTCGTCATTGCAGAGGATGGCACATTAAGGCACGGTTCCAGACTGTATATGCCTAACGGAGAGCTTCGGGAGCAGGTTATACAGGAGGCCCATTGCTCTCAGTACACTATGCATCCAGGTGCCAACAAGATGTATAGAGACTTGAAGGAGCATGTATGGTGGTATGGGATGAAGCAGGAGGTAGCACGCTTCGTAGCTAGGTGCCTAGTCTGCCAGCAGGTTAAGGCAGAGAGACAGAGGCCAGGAGGACTATTGCAGCCATTTCCCATTCTGGAGTGGAAGTGGGAGCACATTATGATGGATTTTGTTTCGGGATTGCCGCATACACCAGGAGGGAAAGACGCGATTTGGGTCATCGTGGACAGGTTGACCAAATCGGCCCACTTTTTGCCATTCAAAGTGGGGACATCTACGGAGAAGCTAGCGGAGTTGTATATGCGACAAATTGTCAGGATACATGGAGTTCCGGTGAGCATTGTCTCGGATCGGGATAGTCGCTTTACTTCCTATTTCTGGCGGAGTTTGCAGACTAGTTTGGGTACTCAGCTCAAATTCAGTACTGCATACCACCCTCAGACGGACGGACAGTCGTAGAGGACTATTCAGACTCTCGAGGACATGCTGCGAACTTCTGTCCTAGATTTTGGAGGTTCTTGGGAGGACCATTTGCATTTGGTGGAGTTTACATACAATAACAGCTTCCAAGCCAGTATTGAGATATCACCATTCGAGGCCTTGTACGGACGTAGATGTCGTACTCCCTTGTCTTGGGATGACGTTGGAGAGCGAGCTTTATTGGGACCGGAGATGGTTGTTGATGCAGCCGAGAAGGTAAAGCTCATCAGGAATCGACTTCGCGTGGCGCAGGACAGACAGCGGCATTGGGCCGACAGCCACCGAAGACCATTACAGTTTGAGGTATAGCTTAGACTTAGGATTATAATCTTGTTGTTTTTGTTTTGTTGATTGTGTGAATATTTTTGTTAATTGAGACCATGCTTGTGCTAGGTTGGAGTTATGGTATTTTTGAGGATTTTATCGACTCGAGGCACTATTTATTTCGGTGGAGGAGGGAAGCTTAGCCCACGCTATGTCGGACCTTTTGTTATCAGTGGGAGGGTCGAAGATGTGTCATACAGACTGGACTTATCTTCTTCCTTAGCGGGAGTCCACAATGTATTCCACGTATTGCACTTAAGACGTTATGTGGCAGATCCTAGCCATGTACTGGACCATGCTGAGATTGAGGTGGGACCTACTCTCCGTTATCCAGAGCAGCCTATGGAGATTTTGGATCGACGGGAGAAGGTGATGAGGAACCAGACAATACCATTAATTCGTGTAGCCTGGAGGCATCACTCCCCCGGTGAGTCTACTTGGGAGATGGAGGATGAGATGCGCGAGCAGTACCCTTATCTTTTTCAGCCGTGAGGTATAATTTATATCCTTCCTACTTATGCAACTTGCCTTAATTTCGAGGACAAAATTATTTTAAGGAGGGCAGACTTGTAGCACTCACTTTTTGGAAATAAGGGTATTTAGTCATTTTAGTCATTTTGTGATTTTTTAGATACTATTGACTTTTGTTTGATTTAGCATTTGGTTTAACTTAGAAAATCCATATTACAGGCTAACCCTGACATATGAGGATCTTTTAGCTAATTAGAATTTATATTAGGCTTTGGTTCAATTTAGAAGCCATTTGACCATTTTTTAGGCTATTTAATTAATTGGCCTTTTAAGCCTTTCTGTTAGTAGGCTTAAACTCAACTTAGATAGAGAAGAGGGCCCCATGAACCAACCCTAACCCTAGAAGGACTAGCATGGCCGGCAAAACAGGAAACCCCCTCCCTATATAAACATTTGTATTGGTTTTGACACCCCTTTTACAAAACCCTAGTTTCCAGCTCTCCATAACCCTAACTTTCTCATCTGACCTCCGTTTCACCTCAAACAAAGTGCGTTGTGATCGTGGGAAGGATGAGAACTTGCTGGAGCATTGCTAGCAAGGAGTTGGAGGCGTTTGCTCAGTGGAAACTAGTCATCTCATTGTTCGAAGAGTCAGTTTCATTGATATTTCAACTCTCAATAGGTAAACACCTAAACACTATAGTTTTTCTTGATTTTTCTTCATGGTATCATGCATCTAGGTGCCCTTAACCCACCCATGTAGTTTGGTAAAATTTTGTGTCTGTTTGATAGGCGTGTCGGACACGTATCGGATTAGGGTTTAAGGTGTTCGACGAATTGCCACTTAGAATTCAATATTGTTGTTTAGGTAAACTAATTACATGATCATGTAGGCCTTTAGATGTAGATTGCATATATATATTTTATGTAGGGTTTCTGTGTCGTCTCGTATCCTAAAATCAGGTTGGACACGCAGCACGAGACTGCGTCTAGATGCCCTACTGCTGTTGTGTCCGTTCTCGCTGGACACGGCGACTCGACGCGTGATTTTTGGGTTGTGGGTAGGGGCAATGTCTGTCGTGATGCCGAACAAATTTGGTTAGGTTTCGTGGAGAGTTGAGAGAGAAATCAACATGGCACGGGTTTTGTATTGTCGTGCGTGCGCCCAGTTTTGGCGTCGGATACGCGTGTCGTGCGACTTAGACACGCGTCGTGTGACCAGTGCAGACATGTAGGCTTGTAACCCTATATGTGGGCTACATGTTAGAGCGACCACGTGTCGTAGTTTGGTCTGTGTCGAGCCCTAGGTCACGTGACATGCGTGCACGAGGACTGGGTCTAGTTCTGATACTCGTGTATCCTGGACACTTCGTGTCCTATTCCTTGGACACAACTGCACCTGAATCTCATGCTCATACACGAGACATGTTACCAACCATTAGTTTTGAATATCTTTAGATTTTAGAATAGTTTTAGGTCATGTTAGGTTTGTGTTGAGTATCAGGTTTTAGGTTCAGTTCTTTTTCCTGTTTCAGTTTCTTTTGTTCCGTTCCAGTATTATTTTTGATGTGATTTTCTGAAAACCCAAACCAGTAGATCCCATATTATCACGTCTATGAGATACCTATTAGTTTACTTAATGGAGAGGGTTGTGTTCGAGTTGGGTTGGCATGGGGTATTCGAGTATGTATCAATATAGGGTATCATGCCTATAACTGATATTTGGGTTGATTTAGGATTGATTTCAGTAATGCTAAAGTTCAGTTTACTTGATTAGTTGAGAATTGGTTAATGCCAAGTTTAGCTTGTTGGTTAGTCAAGAATTAGTAATGTTCAGTCCAGTTTGAATGATTAGTTAAGGACTAGTTGTTGTAGTTAGAGTAGGAATTAGTTTTGAGATGTGTATATGTATGTGTGTTGAGTGTTGAGAGAAGTAGGAGTAAAGAGGAGGGGTTTGCAGCAGCAAACATGCTATAGGGCAGCAGTTGCTGCATTAATAAGCAAACTGTAGTAGCAACAGGCATGCCAAGTGCATGTATCCAAGTGTGAGGGTGCATTGGGTTGAGTAGTGAGGATCTAGAATTGAGATTACCTTGTTTAAAACTAGAAAACTTACTAAGAAACATCCTAGCCTATAGTTTTGGGTAAATGATAGTCTAAGGTATAGATATTAGACATAGGGTATTGTGAGTTAAGGTATTATGTGAATTCATTGGTTGTTAGGCTTATGCTCCCTTGGACCTAAGATAACACCAACTCAACACCCAAAATCAACTCTAGGACTAGTAGTGACCTAAAATTTGACTTATAGGCTAGTTGACCTAACTTTGACATAGTTGACTAGTCTGGTTGACCAAAGTTGACCCAAGGTTGACTTTGACTTAGATTGACCCAAATCATGTAGAATTTGCATTGAAGGTTTTTCTTATGATATTTAGACTGTATTATGACATGTGGTTGTTTTAAATAGGATCTTATTACTCCAGTCCAGTCACTTTTCATCATCAGCAGTTCGGATTGCCAGGCGAGTACATTCTCTGATCTTTTCATACTTCTTTGGATATGTACTCTTGTTATAGACTAGTATACTTGATGCTGACACGATGTTCATACGGATTAGTACCCTCTGGATCTTTTCATGCGATGTTATCCCCTCGGATACATCGAGTATGTCATGTTCATGTACTTTATCATGGTCATCATGTACTCCATGTATTCATATTTATCTATGTGCACTCATATGTTATTCATGTACACTCATGACCATATGAGTTCCATGTATACAGTAGTTGTTATCCATGTGCAATAACATAACATGCTTTGATCCTTGTGTATTGGTTGGGGGCAGGGAGGGTGTAGTTGGTTATGTGATCATTATCCCCAGTAGGTATCCATGTGCATTCCATAGCTGTATCCATGTGCAACCCAAGTTGTTTATATAACCAATTCATGCTCTGATTCACGTAGAAGGTTACATCTCTCTATTTATCATATTATGTCTCAGCTTATATCTTCTCTCTTGTTGATTTCTCTTTACAGTGATTCATGTATAGTTTTCTATAGCTTGCTTTATATGTCCATTCCTGATATGAACTGCTGTGAGAGATATGTGCTCGTTTCGTCCTGACTGGGCATGTTGAAAATTTTACAGGTGATGATGAGGAGTACTATCCTACTTATTATGGCTTTTGCTTAGATGATACTGTCAACGTGGACCCACAGGAGGATCCCACAGTCGCTGAGGACTTGCCTATATTCTAGCTGAGACTTAGTACTTTATTTTGTGTTTTCTGTTTGAGACTTTATGAGTTGTACTTGAGATTTATTCTGGTAGTTTACACCTAGACTATTTATTTGTGACATTCTTGGGATTCTTTCTTCTATTCCATCTTAGTATTGTGATCTAGTTACATATTATTTTACTCTCTATTAATAGCTTATTTAGACTGTGTTAGATATGGTGACTCAGGACAGCGTTCTACTGCCGACACTGCGACGTAGGCTGGGCGTTCGTTACTTCTCGTGCCCTTACACTGGGTGCGGGTCATGACAGAACCAAAAGCAACCCCAAACCGAACCAAGCCAACCCAAACTAAGATGAACCAAACAATAAAATACCCAATAAACCAAGCAAGGAGACATGCAATACAAGATAAAATACGTACATGTATTCTAAAATACGTAATATGAACTATAGGCATTACAAAATTTTAAATACAAAATTTTTGAGAAAATTTTAAAGTAGAAATTTAGTGAGTTTACATCCTACCCAACTTAAAAGAATTTCGTCCTCGAAATTTTGGAATAGGTATGGTAGAAAATTTAGAAGTTAGGAAAAGTTCATCGATACTGAATATGATTTAGATTCTTGAATGAGGCGAAGAAGCGATGTTCAATACAAACATGCATTAGAAAGTTGTGAATTTGTTATATACGAGAGTACATCATGATCAAGGGATTGCATAAGGTTTGCTAGTTACCCTAATGAAATGAGGAAGATTTTGGGTTAAAGTTTATCATGATAAGACATAAAATAGAGAGGTAAGGGATCGACTAGATTAATGGCAAGTAATTTAAGTGAACATAGTCGTCTAGGGTTAGATTTGAATCATTCTCAAGTTTCAAGTAGGTCATGAAAATGAATCTAGGGTCGAAGAAAAGATCGAGTAACTCAAGGCGGGAATATAGTCCCATTGGTCGGTCAGTGGTTAACTATCCCCTAGTATATACAAATATAGGAGAATGGTTTGGTCTATCTATTAATCACAAGCTTTGTCTAGAATAGTTAAAAGGCGAAAGCCGACAAGATTCCAAAGGAGATGTTTTCGAATGCCATGATGTGCTTCAAGGGCGGTTGTAAAATGCTAAGAGAATTGCCAAGGTAGTCTCGAAGGAGACTCTAGGGGGCAAATTTAGCTACGTCTCCATCCGCGTAGAATGATTGATGTAAGCGAACCAAAATGCATTCGGTTGATCAGATCATCATGCACTGGTTCTGATTAGACAATATGTTAGTGGGCGCGCCCAATAAAATTTCATGAACAAGCTCGATAAAGGAATAAGCTTGTAAAACTAAAGCTAAAGTAGCAGCACAAGATAGAGAAATATGTAAGCAAGGGAGGTAGTGATGAAGGAAATCGATTATTCCAAGGTCCTCAAATTAGTAGTATAAATGAACCCATCTAGATGGTTCATCAGGAAAATGTTTGTTAGGTAGTGAGGTATTCTACCAACTTACAAGAATTGAACTAGTGGTGTAAAGAGGTCAATGGGTCAAGCAATCAAGGTAAAGCACAAGTCAAGCATTTTAAGGAGTCAGATAGAACACAATCACACATCGGGTGGAAAGAATTAGGCAAGGTTGAGTCTTATTCGCAGCTAGAAAATATATTAGTTTAATGGTAAAGATTTGAGTGTAGTCCTTTCGACTCAAAAGTCGTATCAAGCAAATAGAGCACAAAGGGACGTGTTTTAGTGGGACATGATATACCTACATGAAGGTAGGCTCGTCTTGGTATTACATATGTAATTTGTTGGCTGAAAAAGTCTAGTGTTGTACTCCAAATATCCAAGCCACGGTAAGGGACACAAAAGAATTTAAATAGAAAGTGGAAATTCTTGAGATAATGATTAACATACAAAATAAATGACCAGGTTAACACATAAAATAATTATAATTCAGATTCTAGTAGATCAATGTAAAATAAGTTAGGAATATGGTCTCTAGAGATATGATAGCTACTTAGATGGAGTATGATCAAGGAACAATCTAATCATTTCTCAAGTTTTAAATGGTTAGATAGTCACGATAAAATCTAGATTTGAGGAAATGTCGAGTCAGTCAAGATTGAAATATAACCACATGATTTTGTAGATGACTAACAACACTTGCTTTTATACTACTATCATGGCCATGAGGGATATGACACTTAGTGTGGAATTCTTCTAACCCATTAGGGTTATCATGGCGGCCTATCATTAAAATTTAAAATCCAAGTTTCCTTCAAAGAGTTTCTAAATAATTTTCCAAAATGAACAACCATAATTTGTATTTACTCCAAGCTGTCTAATTTAATCATGATTAAAAGTTTAATCCCTTCCATAATTCTCCAAGTGATCTTTCATTCTGTTACTACAAACTTTTTCAAGATTTAACGTTTTCACTCCAACCTTTGAACTCAAGAGTTCATAAACCATGAATCTATAAAATTTTTAATATAACTTTAAAACTTCAAAATTTTCTCAAAAATCCTCAAGTTAAATCCTTAGCATATCATGAGCAATCCAAAACTTTTCGCTCAATATTTTAACGCACTCATCAATCATAACTTCAATTCTAAGTCATTTAAACATAATCTCAACTTTTAAATGGTAATCAATCAAAATGACTTTTCATCACATCGTTAGTAACTTTTCCAAAATTTTATATTAGTAATTCAATTTTTAAACTCAATATTCAATTTTTTTTTACCAAAATTTGATATCACAACTGTTTAAATCCAAAATCTAAATAGATTTATAAATCCTCAATCAAATGACACGATTTCAAATTTGAAATTTTTCTCAACAATTGTTTTCATTTCGTCCAAATATTTTAAACCAGAATTTCAATCATTACTTCAAACTTAAAATTTAAAATTTCATGAACTTATCAATTGTGAACCATACAACCCAATTTAAAACCTTAGGAGTTTTACCAAGCTTTATCAATCGCCCTCATAAATCTTATAGCAACATTTAAATAAAAAATTTCTTTTCAACTATCTTTATCTCTTCAAGGATGTATAGCTATAATTCACTGAATCATAAATATTTTTCAAAGACCTTCAAAATCAAAACTCAAAAATTAATTCATTTCCTTTCTCAATTGTATATAGATTCTACCATCCTTTTGTAGATCCAAATAAAGTTCTAACAATCCTTCAAAGTTATTAATATTGCTACTACCCTACGTGGAATTAACTAATCCTTAAATTCATACTTCTAGAAAACATAAATGCTTTTATACACAATAAGACCTCAATGTATACTAATTGTCAATGTAATCCTTCTAACCATGTGTTTACCTCATAAACATATACAAGTGTAGTCATCTTCCTAGTTGTCACTAAGCACGAAACTAAGAATTTACGGTAGAAGGAGTCAAGCAAGATACAAATTAAGGAGGTCA
Organism: Iris pallida; assembly: GCA_029216955.1. NCBI lineage: Eukaryota > Viridiplantae > Streptophyta > Magnoliopsida > Asparagales > Iridaceae > Iris > Iris pallida. The sequence goes on from JANAVB010021791.1 coordinate 3,946,730, forward strand.
AACGAGAGTTCAAAAATCGAAGTCAAGAAAGGACGTCAAGTAAATAGATGAGATTCCAGTCTCTAATCCTATATTGCAGGCCCGTTCGGTACATTAATATAACCAAAACGACAATCTAGACCAGCGTGGGCCACCACAAAAACATGTAACGCCCTAGTCCCAAAATACTTATGACTAGGTACGTATCCATGCCAGCTGTATACATACGAAGTATGCTCCAATATATAGAATCCTCGTATGTATACATAAGTTGTAAATGCAGTAAAACCAAGGCTAACTAATCTTATCCACAAAATGAAAGAATAAAAGATGTCATATAATCAACTATGGATTGTCATTTGTACATGTAGTTGGGCGGAGACAAATCTACTACCGACTATGAAAAGAAATACGTAACAAAAGAAAGTTTGATAAGCAGAGCGAAGACGATCAAAGTGCAATCATCCTCGAAGAATAGCGATGATCATGGCCATGGCTAGAACACCTGCGAAAGACAAGAACACACACCTGGCAAGATAACTAGGTCCTCAGAGGGACGTAACAAGATACAGGAAAAACATGCCATTTATAACTGTAAATATAAATGCTATAAAACACCCTAACCATCTATGTGATATGCACTTTAAGGATAACGTTCTACGCAGGGGCTGTAGGATCAGTAGAGTAAATAAAGAGTGGCTGTAGGTAGCGCTCATCCAAGTCACTATCGACCATGGGCAGTAAGTAGCGCTCATCAGACTCGCTATCGGCCCCGGGGCAGAGGGTAGCACTCATAAGAGTCACTATCGGCCCACAAATGTGTGTAAAAAAATATATGTAGCCCCTACGCTAGTAGTTGTCCCCTCCCTCCAATGATACTATACATGTATCGTAACCACGACACACCAACACGTGTCACTTCCATAATACTGTTTTACACTTAATAACTGTCAAGTCTTCTAACATGCATCTATTGACAGTTATTCCTATGTATGCGCACGGAGGATCAGCCAACACGCAAGTGACCTCTACATGTTACTCATAGCTCACACACATCTCGTGACAAAATTGTGACAAGTTAATGAGGTACACTAAGTTGACGGTAGTCCCTTAACTCTAAGTCCACATACAAGAAGAAAATAATAAATGAGAAATGTAGATACAATAACTGAAATAAAATGCAACTAAATGTAAGCAGTAAAGATGGCATGGTAAATTGCCTGGTGTGCCGCCTGGTGGTGCGATGTTCCGTCATGTCACAATAATCCAATAGCCATGGTCGATGTGTAGGGGTCCGAGGTCGCGAGAAAATAGGCAAGCATGATCAGTCATGAGTAATGAGGATAATTGGAAGAATTTATGGAGTAGGTAAATATATAATTTCTTAGAAATATTTATATTACTTTAAAAACATGTTTACTTATAGAAATTCATTTACGAAAATACTTTAAAAATATGTATATATAATAATTTTGAAAATTATATGTTATTAGTCAAAATACTCTAAGTTGTAAAATATGATTAAGGTGGAAACTATATTTCAAAATTTAAATTATCTATTTTAGATAAATATTTAAATATACTTATAAATCATCTAGACCAAAAATTATAACTGGTCAAATATATGTACATATAAATCGAAAAGGATATTTCAGTGTTTAAAAACTAACACAAAATTTTGCTAGAAAATAATAGTAATAATAATAATGTAAATAATAATATTTAGGAAAACAACAAACTAATACTAATAATAATATATAAATAATAAAATAAATGACACCGTTCTAGAAATTTAGATAAATGATGATAATAATAATAATAATAATAATAATAATAATAATAATAATGATGATGATGATGATAATAGTAAATAACAAACTTTATTATTAACCAAAATATTAACTAATAACATGTATTCAGCTATACAGTACAAATATATACTCAATAATATATCAATTAATTAAATATTATAATAATAATAATAATAGTAATAATAATAATAATAATAATGGAGTATCCCAGCATGTTCTTTTACTAAGAAATAATAATAATAAAAATTATATATAACACTCCTTCCTAGCAGAACAACTTTATTAAAATCAGAAGAGTTGAGAGAAAGGGAAGAAGGAGAGAAGTGGAGAAGAGGGGGTTCTCACCGAGGTCGGTTGGGCGCCGGTGGCCGGTGGGCAGGACGCTAGGTTTTGGCGGTATCGCTACTCCGGGTGACGGAAGCGGTGCTCCGCTCTTGGTCGGAGGGCGCAGCAGCTCACTGGTGGAACTTCGGCACGATCGGCGGTACGGTGGCACCGGACAGGTCGTCGGCCGGGGATTCGGTGCTCCGCCCCAGAGCTGGTGGTGGCTGTCGAGCCGACGGGGAGAGGAAAAGGCAGAGAAAGAGGGACAGAGCCGACTCGGCTAACGGAGGGGAAAGTCGGTGCGACGGTCTCGACGCTTGAGGAAGGAGAGGGCGGTGGAGAGCTGGCATCACCGGAGTGGGGCGGTGCTCTGGTCATGGAGGAGCTAGGTTTGGAAGGAAACTGCTGGTGCAGCCTTTGGGAGCTGCCAGGACACCGAGGCGGCGAAGGCGGGGTGGTGTCACGCGCTCAGATCCGGTGGTCAGCGTACCCAGCACGGAGGAGGCCGTGGCGGTCAGGTATGTGGTTGTTGTGGTCATGATTTTGGTTCTTTTTGGTGGCAGTGGTTGTCGAGGGTTGCCGTTGATGTCCGGGAGCGGTGGAGGTGACAATGGCAGAGATGGTGGGTTGTCAGAGAAGTCAGGGGGTGCTGGTGTGTTCCGACCGTCAGGGACGATGGTGGTAAGGCGGTGACGGTGATGACGCGGACAGGGGCGGTTATCGGGGTCGTGCAGGGAGGAGGAGGATGGGTAGGGTGATTTGGGGATGTCGACATTGGGGTGACGGTGGTCGGGGTTGTGGAGTCGACGGGGTTGCTGTGGCGGAGACGGGGTCTGGTCTTGGTGCCGCGTGGCGGCGGCTGGGGATATTTAGTTAGGAAAGTGGCTATGGTAGTGTTTTCGTAGGCTTAGGTTTATAGGGTCGTCGTGTCCGGGGTGTGGACACAGGGTGGAGAAATAATGTATATGTAAATCGTTCATAGTGGAAATGATGGACACCGACACGGTGTACAACACCTTCGTAGAGAGAATTTTTTATGGCATAATTAGTGGATGAGTACCTTTCCTTATATAGGAGGTGGGAATTTCCAGTTGGATAAGGATTAGGATTTATTTAAACCCCATTTAGATAATTCAATTTAAATCAAATCTAAATTCAAATTAAATTTTAATTTTAATATAGATAATCTAAACTCAAATTAAATATAAATTCTACCTTTAAACTTTTTAAATTAAATCCATAAAATCAAATCGAGATTTAAAATAGCCACAAAAATTTCCAAATATATTTTCCAAAAATATCAATAATAATAATTTCGAAAATAATAAATATTTTTAAATATCTTTTTGAATAATAAAATATTAATGTCAATAAATTCGAAAATGGAATTATATATATGAATTCAAATTCATGTACCTCATGTGCAAGAAATATTCGCATAAAAATAGTTTTCTAAATTACCACTATTAAATAAGCTAGCCTTTCATAAATAAATATAAGTAATAAGTTTTGGCCATCTTGATACTTTTCACAACTTTAAGTAAAATACAAATACAAATACTTATTATATATAATTTTGAAACTATAAAAATAGAAAAATATTTTTCTAAAAATATGTACGCTCGCATATATTCGCACTCGACGAGACATACAAAATTTTGGAACTCATCCGCGACGTCCTATATGACAATTTCGTATGCGACGTATAATACGACTATGCGATGTACAAATACCAGTAAAAATTTTAAATACAAAATTTTTGAGAAAATTTTAAAGTAGAAATTTAGGGAGTTTACAGTCCCAATCCCCAAGACAGTAATAGAAATCGTCAACCTGTCGCCAGCTCGCAACTCAACGTCGATGCCACTCACGACAGAATATGGGGAGATCATATGGGTCCATCCAGACCTTGTGCAAGAAATGATACAGGGGGTGGTGTCTTCCAAAGTAAAGAGGGGCAAGAAATGCAAATCATGCCATATGGTGTCTTCTCCCATTTACGAAGTTCGATCTGGCGAGACGTGATCTGGGAAGACCTACCTATGAACATATGACCCCGCACAAGAAGATGCAGTACCTTCTCAAGCTCCTGCTGTCCCCACAAGTTCAGAAGCTGGTCCATCTAAGTCCTCAACTACCGATAAAGCTAAGCAGAAGGAGACGCAATTTGACAAGTCTCTGAAGGCACCAACTCCCGAAGGCATGGATCGGCCTTACAACTTTGACATACTGGCACAGCTGGCCAACACACCTGCCAGGTTGTCTTTGTTCGATCTATTGTGATATTCCAAAGAGACGTGAAAAGCCTTAAGTAAGGCATTACTACATGCCGACTCTTATCTCGCTTAAGTCAAAGCCCCCGCTGAAGATCCCGTCTCTTGTCCTCACTGTCATAGCACTGTGGAAGTAGTGCCCAACATTACCTTTTCATAAGAGAACATGCTACACAAAAACAATCGTCATGATAGACCTTTGTACTATACAGGATATATCGGGGCGATTAAGGTGGATCGGATGCATATCGATCCAGGTTCCTCCCTCATCATCATTCCTAGAAGTCTACTCCAAATTCTAGGAATCCCTCTGCACAAGATGTCTGCAACCAGTACAACTATCATGGCTTTCAATGCTGGAAGAAGCCACCCACTGGACAAGATCCGTCTCAAGTACCAAATTGGTGATCTCCGAACAAAGATTTCTTGTTATGTAATCGATGCCAATATGTCCTACAATGTCTTGTTAGGACGTCCATAGATACACAAGAACATAATTATTCCTTCTACCTTTTACTAGTGGTTCAAGTACGTCAACATTGATGGCATAATGAAGACAGAGTTTGCCGATGTCGATCCTTTTAAGGGTATTGAAGCCTACTATGGAGATTCGGTACTTTACCAATCTCAGCCCTCCAAGGATGATGGCAATGAAGCTGACGATGAAGCTGAAGTGAGTTCATCCGCCAGTGATAGTCCCCTGGTTATCCTAGTCAAATGACGTACTACTCCAAAAAGTACTCCAAAGCCTCTCACAATCCGAGTCAAAAAGAAGAATCTTGATATGGTCAAACCATTGACCATCACTCTCCGTAAAACAACTCGGATGGAACCTGCTGAAGTCCGTCCTCCCAATCCTGAAGAGTTACCCTATGTGGTAAACTTGGCCAAGTCTGTGGCTCATGTTCCAGACAATGATCCCCTCAATGAGTATATCAATACTCAAAATAATGTACCTTCAGTGGATGATGTTATCCCTGAAGAAGAACTTGCATATTTTCTAAGTAAAGGTTTATCTTTGAATTACTCCGATGTCTACCAATCAGTAAACCAGTGCATAGATATGATATACGCCCTAGAGCATGGCATAGGACCACATCTCTGCATGCCGGTCATGATGCCTCGTGAGCGGAAAAAGTCTAGCCAGAACATATCCACTACTTCATCGTTCCATCTAGAAAGAAGGGTGAAGAATTGGTCATCTTCGGTCGAATAATTGGCGAAAGAAAGTTTGTTCTCGACTCTACTTCTCCCAACCACAATACTGAAGCTGACTACGATTCTGGAAAAATACAACTGTACGCTGGCGGGCCAAGAATATCATCCAGAATATGGGATATGATATAAAAAGCGACCAGGGACTAAACTATGGTCAAGGACAACGATTGCCAATATGTCACTTTGCTCCTCCCGGTAAACCCGAAAACTATTATCAATAAAACAGTGTTGGTTTGGGTTATGTTACTCCTCCAAAAACTCCTGAAGGATCAAACATCGAAGTGGATCGTTGTTCTCATTCTTTTGATTCCTGTCTCTGGGATTCAGACTCCGGTATTGGAGACATATTCAAAGCAACTTTGTCCGTCAACATGGTGTCAGTTGACCAAATTACAGACGATGTCCAATCAATCAAGCTTGAATAATAGGCTCAAAAGATGGATACTAGGTGGGAGTTACATTTCGAACAGCGTGAACCACCTACTGAAGACAAAGTCGTCGAAGTTAATTTAGGAGATGAATCATCTCTTAAACCAATCTTTATCAGCAAAAGTCTGTCTGGCGAAGAACGATAATCTCTTATACAGCTTATAAAAGAATATATTGATGTCTTTGCATGGAGCTATGAAGACATGCCAGGCTTGGACCCTAAAGTTGCTATGCACCGCCTAAATATCTCGTCCAAAGCTAAGCCAGTAAAGTAGCAGCAACGACGGTTTCGACCAGATATCAAAGAGGCCATTGAGAGTGAAGTCAAGAAGCTTATTTCAAGTGGGTTCATTCGCGAAGAACAATACCCTGACTGGGTCGCTTACATTATTCCAGTTATGAAAAAGAATGGTAAATTTTGAGCCTGTTTCGATTATCGTGATTTGAACTCCGTATTCCCGAATGATGAGTTCCTTCTACCGATCACCGACGTAATGATCGACAATACTTGCGGCTTCGAGCGGATGTCCTTTATGGATGGGTTCTCAGGCTACAACCAGATCAAGATGTTTCCCGACGATGAGAAACACACATCTTTTTGAACAGTGTTGGGGGTATATTGCTATACGGTGATGCCCTTCGGATTGAAAAATACAGCGGCGACATACCAGCGAGCTGTGAACATAATTTTTTGCGATCATTTGCACAAAATAGTAGAATGCTACATAGACAAAATTGCAGTTAAAAGTCGTCTCAAGGGCAACCACCTCCAAGATTTGAGAACGGTGTTCGAACTAATACGTGCACACAAACTCAAGATGAATCCAACCAATTCTTTTCTGGGAGTCTCCAGCGGCAAGTTCCTTAGTTTTGTTATCACTTCAAAGGGTATACATCTTGACCCGAAGAAAGTAAAATCTATCCTCGATATGCGTCCTCCAAGAAATCTCAAAGAGCTATACGGAATTCAAGAAAGGCTAGCCTACATCAGACGATTTATTTTAAATCTTTTTTGGAAGGTGTAAACCGTTTACTCAGCTCATAAAGAAAGGAGTATATTTTGTCTGGACTGAACAATGTCAACGCGCATTTGACGACATCAAGAAGTATCTCACAAGCCCCCAGTGTTGGTGGCTCCAATAATAGGAAAGCCTTTCTTGTTACATGTCCGTGCTAGGGATCATTCCCTTGGTGCCCTATTAGCTCAGAAGAGACGACCATGAACAAAAAATCTACTACCTCAGCCGTACGATGGTGGGTGCTGAGCACAAATACACACCTGTGGAAAAAGAATGTCTCGTACTGGTATTTGATATCCAGAAGACACGTCACCATGTGTCTGGGAAGACTATCCACATCATATCTAAGGTCAATCCTCTTAGAATACTCATGACTAAACTGGGTTCTCTTAATTCCTGTTTAGCTACATGGGCAATGTTTTTGACTCCATACGATATGTTGTTCATCCCTCAAAAGGCAGTAAAAGGCCAAGCATGAACTGATTTCTTAGCAGCTCATCCGGTTCCAGAATCTACCAAACTCTACGATGAAATCCCGAATGAAGTAGCATAGTCCAACACCGCAACCGAGAAAATCCCTATTTGGCGAATGTTCTTTGACGGTGCATCAAGAACAGGACCTAAGAGAAATATTATGGCCTGAGTAGGCATCGTACTTGTGTCACCCGACCACCTGGTTATACACCGTGCGTATTCTCTCGTGGAACCTTGCACCAACAACGTGGCTGAATATAATACCCTACTGATCGGCCTTCAACTGGCAAGACAACTGGGAGTTGACTATCTAGAAGCTTACGGTGATTCTAAGCTAATAGTTAGTCAGGTCCGAGGGGATTATGAAGTTCTTCACGAAGATCTTATCCCATATCACAAGGTGACAATCGAATTGGCTTCTACTTTCGCTGGATTCTTCATCGAGCACGTGCCTCGATTACAAAATATAGAAGCAGATGGTTTAGCCGATCTTGTTGCTTCCTTGACCGTCCCTGCCAATACTCAGCATATGATCACAATGTCTGTTCGAAAGCTATTCTATGTGAAAGTTGCCTTGCATATTCATCACAGTTACACAACAGTAACAAACATCGACGTTAAAGACTGGAGATTTCCTTTCATAGACTACGCCGTCTACGGAATCCTCCCTGAGGACCCAAAGGAAGCAGTGTCTGTCCAAAGGTGATCCCTCAGATTTTACTATGATACAGCTACCAAAATGTTGTACCGATGCTCTTACGATAGGCTATTGTTATGATGTTTATCAGACACAGAAGCCAAACATGCACTCCGTGAGGCTCAAGATAGAATTTGTGGTGCACATCAACCAGCCCCCAAAATACAAGATCGCCTCAAACGAATAGGTTATTATTAGCCCATGATGATAGTAGATACAATCAAATAAGCAAAGAAGTGTAGGACTTGTCAATTCCATGTCGACTTCATTCATCAACCCCAAAGTTTCTACACCCTACGGCAGCATCTTGGCCTTTTAAAGCCTGGGGTATGGACGTTATCGGCCCAATCAGCCCGCCATCCTCTAGAGGACATCGGTTTATCCTGGCTACAACTGATTACTTCTCCATGTGGGCAGAAGCTATACCGCTCATCCAAGTAAAGACGTCAAACGCGATCAGTTTTATCAAACATTACGTTATCTATCGCTTCGGCCTACCTCACAGGATCATCCATGATAATGGTCTACAATTTACGATCTATGCATTCTATCATTTCTGCGATAAGAATCGAATTCAGAATATAGCCTCTACTGCTTACAATCCAGCAGCTAATAGATTAGCAGAAGCCTTCAATAAGAGTATCATCAAACTTTTCAAGAAGTTCGTGTCTTCAAACAAGCGCGATTGGAATGAGAAGCTCGGCGAATGTCTCTGGGCCTATCGTATAACGGTACGGACTCCAACACATAGTATGCCATTCTCTCTGGTTTATGGGAGTGAAGCAGTTCTTCCCTTAGAAATCTCGATTCTCTCTCTTTGAATAGCCTTAGCCAGTGAGTTGACTGCCGAAGAAAGTTATCGTCTACGACTACAAGAGCTGGAAGCACTAGACGAAAAATACTTATTAGCTCAACAGCGTATTGAGCTATGTAACCCCTCTTCTCAAAATTTTGATAATATTTTTATTTATTTATTTGAATTAAATGGTGATTTTTAGAGTTTTATAAATAATTATTTATGTAATTATTACGGTAAATGACTTTAACCATAGTGGAGTTTTGGAGTATAAGGCGACTAGGAATCGTGGCACGGATAGTGCAATGGCGTGCTTTGACTAGTGTGTTAGCCTTGATAGGGAAGGCCGAGCCATAGCGATGTCCTAACTAGAAAAACCAAGCCAAGTTGCGACTTAACCCCTACCGAAGGTTTATTTAATCATTATTTATATTATTGAATTTTAAGGAAATCAGTTATACCATTTTAGCCCGGACTGGACCCGAACTGAGCCCAAGCCCATGTAGTCATGCGGCACGTCCCATGACATTCTAGTAGATAGAATTTGGTATGAGGGTGTTGTATTTCGTTTTAATGAATTAATGGATATTTTTAAGTACTCGTAATTTAAATATTATAAATCTTATTATTAGTGTTATTCAGTGACTTTTGTATAAAATAGGTCCTCGTATACTTTGGGATTTTTAGATTGTACATATTGGTATATATACCACTATTGGTTTATTGAATTTCGTTATTTATTATTATAATTATTGAGGTCATTATAATATAATACTATTATTATTGATTATATTATATTTTTCAAGTAAATATTATATATATATATATATATATATATATATATATATATATATATATATATATATGTATATTCGTATTTATAAAAATAGGGCCCATTTAGGAATAGATAAGGTTGGGATTTTATTTAGAATTTTCGGATATCATTATACTAGTATTCATATAATATATAGATATATCATTATATATTTATATATCATTATACTAGTATTCATATAATATATAGATATATTTATATATATTTATATATTTATATATATATTTATAGATATATTTATATATATATATATATATATATATATTTATATATATATATATATATGTAAAGATTAAAAAAAAGGATAGGTATCAACACTGTTCCCTTGCGGGAACAGTGGATAATTGCCCACGGAAGCTGGCAAGTTGCCAACAACCCGAGAGAGAGGAAATCAGGCCAGGCCACGTGCCCAAACCCCTAGCAGCAATGAAGCTACACATCCCCGCTCGGCCAGAGCCGGTTTATACATATATGTATATATATATTCGGGGTGATCGAGAGAGAAGTAGCCGAAAACCCTAATCCAACTACTCCCCGACCTCGCCAACGCTCCTGCGCATGCGCTCGACCGTCTGTCACCGCCGGGTGTCGCCGGAACGCCGCCATGGTCGGCCGACCAAGCCATAGCACGGCAGCAACATCGGTAGCCAAAACCCCTGTTTGAGCTACGATTTCTCCCTCGTCTTTCGACGAATCCGTAAACCATTTTCATGGATTAGATAACAACCTAACCATCTACGTGCCCCTCTAATTAGATTTGAATATATTCGATTTGATTCCTCTAGAAATCGATCCAAAAACGATGAAAAATCGTTTCGAAAATAGTCTACATAACAGTTTAAAATGCCCTGTTCGAGGATCAATTTTGATCAACTCGTACACAACATTAAGAAACTATTTAAAGACAGACCTAGACTACATATAGGGCTTCACCATCCTTTTTGCGGATTCAAAAATCATCGACTACGCGTCGAGAAATCGAATCCCAAAGTTTTCCAAAAACCTGTTTTAAAAACAATAAAATCCTTCGATACGACGTACGTCCCGCCAATCCGGGCGACGTGGTCGCGAACCGAAAGCATCGAAAGGTGCATAACGGCATTGTGGTCGTGTGGGCTTTGACGAAATTCAAATTGGTTGCATGTGCGTGACGAATTTGATCCGTATTCGTCGAAATTTACCTGTAGAAGCATGGAAAATATCAGAGTAATGGTCCATGCGGCTCTGGGAAAAAGCCCATGCGGCTCCTACAGGAGCTGCCTTATGCGATTCAAAGAAGACTTTCAGTCTCATGCGGCTCGGGAGTGTATGCGGTTCAGCAGGAATATGCGGCCCGGTCGACGCCATATCCCCCTTTGGGATCCCTCCCTACAGCTGACCATTTGAGTAAGTGGCCTCATTTAATGCTCTAACACGACTCTACTACCGTGACGGCTCTGACATAAAGTGTCATAATGGTTCTGCCATAATGACAGCCTCTTCGGGAAAAGAGAAAAATCTCTGACCCGATCCGTCAGAAGTCCCAGGTTGCCACGTGGCAATCAGCCATATGCGGCCCACCAAGAGTCCAGTCCCTGCGGCCTAACACAACGTTGTACATGCGGCTCCCTGTGAACTCATTCCTTGCGGCTCAAGGCAACGCTAGTTTATGCGGCTCGCAGAGACTATGCATATGCGGCTCATTGATAGTTCATCACCTGCGGCTCAATAAAGCATTGTCCCATACGGCTCTCGAGGAGTATCTCCCTGCGGTTCAAGTGTCGCCCATCCTATGCGGCTCTGGCTGGACCCACGATTAAAACACGTGGCATCGAATCAATCGAGGATCTAACCGAATCCCAACAAATATATTTGACGTCATCCTCATAATTATCGAGATCAAGGCATATCATTTATCATAAAGCCAATAGGACACGTGGCGAGCAATCGGGCATTGATATAATCAATCATGAAGATTTAAAGCGGTTAACATTAACTGCTCACAAGATTCGGTGCTATCCGCATTAATGGCCTAGATTCATTGTAATCAGGATCAAGGGTTCAGATAGATTGAGGGAGCGCCGACATTCCAAACAAATGATCATTAGCAAACCCTAATGATCATACCCCAGTCTTATAAATAGCCAGCATCATTTCTCTGCAAAAAGGGGGACCGGCAACAAAAGAATAAAAATATACAGAGTCAGAGAGAGAATACACAGAGAGAGAGAGAAGCCAGAAGAGCAACAGAGGAGCAAAAAGAGCCTTTCTTCGTCAACGCCAACCATCTTCCCACCAGGAGCCAAGGCTGCATACCGATCGTTTTAGGAGTAAGGCAGGGCTGCCGTCGCCTTCCCGAGCCTCTATCGTCATCCCCCAGAATCTAAAATAAACAATTGTACTTAGATTGCTGTACCTAGGTTTTCGTCCCTTGGCTTTCTTTGTACAAGCGAGTTTGTATTGTGAGTCTAAGTTCAGTCCTCCGATAATTGTTCTGTACTTTTACAATCAGTGGCAAACACGATGGCGACTCTGCTGGGGACAAACTTCTCCACGGCTGAGGAGTTGGTGACGCAATCGGATGCAGCTAAACTTGGCTCCATGCAACAAAAGATGGTCGTCCGCTTCGACCAACAAGCGTTTGAGGAGATGCTCTCCGAAGGAAGCGCTGGCCCGGTCCAGAAGCGCACCCGCACGACAAAGGCTCGCAGAGAGTGGAGGCCAAAATCATTTGCTCATCCCCAAGCCCCCGACGGTGTACCCTCTGTTGCTCAAGACGGCGAGAAGGACTCTTCTGCGGCCCCACTTCAGACCGTAGACAACTCTGCTGTCCCCAAGTCTGGCAGAGGAAAACACTATGATGCTGGACTTGCAGGGGCAAAGAAGAACTCTATGCAAACTGAGCCGCATAGGGGTGCTAGCCGAGTAAAAAAGGCTCATGCGACCACATCCGCTAGCCGCATGGACAAAGCCCATGCGGCCACAGTCGCTAGCCGCATGAGGAAGAATCATGTGGTCACATCTGGCAGCCGCATAGTTTATGCAGCTACGGTCGCCAATCACAGGGGTGAAATACATAAGGCTACATGAGTCAGTCGATTACAGAAAACCCATGCGGCCACTATTGCCAACCGCATGCGGCCAGCCTGCACGGTCGTGGCTCCTAGCCGCCCAAAGACAACTCATCCGACAGCAGAAGACGACCGCATGCAGACAGCCTGCACGTTACCCAACTCTAGCACCATAGCGTCCGTTCCACGCTTCTCTCGATCGGTCTTCGACCGCCTCTCATACGGTCCCGACCCCGATGATTCTTTGTATGATAAGCCAGACTCTGTGGCATTCAACTTGGACTCCTCCTATTACGCACCCACGAGTGCTAAAGGAAGGAAGTCTAGGGCAGCGCGGGCTCATCGAGCCCAGTCAGCTATCCTAACCTCTGACTATCAGAGCATCCCGTTAACTATCACACGGGCCTCGGATGAAAAGTTGTATACAACTGCTGAAGTCCAGCCCCCCCCGGCAAATAGACAGAGTGGTTCCTCTGACCTGCGGAAAACGATCCTCCACAAACGCAAGGAAAGGGAAGGAGTGTCGGTGTGCAAAGAGTCCTCGCTTGGACATCGCTGCACCCAAATCATCGTCAATTGCTGCTGCAACAACGCGGCAATGACGGAAGCTTGGCCATCCGCCTTCCAAAGGCTACAGCACCCAAACTAAGAAGATGAGGCACCTCCTGTTGTCTCCGGCAATTCTGCTCAAAAAGTTCCCGCCGAAGAGAGGGGGAAGAAAACGAGCGTCTCCAGTCCGAAGATATCAACCACTACAACTAAGAAACTGTCATCTAAACGGTTGTCCTCCACTGGTGTGTTCCAACACACCCGTTCAAAGACAAAATTTACCGCGATAGGAAATTCATCATCCACATCGCTGGGGGTGGAAGGAGCTGGGGGTAGCACTCCTCCGAACATCCTCAACAATCCGATATTCCAAGGAACCAAGTCCGCACAAACAACTCTTCCATCAGGAGCAACGGACGCTGATGCCCCCGGGGACATCCGTAACCCTCAAGACAAGGCAAGCTCTGAAGCAGGGGATACCATCCCCTCCGAGTCCGAGCCCGAAGAGAACATCCCCACCTATCCTGATGACTTCTCGGTGCATGGGTACGACTCAGAGGGTACATCCTCTACCATTCCTTCCATCACTCCTCACGTAAGGACGGTATTCATGACGAACAGCGATCAAGGTGGTTCCAGTGATCGCCAGCGCATCGACAGTCTCGAAGCCATATTACTTGCTTTGGTCAAGTCTGTAGACGAGATTAAAGCGGCCCTGTCTACTTTACAAGGAGGAGCGCCTGGTCAAACAAACATGGGCCCCGCGGTCAATATAGATTCGAACTCAGCGGCACCAAACTCGGGCAATAATCCTCCAGAAATAACAGCCCCCGCCGCGACAGATGAGACCCGAGAAGTAAGAAGAGATGTCCAGGAGCTCCGTGCCATGTTTTATGCCCGAGAAAATGCTCAAGATCTCAGAATACGACAACCATACCCTGCTGAGTAGAGGGATGTTCCATTCCCACCAAGATATAAACCGTTCAACATCAACCCATATGATGGTAAAACCTCAGCAAGTCGGTACATCACTTACTTTGAGGTCACCACCGAGCATCTGCCCCATGAAGATGCGATCCTCACACGGTTATTCATTGGAGCATTGGAAGGAGTCGCCTTTGATTGGTACCGCAATCTACCGGACAACTGCATCCATTCCTTCGCCGGCTTCAAGCGCATGTTCTTGGAACGGTTCTATGAAGTAGGACAAGACGTCACTATGTCCACTCTCATGGACGTCGTCCAAGGGGAGAAGGAGCTAACAAGGAACTACATCGAGCGGTTCCGCCAGACCGCCATGAAGCTGCCTTCCGAAAATCCAGATTCCTCTTTGATTAAAATTTGCCAAAAGAGACTGCTTCCAACGATCAGTCTCTGGATGGACGAAAGTCAATTCAAAGATTGGAAGGCGTTCATCATCAGTGCCACAAGTGCCGAAGAATGACTGAAGAAGGCTCGCCAACAGGGATTGCACATCTCAGAAGGAGAAAACAAGGGCAAGCATCCCAACAACGATAATGGGGGTAACCCCTCCAACAATCGGGACAACAAGGGAAATCAGGCTATGGTGGCCGACACGGCCCAGAAGCCCGAGCCACAGCCCGTAGACAAACAATGGCCGCAAATCGATTACTCCTTCGAAGACGGCCACGTCAAGCCCATCTTAGACATGCTCATACAAGGAGGTAGAATTCAGCTTCCTCCACCAAGACGGGAGCCTCGACCGGCTGATTTGGAGAACCCGAAGTTCTGCCATTACCACCGTTATGTACACCACGCTACACGTGACTGCTACCAATTAAAACGGTACATCCAAAGCCTCATCGATTCAAACGCTCTGGCCATCGACTTCGAAGAGGTAACCGTAGCAGCTAATATGGTGTCCGTACAGTTCGGCAACTTCCCTCCGACGGAGACTCAAGACGGGGTAATCCCCGTCCCTCTCGCGATAATGGAGATTACCAATCTTCCTCCGCCCCGAGAACAAACTGTTGGTCTAGTACCTCTCACCACCTCACGAGGAGAGGTCATGTGGGTCCATCCAGACTTGGTGTCAGAAGTGACTCGGCCCACACCATATCCCACCAACAAAAAGAGTAGAAAAATTAAGACCTGCCGTACAGTTTCAGCAGACAACGAGGAAGCTACAGCCGTCGTCACGCGGTCCGGAGCGCAATCCCAACCTGTGGTTGATAGTCCAGCTGAAAATCATCAACCCACTGCAACTGATGCTCTGGGACCGGCTCAGCCTTCGACGACCGACAAGCCTAGGCCGAAGGAGACTCGCTTCGACAAATCTCTCCGAAAGGACGCAGCCCAAGGGCTAGAGAGGCCCTACAACTTTGACATCTTAGCACAATTAGCTAACACTCCGGCCAAATTGTCATTATATGAACTCCTGAGGCTCTCCAAAGACGTTCGTATTGCATTGAGCGAAGCACTCCAAAATGTCGATGCCTATCTCGCTCAATCTAACCTCACTGGGGAGGACTCACCCATGGATCTCCAAGATAGTGCCTGCACGGGAGCAATGCCCAACATCGCCTTCACTCCGCAGGACATGCTCATCAAAACCAACCAACATGATCGCCCGCTATACTACACGGGATACATCGGCGACGTGAAGGTGGATCGGATGCACATTGATCCTGGCTCTTCCATAAGCATCATCCCGAAAGGTCTGCTACATCATCTCCGTATCCCAATGCATCGCCTAACACCTACAAGCACCGCCATCAGCGGTTTCAATTCGGACAGGAGCTACCCTATCGGGAAGATTCGTCTGAAGTGTCAGATTGGCGATCTCCAATCCGAGGTCACCTGCTACGTCATAGATGCAGACACTTCTTACAACATCCTCTTGGGGCACCCATGGATACACGATTATACGATCGTGCCTTCTACGCTACACCAGTGCTTCAAATATGTCGACAAATACGGCTTCGTGAAGACAGAGTTTGCTGACATCGATCCCTTCAAAGGGGTCGAATCTTACTACTCGGACTCCTGTTTATACGAAAAGTTGAAGAGGCACCTTGATGAAGGAGATGCACAAGCTCATACTGAGACAGCCACGGGATCAGAAGGACCCCTGACGATCCACCTCCAAGCTCGCAAACCGGGCAAGTCTACACCCCTCACCGCCACTCTGCAGAAGGACGCGATCAGCCTCTCGGCGCAAGAGAAGCAGATGATAATCCGGCTGCCTAGATCCAGCCAAGTGCCGAGACCCACAACGGAGCCACTAACCATCAGGTTACCAAGAGTCAGTCAACCACAAACAGAGAAGATCAACCCCTCGGACAGGCCATTGACAATACGCCTTCCCAAGAAAGGTTGTCGCTTCGATGCAAGGTTTAACACTTCCAGCAAACCAGCCACTCCTCGCTCCACATCGAATGCCAAATTGGGGGTCGCCAGTCTGCCAATGACTCCACGCTCTGCTCCATCAACTGGACCACTAACGATTAAGCTTCCTAGGTCGTCCTCTCAGTCTTCGTTCACACATGGGGTAGCCGAAGAGGAACCGGAGCTAGCCAAGTATGTGGCCGCCCATACTAATGTCCCCTCCGCTGATGATATAATCCCCCTAGAAAAGATACCTTACTTCATCAATAAAGGGTTATCTTTGAACTACACCGAGCTCAATAAGCTATGTACGATGTATGCTATGGAACACGGTATAGGCACTAACCTACACACACAGGTGACAAATGTGTACACCGCAATCCAGCTTACTCCAGTAGAAGGCAGTTACCGAATACACGAGGGAGGAGA
Organism: Iris pallida; assembly: GCA_029216955.1. Lineage (NCBI taxonomy): Eukaryota > Viridiplantae > Streptophyta > Magnoliopsida > Asparagales > Iridaceae > Iris > Iris pallida. The sequence continues at coordinate 3,963,961 of JANAVB010021791.1, forward strand.
TCATCCAATCATCTTCGGTCGGATGAACAACCCTCATTCCCGTACCATAGAAGAAGTCAACCTCGAGTCAGATGCCGGAAGACTGCCTCCGTATCTCTATAGCCCTCAATCCAAATATCTCATGCAGAAATAGGGGTATGATCTAGAGACTACGCCAGGATTGAACTATGGCACTGGGCGACGATTATCTTTGAAGCCGCCAGTCCCGGCGGGCAAACCACGGAACTACTATAACAAAACTCGATGTGGGTTGGGGTATGTAACGCCTACTACGACCCCGAAAAGTTCAGATGAAGAATGCGACTGGCAGTCAAATTCAACCGGATCACCAACTTCCGACTCACATACCAGCATCGGAGATGTGTTCAAACAAGTCATGTCAGTCAATATGACGTTCGCCGACGCTTACGAGGAAGACGAAGACATCCCCGAAATCCTCGAGCTAGAGCCATGGGCCCAGCAATTAGACGCGCAATGGGAAAAGCGATTCGAACTGAGAGAACCTCCTACTGAAGATAAGGTCATACAAGTGGATCTCGGCAGCGAATCTTCTCCAAAATCGATCTTCATCAGTGAAAGCCTAACCAACGAAGAACGGGAGTCGCTGTTAGAACTTGTCAGGGAGTACATTGATATGTTCGCCTGGAGCTATGAAGACATGCCAGGGTTAAATCCTGACATCGCTCTTCATAAACTCAATATTCGGCCAGATGCGAAGCCAGTCAAACAACAACAGCGACGCTTCCGCCCAGGCATCATGGACGCGATCGAAGCTGAAGTCAACAAACTAATAGCCAGCGGCTTCATTCGTGAGGAGCAACATCCCGATTGGGTCGCCAATATAGTACCTGCCCTCAAGAAGAATGGGAAAATTCGAATCTGCATCGACTTCCGTAACCTGAACGAGGCATGTCCCAAAGATGAATTCCCCCTTCCTATCACAGACATCATGATCGACAATACATGCGGCTTTGAGCGCATGTCATTCATGGATGGCTTCTCGAGATACAACCAAATTAAGATGTCTCCCGACGACGAAAAACATACATCATTCCGAACACCGATTGGCACGTACTGCTACACAGTCATGCCTTTCGGTTTAAAGAATGCTGGTGCCACATATCAAAGAGCTATGAGCATCATCTTCAGAGACCACTTATGCAAGACGGTGGAGTGCTATGTTGATGATATAGCCGTCAAGAGCCGTAGCAAAGGAGACCATCTGCAGGATCTAAGGACGGTATTCGACCTAATACGGACACATAATTTGAAGATGAACCCTACGAAGTCCTTCGTGGGCGTATCCAGCGGGAAGTTCTTAGGCTTCATCATCACTGCAAAGGGTATCCACGTAGACCCCGAGAAGACAAAAGCAATCATGGAGATGGGTCCCCCGAGAAATCTCTGCGAACTCAGAGGCCTTCAGGGAAGGCTAGCTTACATCAGAAGGTTCATTTCCAACCTCTTCGGGCGATGTCGACCATTTACGTACCTCATGAAGAAAGGAGTCTCATTCATATGGGACGAAGAATGCCAGCGTGCTTTCGATAGCATCAAAGAATATCTGTCAAATCCTCCGGTCTTGGTAGCCCCAGTCCCTAGAAAACCATTTTTGCTCTATGTACGAGCAATAGAACACTCCTTCGGTGCTCTGCTGGCACAGAATAACGATGTAGGCCATGAACAGGCTATATATTACCTCAGCCGAATGATGATTGGACCAGAGCACCGATACACCGCTGTAGAGAAGGAATGCCTCGTCCTGGTGTTCGCCATTCAGAAAACGCGACACTATATCACCGGACAAACGATACATATGGTCTCACGAGTCAACCCTCTGAGGGTCCTCATGACTAAACAAGGGGCACTCAGCTCTCGACTCGCTACATGGGCAATATTGTTGTCCCCTTATCATATGATCTTCGTCCCCCAAAAGACAGTCAAAGGTCAAGCCCTGGCAGATTTTTTGGCAGCCCACCCAGGCTCGGAGTCTTCCAGGATATACGAAGAGATCCCAGATGAGGTCGCCGACTCACATGCAACCTCTCACGAGAATATATGGCGAATGTTCTTCGACGGCGCTTCAAGGACCGAACCTAAAGGCAATATAGTTGTCAGAGTCGGGGTAGTGCTAATCTCTTCTTTCGGATTGGTGATTAACCGCGCTTATTCCCTCACTGAACCCTGTTCTAACAATGTGGCCGAGTATAACCCTCTGGTCATTGGCCTCCAACTTACAAGAGAGCTGGGGGTAGAAGACCTTGAAGCGTATGGCGATTCCCAACTAATCGTCAATCAGATCCGGGGTTCGTACGAGGTACGCCATGAAGACATGATCCCTTATCATCAAATAGCGATCAATATCATCTCGGCATTTGAGGGGTTCTTCATCGAGCACGTCCCCAGACTCCGAAATATTGAAGTCGATGCCCTAGCTGGTCTCGCCGCTTCCCTAGCAGTTCCGAATTATGATCGACAATCAGTGGAAGTGATAGGCCATGAACTGGTCTGCCCCAAAAACAATGTGCAATTCATCGCAAGTTATTCTACACAGACGATCGATGACACCCCAGATTGGAGACAACCATTCATTGACTTCGTCATCTACGACATCCTGCCTGAGAACCAAAAGGAAGCCATTTCCATCAGAAGGCGTTCTCTCAGATTCTTCTACGATACAGAGACGAAAATGCTGTATCGCCGCTCCTAAGACGGATTACTGCTTCGGTGTCTGTCAAACACAGAAGCCAAAGAAGCCGTACGAGAAGCCCATGACGGTATCTGCGGGGCCCACCAGCCCGGCCCGAAACTACAAGACCGCCTTCGCCGAATGGGCTACTATTGGCCCACAATGGTGGCAGACGCGATAGATTATGGTAGAAAGTGCAAAGCTTGCCAAGTCTACGCAGACTTCATCCAACAACCATCCGAATTTTTACATCCGACAGTGGCGTCCTGGCCATTCGAAGCATGGGGAATGGATATTATTGGTCCAATCACCCCACCTTCCTCTCGAGGACATCGCTTCATACTTGCGATCACTGATTACTTCTCCAAATGGGCGGAAGCTGTCCCACTCGCAGAAGTTAAGACTGCAAACGTGATCAGCTTCCTTAAACACCACGTCATCTACCGCTTTGGACTGCCCTGAAGGATCATCCATGATAATGGTCCGTAGTTTGTAAGCCACGCATTCTATCGGTTTTTCGATAAGCACCGTATTCAGAATATCGCCTCGACGCCGTATAACCCGGCAGCAAATGGGTTAGCAGAGGCGTTCAACAAAACAATCATCAAACTGCTCAAGAAGTTCGTCTCCTCCAACAAGCGCGACTGGAACGAGAAGCTCGGCGAGTGCTTATGGGCTTATCGCACCACGGTTCGAACAGCCACCAGAAATACGTCATTCTCCCTAGTATACGGGAGTGAGGCAGTCCTCCCCTTGGAGACACAGATCCCCTCACTACGTGTCGCCCTCACCCATCAATTGACAACCGATGATAACTACCGACGTCGACTGCAAGAGTTAGAGGCCTTAGATGAAAAGTGCCTCCTAGCTCAGCAAAGGATCGAGCTATACCAAGCACGCATCTCAGTAGCCTTCAACAAGAAGGTCAAAATTAGAACATTCCAGGTAGGCGATCTCGTCTTGGCAGTCCGGAGGCCAATGGTCATGACTCAGAAGATCGCCGGCAAATTCCAGCCAAAGTGGGAGGGTACATTTATCATTGAGACGGTATTCTCCAACGGTGCTTACCGCCTTGCAAAGCAAAACGGAGACTTGCTCATGCTGCCCGTCAACGACAAGTTCCTGAAGAAATATTATGTCTAAACGACATTCGCTACAAAGTCTTTGAGTCATGTACCCGCTGGTGCCACTGAACTCACACCCTCAGCATTTCAGATTATCGAGTCATGTACCGGCTGGTGCCACTGAACTCACACCCACAACATTTCAAGATTATCGAGTCATGTACCTACTGGTACCCCTGAACTCACCCCCACAACCCCTTCAGATTATCGAGTCATGTACCCGCTGGTGCCGCTGGACTCCCGCTTTCTCAACATGTTAATTTACCAAGTTATGTACCCGCTGGTGCCTCTGAACTCACATTCCGGTCACTCTTTCGGATAGTAAGTCACGTATGATTATACCTCTGAACTTGCTTCCCGGAAGAGATCCTCCCTTATGATCCAATACCCGTACTCCTAGTACACAAAAAGGCTAATCGATCCACAAATTTTCGAAAACGGACATATCCTCATTACCACTGAGTCATTTTCACTTCCACCAAAAACAAACCGCCCCCCACATAGAACTTCCACATTCTCCTACCTCTGAGTTGTTCTATGTACCCTCTCTTCATTGAGCCCACTCCTGCCATGTCATCATTACCTCTGAGTGGGAAGGCTCCGTCGAAGAAACCTTCATGCTTGCCATGTCCACATTACCGCTGAACAAGTATGTCGGTCTCTTTTTCAACCTATTATCTGTACCCACAACCGGAGTACGATAAGGATAATAGGTCCACAAATATCCGCTGTTGACCACGAATATCTTCCGTGAAACCTCCCCTGCCATGTCCTCATTACCTCTGAGCAGGAAGGTTCCACGGTAAAACCCTCATGCTTGCCATGTCCTCATGACCTCTGAGCAAATATGTTTGTTTTCCTTTCACCCTATTATCTATATCCCGAACCAGGGTACGCCAAGGATAATAGGTCCACAAATATTCCTTTGCTAAGCTTCTTAGCATAAATCCACTACCCCACCATGCCCCGGGAGCCCAGCTGCTCTACGACATTCCTTTTTTGTTAAGCACCGAGAACATCCATGACCACTTTGCCACGGCTGTTCCGGACATCCTGTCCAAACTTGTTATCCGTACCTAAAACCTAGGTACGCCTAGGATAACAGGTCCACAAATAAATCCTCTAGCAAGTCCAAATTCCACAGACGCCACAAGTACAAGAAAGAGATGATGAGTTGAAACAGGCTCATTTATTCAAAATTCAACATACTACATCATTTGGGGATCACACCCCTTACAAAAAAAAGAGGGAAAAAGAGAAGCAAAAGAAAACAGACGGCTGATCACTGCTCTGGGGCACATAACGCCCTGAGACGGTCTGTCAGCAAAGCAACCGACCGCTCAAACCTCTGGGAGGCTCGATGCTCTGCCTCGTAGGTCAGCACCGCCTCATCCTCCAGATGAGTGTGAGCCTGCCAGTTATCTTCAAATTTCTTAATAGCCCGCTCCAGGCTATCGGAAGATCGGGAAACCTTCTCGGCCTCCCGAATGATCGACTCCTGCTCCGCCTGAGCAGCCTCCAGCTCTGACTCTAAGAAGGCCAATTGCCTCTGGAGCCCAAGAATCCGCTCCTTCGTATCAGCAATTCCACGAGAAGCGGACTCTTCCCGAGCACGGCAAGCCTGACTCCTACGACCCAGCTGGTCATACGAAGCGGAGAACTTATCAAGGTCCCCCCGTACAACTGGCCCAGCAGTATCTCGGGCTAGCTTAATCCTATCCCAAGCAGCAATGAGGAAGCCACGCTCTCGCTCAATCGCAGCAGGCAAGCCTGCCTGTCGTATCGCCAATAGTTGGGTCACAAGCTGATCAGCTTCTGTCAGCTTAGGTTCCAGCAGTACAGCCAATCCTACCCCGCCAGGAAGGGACTTCAGGGTTGCAATTTGACCCCGAGCGCACCGGAGAGATAGAGAAAATGAGGTCCCCCGTCCTATGGCAGCATCTACGCCCCTATTCAAATGACGATAGAAGCTATCGACCACGTCCTGCGTCGCCTCGTTCAGAGTCTCCGTGGAGGCCGATGTCAACGGGAGTGTGGCTGGCAGCACCGAAGAAGACGCAACAGAATCTGCCGCTCCTGCTACGAGAGAAACCAGCTCCGCACGAAAGGATGCTTGAACATCGGCCAACTCCTCTTCGACAACCTACAAAATTTGAATACTCGGCAAGCTCGAGTGGTCGGTCTCCGGAGCCATATAATCTGCAGAGGATGAGGAGGAGACCATCGCCAACCCCAATGCCGTCGGCCTAGAGCTGGCAGGAGGCTCCTCAACATGGGATGACAAAGAAGGGGGAACGCTCCTTTCTACTGTATCACGGCAGGCCGAGCCTTCCCCAAGAACATCTACGGTGGGAAGTAAAGGGTCAGGACCTGCAGGGCCAAGGCAACCATGAATCGATTTGACCCGGAGGATATGTTGGTAGAGCAAATAAGCCCCCTCACTAGTCAATATCTGGCTTATCTTACCAGTTGAGGAGTGTGGAGGCCGAGGTTCGCTTACAGCCACCGCAGCCTCTTCACCAACAGCTTCCGAGTCAGGTATAACAGACTCCTCCCCCCTTGCGTCCTCGGGAGGGGATGCACCGAGATCAACAGCACCTTGTTGAAGATCAGCGGTCTCGAAGACGGGTCCGAGGGAACCTTCGTCACCCCGGGCCGAGACCTCAGCAACCTCGGAGCTTCCAGCCGCCGCTGAGAGAGCCCCTGCAGAAAGGACCGCAGCACATATGTCGCTAATCAAAGCAGCAAGGGCCGGATCAGCTTCAGGGGTGGTAGACGATTCAGGAGAGGTCGGCTCATCGGACGCCTACAAAGAAAAGTGATTAAGTCATATCCCTAAGAGAAAAGAAAACTACAACAAAGAGATGGCTACGACTTGGTCTTACCTCCAGAATAGCGTCTGTATCTTCACCCTTCTCGGTAATAAGTAATCCGCGAGACCTAACGACAGCTCTCTTCACGGAAAAGGTTGCTCTACCGTCAGAAGACTCGTGTCTGACTCGTTTACGCGAGGAACCTGGCACAGCCGAAGGTTGTTCTTCTCTCACTGCTTCCTCTTGTGCAGTAATCAACGGATCTTCCGCCAGTTAATCGGGTGTGGGAAGCGGTTGATCCGTTACTTCTTCACCCCCATCAGAAAGGGAGTCTTCGCTATCATGATCATTCTCCTCCTCAGCCGACTCGGAAGGTTCTGATTCAGGGAGGGGAATCTGGAGCGCCAGTTGCTTTCTAGCCTTGGCCCCCTTGGGCTTCTTCTCTTAACCGGTACCCATAATGAAACTAGTACTCAGATCGAAGTTGACAGGAGGCTTGTTCGCCATAACGTGATACAAAGCAGCCACGTACAAAATTTCCCTCGGCGCCTTAGCATCAGGAACCGAGAAGCTGGCCCGAGTATGATAAGCGTCATAATAATTCCACGCTCGGACGCCATCAAGAACGCTGCCTTCAAAACCCAAACAAGGGTTGGGACAATCAAGAAACAACTGGCTATAACCAAATTGGCGGGAAAACCTACTAGGTAGGTAAGGCTCCAAATACACACTATCTCGGTTGCGATAAACCAGATGCGCGGGGCGGATATTGCGCAACCAAGCAAGCATGTCCGGAGATAGAAAGTGAGAAGGCCCGATACCGTCAAGGTGTACCTTCCTCACGTCCTCGTAAGAAAAGAGAGGAACAGACACGAAGAAGTCACACCCATCCACCCTCGCCAGCGCCCTTCGACAAGCTGGCATAGTGGTGTATTCCCAAGACCGGCAATGGCATTTGATGAGGAAAGCGTCTTCATCGGTAGCATCTTTCGCTATCCCGGGACCTATCAAAGACCTGTAGTGCATCGCCAACCACCCCATCAAGTAGTGGAAAGGCAGTTCTATGCGCTCAAAATCCAAAGTCTTCTTGCGAGCAATAACCTTGGACGAGAATGTTCGAAGACCATGGTATATGCTGCACACCATAGCAGGAAGGAGGGCCAATCTAACTCCGAATACGAGTTTAACGGCAGGGAGGATGAAATGACGACCAATCCTCTCGATAGAACCCGCTCCTCCCGAGACTACGCAGTTCCGTAGCCATATCATTAAAAATCCAGCCAGAAGTGCCTTCTCCGACATCTGTACGGTCCCGTAGTGAAAATAACTAAGAGAGTCAGCTTGACTCCCGAATATATTGCTCTTTGATCGTGACTTCTTGACACTTGACATCAGATCCCTTACCTCTGCATGCGTTCAAGGGGCTCGAGGAGTAACTTCGCCAGAAGGATCAACTCTAAAAAGATAATTAATCCAGGATGTGGTGTGGGGAGCGGTCCCCTCGGAGCTATCCGTCGTTTTTATAGCCATCTGATGACAAGCGCTATGGTGGCACAACAACTCCCGATACACCACAACAGAACCTAGGAGTTGCCTGTCCAAGGCCTCGAACTCCTCATTCGACGGGGTATACACCTCGAAAGGCTCATTCCCCCACGGAAGTTTAGAGACAGTATACATCTCGTGAAGAGCGAGCCCCAGCTCCCCTGTTGGCACAAAGAACGTCCCCGTTCGCCGGCTATACGTCTCCAAGAGCGCTACGAACAGTGGTTTATTAAGGGGAAGTCCGTGACAAGTACCCCGAATGGCATGGTAAAGCCCTACCTCCCGCAGGAATGCTCCATAGGTCTGCAGAACCCAAGTGGTCAACTGGACCCAGGTAGAAGTAGGGTTTATCCAGTTCGGCAATGCTATCCTACCAACGGGATAGGATTTCTTACGAACAAGCTGATTCAAGAAGGTATCAGCTTGAGCGAATGAGAAGTTGGGGCCGTATACATTCATGAAGGAGCCCGGGGCCAAACCCATCATGTACCGGAGGACGGAATCCCTACCTGCGTACGCCAACCGCATATTCGGATTATAATGGATGTTGCCCATCAACATCCCTGACTGAGTAGAAGTCAAATTACACACCATCTTCCTGTCCAACAATACCATATTGAACCACGACAGGGGATAATGACGTTCCATAAGAGGAATATGGATCGCCACCCTATCCAAAGAAAAATCCCAATTCTCGAAAATCTCTAAAACTCGGGGATTCTTGATAATTAAGGCATCACCAAAAAGGAACAAAGGCTTCAGGTATTTTCCATCCAGCTTCCCAGTATTCATCATGGAACGGAGGTAATGGAGGGTCTGATTCTCAATGGCCTTCAACCTCTCCGAAGGCTCATCAGTAAGGAATTGATTCAACACATGCTTAATTAAGTCGTTAAGACGCACGCCCAGGGCGAATTGATTTGAACCCACTATAAGCTCCCCAGCAGGATTTACGGGCAGACTCACTGGAGAAAGACAAAAGAAACGAGGTTAGAAGATGGGCAAAAAAAACAGAAGCATTGGAAAGATCATTTGAGTCTATGCGGCACGGGTCGTCACAGCCTCATGCGGCTCAGCATTAGATACGTCCATACGGTTCTGTGCACCGTAGCCGCATGCGCCTCCGAATTAGCCGAGTCCATGCAACTCAAATTCAGACGAGCTTATAGACTCATGCGGTTCAAGTTAAGCACGACTACGAAGCCAGACTCACACGAGCTGACGCGGATACAAGCAAGCAAGATTATGCGGTTCAAAAGTGAGCGACGCTTATGCGGCCCAAATCGAAAACACATATGCGGCTCAGATCGAGTATAACAAGCTCATACGACCCCACGGGAGGATGTGCTTATGCGGTCATACATATGGCTTGTACATAAAGTATGCAGCAGAGCCATGGCAACAGTTAGGGTTTTCAGAAAACCCTTACCAGCAATAGGCGGGTGGACGTCAGAGTGAAAAACAGGCACGCCAGTCGGTGGAGGAGCCGCTACGTTCGCCGCCGCAGTCGATGAAGACGCGGCCTTCTTGCCTTTCGCTGCCGCAGAAGATGATGCGGCCTTCTTGCCCGTAGCAGCAGCAGCCTTCTTGGGAGCCATTATCGATCGATGAAGGAAGAAGACGATGAGCAAAGTCGGCAACAGGGAATTTGAGCAAAGAGAGAAGGTAAAGAAATCCAAGGGGACTAAAAGACTCTTATTTGTAGGCGAAAAAAGACCCATAAAACGAACAAACGTCTCGGATGACGCCTCGGATTACACGTTGCTTCAAAAAATAAAGGCAAAAAACGCTTCGGTCAAGGCATAACCGACCCTTGGGATCCTCCCCCAAAAGACGACGTTAATTCAAAAACGAATCAAGAGCATTTAATGAAGATTTGCACACGTAGTCAGGACATGTGGCAAAGAGCCCACGCGGCCAGATGAGTCTATGCGGCTGAGACACTTATGCAGCATGAATGGGGCCATGCTTCTTATTCAAAGTGTATCAATTTTGCAAATTGAAAACTTTGAAGGGGGTCCTGTAGAAGCATGGAAAATATCAGAGTAATGGTCCATGCGGCTCTGGAAAGAAGCCCATGCGGCTCCTACAGGAGCTGCCTTATGCGATTCAAAGAAGACTTTCAGTCTCATGCGACTCGGAAGTGTATGCGGTTCAGCAGGAATATACGGCCCGGTCGACGCCATATCCCCCTTTGGGATCCCTCCCTACAGCTGGACATTTGAGTAAGTGGCCTCATTTAATGCTCTGACACGACTCGACTACCGTGACGGCTCTGACATAAAGTGTCATAATGGTTCTGCCATAATGACAGACTCTTCGGGAAAAGAGGAAAATCTCTGACCCGATCCGTCAGAAGTCCCAGGTTGCCATGTGGCAATCAGCCATATGCGGCCCACCAAGAGTCCAGTCCTGACGGCCTAACACAACGTTGTACATGCGGCTCCCTGAGAACTCATTCCCTGCGGCTCAAGGCAACGCTAGTTTATGCGACTCGCAGAGACTATGCATATGCGGCTCATTGAGAGTTCATCACCTGCGACTCAATAAAGCATTGTCCCATGCGGCTCACGAGGAGTATCTCCCTGCGGTTCAAGTGTCGCCCATCCTATGCGGCTCTGGCTGGACCCACGATTAAAACACGTGGCATCGAATCAATCGAGGATCTAACCGAATCCCAACAAATATATTTGACGTCATCCTCATAATTACCGAGATCAAGGCATATCATTCATCATAAAGCCAATAGGACACGTGGCGAGCAATCGGGCATTGATATAATCAATCATGAAGATTTAAAGCAGTTAACATTAACTGCTCACAAGATTCGGTGCTATCCGCATTAATGGCCTAGATTCATTGTAATCAGGATCAAGGGTTCAGATAGATTGAGGGAGCACCGACATTCCAAACAAATGATCATTAGCAAACCCTAATGATCATACCCCACTCTTATAAATAGCCAGCATCATTTCTCTGCAAAAAAGGGGGACCGGCAACAAAAGAATAAAAATATACAGAGTCAGAGAGAGAATACACAGAGAGAGAGAGAGAAGCCAGGAGAGCAACAGAGGAGCAAAAAGAGCCTTTCTTCGTCAACGCCAACCATCTTCCCACCAGGAGCCAAGGCTGCATACCGATCGTCCAAGGAGTAAGGCAGGGCTGCCGTCGCCTTCCCGAGCCTCTATCGTCACCCCCAAGAATCTAAAATAAACAATTGTACTTAGATTGCTGTACCTAGGTTTTTGTTCCTAGGCTTTCTTTGTACAAGCAATTTTGTATTGTGAGTCTAAGTTCAGTCCTCCGATAATTGTTCTGTACTTTTACAATCAATGGCAAACATCACCGTATCGATCTCTTTGCAAAATGCTCAATTACTTTGTGTACGGACGTCAGATCAAGATGAAACTTGCGCCAATAGGACCATATTATTTTTCTGGTCCTGTATGCTAAGTTTGGTCCGATTCTGAGACAGTTGATTGGATCGTCGTTTTGCGGGCCCCACGGTCTGATTCAACGGGTGATTTTGTGCACGGCCCGCCGGAATCCAACTCTGGACATACGGTTGGGTTCGTATCGTCAAAACAAATCCGTAAACATGTAGTTTGATGACTTTAGAGACCATTGACTCTGGCACACTTTTTGTTGCAAAGCCGGTCCAACGGTGGATACCGTTTTTTTCCGAAATTACCATTTTGCTCCTGTGTCCAGAATTAGACTTAAGGACAGGCAATCCTAGCTAATTTGACTATTCTGAGAACATTGGTGATATTTATTTCAGCTTTCGGGGACTGCTGTATGAGTTTTGACAATCGTGGCATACTGAGTGGTTTGGATTATCGGTTTCAACAACAAAGGACCACAAGCGAGTATAGTTTATTGTTTGTTTTCAGTATTGATCTTTACTATACATCAGTGCTTAGTCGATAGATATGTGATTTCAGTTTTATGTTGATTTTGTTCCTTGTTGTGTCGGGAGGTGAAGTACCAACGATGTGTGATCTGACCTTAGACCGTGTAGATCATAATTTATTCTTGCATTAGACCGTATAGACCGTAATTTGTTCTTACTTTATACAGTATAGACAGTATTTTATTATTGCTTTATACAATATAGACCGTGTAATATCATACAGTGTAGATCGTGATTATTATTTTTATAGACATTATTTCTTTATTGCAATATTTTGTGTAGACCGTATAACTGTAGACCGTGTAACTGTAGACCATGTAAGTTTAGACCGTGTAGACCATGTCCCATAATTGTCCCGAGACCGATCACATATCAAAGGTACTTTAGTCGATCAGTTGGTGAGTATTTTATTGTATTCATTTTTTGTTCTTGGTATTTATTTTTATTCTGTCTTTCTTCATTTATTTTTATGAATCATATGTCTAAAGGCTAACCTCTGTTATATAGTCATTTTCATATACTGGAACTGCATTCAGTGAATTGTACTCGTTCCATTCTTGACTGGAAACCAATATTTTTCTGGTTAGCCGTGGATTCACTTAGCATTGGAGATACGGGGGTACTTGCAGACAAAAGCCTAAAGACTAGTTAGATAGTCAAGTTATAGTCATTCAATATTTGTACAAGTTTATATTTTTCTGCAAATGTAAAACTTGTAATCTTTGTAAATTAAATTAATTTTGTGAATGAGCATTATTTATGATTTTGATCTTCATGGCCGTGACAGCGTTCTACTGCCGACACTGCGACGTAGGCTAGCTTGGACACGTCTCGTATCCGTTTAAAAAAATACGGGTGCGGGTCGTGACAAGTTTTTGTAGTGGTCCATGCAGGTCAGTTTTCGCAAATCATGCGAACTCGTGATAGTACTTAAGTTAGTTGTACAATTGCGAGCCTGCGACTAAAAAATTCTCATTCACAAGTTAGGAATTAATTTAATTTAAGAGAATGACTAGGATTAGGAGTTCCTTATACAAATTTACCGATGGGTAGTCTAGGCCATGCAATATAGATGAGGAGTTATTAATTTTGATAGCTTGTCAGATCCCCATAGGTACACTATTATCTCTTAATATGACAATAGGACCCAAAGTGGATAGATTATTCACTTGGTGAGACAGGGCTTCCTAGAATTAATGATCTAACCTTGATAAATTATTCAGTTCCTCCTCTTGGCCTCTTAGATATCCTCCCTATACCCTAGTCCGAATTGTCTATTTAATTCCTAGTTGCCCTAAGAATCATTATTTTTTCGGATTTTGTTATCCATATGCGGGTCTCGAGTTAGTTTCGACTCAGGATTTTTCTCAATAGTTTGAATACACATGGAATAGATATTAGAATATTGTATTTCTTTTGTCCTCAGTTATTTTGTTCCTGTTCAATCCTTTATTTTAAGGGTTGTGACTGATAGAAAAAATGCTTACGCTCTATTTCATGGTTAACTTGTTCGATTCTCTAGAAGCTCATGAATATTTTCAGATATAGCTAAAGGAATGTTAGTTAACACATAATGGCAAGACATCAGCGCACTGTCACCATTTATTTGAATTATGGAGACTATGGATTCACTACAGCCAGCAGCGCACTAGCGAGAGACGTCCCCTAGAGTTGGAATTAGTTTAAGAAAATATAGGTTATAAAATATTGCTAAAACTATGGCTAGTGGTCCTCTTTTGACTATAGTTACCCTTAAGTCAATATTGGATAGAGTTAAGAAATGTTCGACTCTGTATCATATTTTAGTTACGAAAATAAGGGTTTACCACAGCCAGGGTATACGAGGAAGGTATAATTCTCGAAAAAATGACTACATACGTGATTACAAGTTTAGGATACTATAGAGGATAGGACAATGCCCTGTGTGTCCCATAAGATCCAAAGCCAATGTTAGTGAAAGTTTTGTAAGTTGGGTAGCATGTCTCCCAACCTAGCATCTTGTAGCCCTTGTGATCTATTGACGAGGAAATTGAATGATGCAAATAGGTTTACCTGGAATATAGAATTTAGAGATCCATAACCCATTAGTCGACCAAGGCTTTTGGATGAGAAGATAGTGTGATGCCTATGTAAGCAATAGCACCAAGTAAGGTTTTGATTCTCGCAAAACTCGAACGACTTGTGCCTTCTTTCAAAAATCTCGCATACTTGTATTTTGACTATCTTGACCAATGCTGCTATTACAGCCTAGTTTTGCAAGCTCAATCTATTCTCGAGCTTGATTCAAGACACATATTTAGTGGGGACGCCTGCTAACATATTGCCTAATCAGAATCGATGTATTACGGTCTGATCAGCCGAAGTGCACCCGGTCCGCTCTCCCTCTGATTAAACTACGTGGATTGTGATATAAATGTCTCTAGGATCTCATCCACGACTGTGTTGGCAATTCCTTTTGAATTATATATTCGTCTTTGAATCACGTAATTGTATTCAGCAACGTCTCCCTTGAACTCTTTATTATTTTTTGTCTTTCACTGATTTGGAAAGACGAAAGCGCATAATTGGTAGCGAGACACAGGGTATCCCCATGGCTATGATAGTGGTATACGCAAGTATAGCAGCCATCGACTAGCCATGTTACTAGAACCTTATTTTGAGTTACTCGTTCTCCTCTCGACCCCCAAACTGCTATTGGGACCTTCTAGCCATCTGAATTTGAGAATGAGTAGAGTTTTACTCTTTAGTCAAAATGACAACCTAGGACACTAGCTCTTCTCAAGAAACCAAATGTTGCGAGCCTTAAATTATTTGCTTGAAGCTTGCTTTAACTAGCAACCCTTATGCCTTAACCCAACCTTTCTTAGACCAAAACCCACAGTTTAGATGTGAGATGAATAGACATTCACGACTCAGTTGTTAGAAATATTTTCATATGATATGCCTTATAGTTGGTTATCCCGTCGATAACTCTTGTACACTGTAGACGAGTAGACCATTCTATGTTATCGACCATGTGTCCTTGTACACGCTCGTTTTCTATTTATTGAAGAACGATCCTTGACTCGACTTATAATTACCGTACCTCGTTACATCGTGCCTGATTCTTTGTTAACAAGAGTCGAGGTACAATATCCGGACTTTAAAATTCTTCTAACCTCATTATCCCTAAAACTATGTCCTAGCTTCTAAGGTGAATAGACGGTAAGCCTTCTAAAATTTTAGGGATACACGAGGATTATCGATTGATTAGAATAATTTCCATTAGGATGATAATTAGTGCCATGGACTCACACTTTCCAT
Organism: Iris pallida; assembly: GCA_029216955.1. Classification (NCBI taxonomy): domain Eukaryota; kingdom Viridiplantae; phylum Streptophyta; class Magnoliopsida; order Asparagales; family Iridaceae; genus Iris; species Iris pallida. Next base: position 3,979,348 of record JANAVB010021791.1, read on the forward strand.
TTAGATCATTTTGTGTCCCCAGCCGTGTCACTAATAATCGGAGTACGAGACCAGTTGTTACCTTTTAACAAAATTTACATGCACGATCTAGACGAATCCACCTTTATCTAGGTATATCATGTCCCACTCAAACACGTCCCCTTGTACTTTATTTTTTTATGGTATGACTTTCAGGTCCAAAGGACTAGCTATAACCCTTACCACAATATTCGTATACTTCCCGACTACCATTAGGGACTCAACTTCGACTCGAACCCTTCAACCCAGTATATGGTGATGATCTACTCGAAGCCCACTACGCACATGTCACTAGTGTGCCACTTAATTGTGCCTTCTCGTGCTACTTAAACACGAAATTCACTGAAGGCATAATTTTTGCCTTTAAGGACCTAGCCAACCAATCTGACTGACAACTAGTTCAACCACTTGGGTGGAAACCTATCCTAGGTTACCCTAACCTAGTAGAAATAGTTTTATCATTGGGATCTTGACCAGTCAATATAGACTGAAATTCGAGGTTCATCCAACCAACGTTTGATATCCAATCAGGGAACCCATTAGGACCCAGTAAAAACCCATCCATGCATACCACCATAATTGGACTATAAAACCAAACTTTCCGGAAAAGGTCCCTATACCCTTTATGTTGTCTCCCTTCTTAGAATGTGAAGTAGTTCATAACTCTTATTCCATCTACCTGGAAGTTGCGATACGATCTTGCATTGCATTTATAACCCTTGCTCGTGTGTTTAAACAACCACAAAAATGATCACGATCTTGACTTCTCAAATTCTGTTCTATTATGAAACCTTGTTTAGATTAAATCTCCAGAACGGAACTTTTGCATTGCATGAATTGCAAGCTCCCCTAGAAAACAAAGGGTTCTTCAATTTGGCAAGTGACTGGACTAGAGTAGCCAACTCTAGCAAATAAATTAGTGGTTCATAAACTTTTATTCCATCTGCAGCATTGGATACTCTCTACCGCTCTAGAAACTTCATATTCGCTATCGATTATTTTTCTTTATCTTCTTGTCCTTCCTATTGTAGAGTGACGAATGGTCGTGCTTATTAGAATTTACCAATATTTTCTAGGTACTTGTGTAAATTTGTTGCTTGTTAGGTTTTGGGTTGTTTGATAGATAGAAGAGGGTTATAGAGGCCAAAGGCAGTAGATATATATTTGTAGCAAAATTTTAGCAAGTAGTTGGTAGATTATAAATTTTTAGTGACATAGCTTTGAGGGAGTAGTGTGTCCAAAGGTGGGTAGAAGTCCTCGGAGTTTCGTAGTTAATTAATCGCTAGGAGGAGGATATAAACTATTTTTGAGAAATTAAAATTCGAGGAGATTTAGGTAATGGTAGATTTCCTTTTTGAATTTAAGAAATAGTTGTGAATTAGAATTTCGAGGACGAAATTATTTTTAAGGTGGGTAGATTTGTAACCCCTCTTCTCGAAATTTTGATAATATTTTTATTTATTTATTTGAATTAAATGGTGATTTTTAGAGTTTTATAAATAATTATTTAAGTAATTATTACGGTAAATGACTTTAACCATAGTGGAGTTTTGGAGTACAAGGCGACTAGGAATAGTGGAACGGATAGTGCAATGGCGTGCTTTGACAAGTGTGTTAGCCCAGATAGGGAAGGTCGAGCCATAGTGATGTCCTAACTAGGAAAACCAAGCCAAGTTGCGACTTAACCTTTACCGAAGGTTTATTTATTCATTATTTATATTATTGAATTTTAGGGAAATCGGTTATACCATTTTAGCTCGGACTAGACCCGAACTGAGCCCAAGCCCATGTAGTCAGGCGGCACGTCCAATGACATTTGAGTAGATAGAATTTGGTATGAGGGTGTTGTATTTCGTTTTAATGAATTAATGGATATTTTTAAGCATTCATAATTTAAATATTATAAATATTATTATTAGTGTTATTCAGTGACTTTTGTATAAAATAGGTCCTCGTATACTTTGGGATTTTTAGATTGTACATATTGGTATATATACCACTATTGGTTTATTGAATTTCGTTATTTATTATTATAATTATCGAGGTCATTATAATATAATACTATTATTATTGATTATATTATATTTTTCAAGTAAATGTTATATATATATATATATATATATATGTATGTATATTCGTATTTATAAAAATAGGCCCCATTTAGGAATAGATAAGGTTGGGATTTTATTTAGATTAAAATATATATATATATATATATATATATATATATATATATATATATATATATATATATATATATATATATATATATATATACACATATATATATATGTAAAGATTAAAAAAAAGGATACCTATCAACACTGTTCCCTTGCGGGAACAGTGGATATTAGCCCACGTAAGCTGGCAAGTTGCCAACAACCCGAGAGAGAGGAAATCGGGCCAGGCCACATGCCCAAACCCCCAGCAGCAATGAAGCTACACATCCCTGCTCGGCCAGAGCCGGCCGACCAAGCCACCGCACGGCAGCAACATCGGTAGCCAAAACCCCTGTTTGAGGTACGATTTCTCCCTCGTCTTTCAACAAATTCGTAAACCGTTTTCATGGATTAGATAACAACCTAACCATCTACGTGCGCCTCTAATTAGATTCAAATATATTCGATTTGATTCCTCTAGAAATCGATCCAAAAACGACGAAAAACCGTTTCGAAAACAGTCTAGATAACAGTTTAAAATGCCCTGTTCGAGGATTGATTCCGATCAACTCGTACACAACATTAAGAAACTATTTAAAGACAGACCTAGACTATATATAGGGCTTTATAACCCTTTTTGTGGATTCGGAAATCATCGACTATGTGTCAAGAAATCGAATCCCAAATTTTCCAAAAACCTGTTTTAAAAACAATAAAATCCTTCGATACGACGTGCAACCCGCCAATCCGGGCGACGTGGTCGTGAACCAAAAGCATCGAAAGATGCGTAATGGCTTCGTGGTCGTGTGGGCTTTGACGGAATTCAAATTGGTTGCATGTGTATGACGAATTTGATCCGTATCCGTCAAAATTCACCGTATCGGCCTCTTTGCAAAATTCTTAATTACTTTGTGCACATACGTCAGATCAAGATGAAACTTATGCCAACAGGACCGTATCATTTTTTTGGTCCTGTATGCCAAGTTTGGTCCGATTCTGAGACAGTTGATTGGATCACCGTTTTGCGGGCCCCACGGTCCGATTCAACGGACGATTTTGTGCACGGCCCGTCGAAATCCAACTCTGGACATACGGTTGGATTCGTATCATCAAACCAAATTCGTAGACATATAGTTTGATGATTTTAGTGACCATTGACTCTGGCACGCTTTTCGGTACAAAGCGGGTCCAACGGTGGACACCATTTTTGTCCGAAATTACCGTTTTGCTTCTGTTTCCAGAATTGGACTTAAAGACAGGCAATCCTAGCTAATTTAACTATTCTGAGAACATTGGTGATATTTATTTCAGCTTTTGGGGACCGTTGTACGAGTTTTGACTATCGTGGCACACTGAGTGGTTTGGATTATCGGTTTCACCAGCAAAGGACCACAGGCGAGTACAGTTTATTGTTTGTTTTCAGTATTGATCTTTACTATACATCAATGCTTAGTTGATAGATATGTGATTTCAGTTTTATGTTGATTTTGTTCCTTGTTGTCTCGGGAGGTGAAGTACCAACGATGTGTGATCTGACCTTAGACCGTGTAGACCATGATTTATTCTTGTATTAGACCGTGTAGACCGTGATTTATTTTTACTTTATACAGTGTAGACAGTATTTCATTATTGCTTTATACAATGTAGACCGTGTAATATCGTACAGTGTAGATCATGATTATTATTTTTGTAGACAGTGTTTCTTTTTTGCAATATTTTGTGTAGACCGTGTAACTGTAGACCATGTAACTGTAGACCGTGTAACTTTAGACCGTGTAGACTGTATCGCATAATTGTTTCGAGACCGATCACATATCAAAGGTACCTCAGTCGGTCAGTTGGTGAGTATTTTATTGTATCTCATTTTTTGTTCTTGGTATTTAGTTTTATTATGTCTTTCTTTATTTATTTTTCTGAATCATATGTCTAAAGGCTAACCTCTGTCATATAGTCATTTTCATATATTGGAACTGCATTCAGTGAATTGTACTCGTTCCATTCCTGATTAGAAACCAATATTTTTCATGTTAGCCGTGGATTCACTTAGCATGGGAGATACGGGGGTACTTGTAAACAAAAGCCTAGAGACTAGTTAGATAGTCAAGTTATAGTCATTCAATATTTGTACAAGTTTATATTTTTTTGTAAATATAAAACTTGTGATCTTTGTAAATTACATTAATTTTATGAATGAGCATTATTTATGATTTTGATCTTCATGGCCGTGACAGCGTTCTACTGCCGATACTACGGCGTAGGCTGGCTTGGACATGTCTCGTATCCGTTTAAAAAAAATACGGGTGCGGGTCGTGACAAGCTATACCAAGCATGCCTTTCCAGAGCCTTTAATAAAAAGGTGAAGGAAAGAATCTTTCAAGTTGGTGATCTTGTCTTAGCAGTGAGAAGACCAATGGTCGTGACGCACAAGACAAAAAAAAAATTCTAGCCTAAATGGGAAGGTCCTTTCGTTATAGAATCAGTGTATTCTAACGGTGCATATCGACTAACTAATCCTGATGGTGACTTGCTCATGATGCCGATCAACGGCAAGTTCCTGAAGAAATATTATGTGTAACCTTCATGAACATCGTTCACATATACCCTGTTTTAGTCATGTAAATGTACAGTGCAATGTTTATGTGATTCAAAAAAAATTATCTAACTATTATCCATATTTCAAGAGTCTTGAATACGCCATGGATAATAGGTCCTTTAAAAAGATTTTCCAGTAAAATTATCTCCATTTTGGACTCTGCCCAAACTTGGTCTGATGAAAACAAGTCACATCCATATTACCTCTGAACTATTTTTCGATAATTATTTCCCCAATGGGATAATTAAGAAACATTTTGCCACGTCCATATAACCTCTGAGCAAAGCATTCATCAAAGATAATCACGTCCATATTACCTCTGAATTGTCTACTCCTACCTAATGTTATATATCTGTCCACGTCCATATTACCTCTGGTCAGATATAAAACATTCTCTGCTATTATGTCCATATTACCTCTATTAGCAGCTTCTTTCAACTTATTATCTATATTCAAGAACCTTGAATATAAAATGGATAATAAGTCCACATCAAATTCTCCAGCGGAATACCCACCAGAAATATCCCTACTACGTCCACATTACCTCTAGTTCTGGTATTTCACAAACTTCATTCACAAATTTTGGAAGGCAAAAGATTCTTTATTGAAAACATCTATCAAAAGACGGAGAAAAGAAAAAGATACAAGAGTCTTGACGGCTAAAACAGACAATCACAAACAAAAGACTTAAGGGATACACAATCGATTGATGTTATCCCTTAGAGCCTTGATTTCAGTTTGAGATTTGACGGTGGCACGAGGACGTGTTTCTTCCTGCCGAGCAGTTTCATCCTCGAAAGGAACCAGTTTCATATGCTCCTCTTCCAACTTCACTAGCTGAGTCTTCAATTGGTCTAAAGTTGTGGCAGTCGCAGCAACCTGAACCACGTAGTCTTCCAGCTCAGACGCGACTGTTCGCAAGTCAGCCTCAAGCTGAGCAATCTCTTCGTGAAGCTGTGCAATCTGATTGTACTTTTCAACGATCTAGATGGCCAACTTATTCTTTGAGGCAATACGAGCTTTACCTGTAGCATCAAACTGTTTATACTGATCAGCCAACTCACTGATCTCTTTAGCCAGCACCTCCTTCCTCACGTGGAAAGTAGCTTTCTCCTCCTCAATAGCCGTAATCAGAGCCACATCCTCCTCAAGAAACAATGATGTTGGGCTTTGCTGATTAACCTCTCAGAGCTTGGCCACTTGATTTTTTAGGTCAGCCATGACCTTTCTTAAAGCATTAGCTTGCTCTTCATAGCCAGCAATGCTTTCAAGAGATGTCACGTGGCACTCAGTGCCAGCCTTCACAGGCCCGAAGGCAGTATTTCGATTCAAAACTCCAGGAAGCTTTACTTTCAAAACAGAGTAGAAAGCTCTTATGACTTCCTGAGCCATCTCATCATCTTCAGAAGAGGTCGTTGGAGATGAAGCTTGTTTAGGATCTTCTGTCCCAGGGAGAGCTACTTGGGAGGAAGTTGGACCTAACAAATAAAGTAATATACATATCAGTAACAAAAAACTTACTTAAAGAAAGAGTTGTAAGTTCATACCTCCTACCGGCTCAGCAACAATTAGAACTGGGGAAATGAGAGCAGACCTAGGTCGCTCATTGTCAACATCAACCAAAATAGCATCAGGCTGCTTGCCTTCCTTGGTGCCAGCTAGACCCGAAGCAAATTTAATAATGGCCGCCTCGACGGGCCGATCAAGAACGTCTTTAGTAACCGATGTCGGTATACTGGGAGAACCAAGGGCAGCTTCCTGTCTAGCCCCAGTATCTGGAGCAACCTCCGTGCTTTGTTCCCTCTCCTTGTCTACAAGGGAATATAAGACGAAAGTCAGCCTCACAAGTTGTACGCAAAATTGAAGTCGGAAAATCTCATCCGAAGAAAAGTGCAAGAATGACATACCCAGAGGAGGGTTAGCTGATTGGACTTGATTTTCATCCAAATCATTCATCATAGCTCCTATCACAGACATATCCCCCAAAGAAATGTCATAGGAGGGACTGGCTTTCTGATCGCCATCATGGTCTGGGCCTTCACCCTGACCATCCCTTTGCTCAAGCCTTACAACTGAAGAAGACCCACCTTCATCCATCAGTTGAGGACGAGCAGGGGACATTGTTGTTATGTCCACTTCTTCTGACGAAGAAGTACCTACAGCGGTCGTGACTTCAACGTCCTGCGCAAAGGATAAAAGTAATGGTGAGAAAGCTTCTAACATTTTGACTAAAATGACTATGGAGTCTAGGAAGGGATCTACCTCCCGAATGGTAACGGCCCGCGACGCCGTTCCACCTGTCCCGGTCTGCCGGAAAGATCTTCTGGGAGGAGGCGAGCCGGCGCGTACGTCCGTGACCTTCTTTCTCCCTCTGGAGACAACAACCTTCTTTCTTTTGGACCGTTGAACTAGCTCAGTGGAAGCTTTCCTCTTGTTAGGAATATCAGGAAGAGGTTCTTCAGTATCCTGTCTCTGAGGTGCTGCAACAATCGGCTCCTCAAGAGCGACTCTCTGCTGTGGTGCTGCAGCCAGCTCAGCTGAGGGTGTGGCACTTTCCCTTCTGTGACCCCCTATTGTGCGCACTCATCCTATATCGACAAGAGTGGGGGCAAGCCTAGTCCCCAATGTTAAAATCTACTCACGATCATACCGAAAATGAAGGGTATTGACATGAATATAGAAGTTGGCAGCAGCAAAGAGTATGCGAGTTTCAGGCTTATCTTCTAGCAAGATAAAAATTGCCTCCGTACATCCAACGTTGTAGTAGCCCCATGTACGTGCCCCGTCGATCAGGCTTTCTATCGACTGTAGATGAGGGCTGGGGTTGCCCAAAATAAGTTGGCTGTAGCCAAATTATCGTACAAAGCGACTCGGCAGATAAGGTTCCAAGAAAGTGTGGTTCGTATTCATAAGCACCAGATGGGAAGGTCTGATGGACTGGAGCCAACGGAACGCCCCAATAGGAAGGTTAGTAGTGAGTACTCCCTCATATACTAAAGTGTCTCCTGTACGACCGCTACCAGACGGAGGCGACACTCTGAAGAATTCATAATTTTACAAGAAACTCAAAGCCTTCCTACAAACAGGCACCCCTACGACGGTCCAGTCTACATCTTTGAATCTCCGAAGAAAGACATCTTTTGCCGACGAGTCTGCCATCAGCCCGGTATTCATTAATCTGGGACAGTGCAGCACCAGCCATCCCATCAGGTAGTAAAATAGAAATTCAGTCCTAACAAATCCTTTCTACCATCGGGCATCACCGCGTTAAAAATAAAGTGTCGTATGACTCTTTGGATGGCGCAGACCATCGCAGGAAGCAGAGCAAGCTGGCATCCAAATGCCAGCTTTCCAGCCGAAAGTATCATACCCCGGCTTATTCTTTCAATAGACCATGAACCACCAGGGACTACACAATCGCGGAGCCATGTCATCAGAAAAGCGTTTAGCACAGCCTTTTCGAACAGCTTGAACTCGGCCTGCCTGAAGAAATGATAAACCTGGAAGTTCTCCTCGAGATCATCACTATCTTCAGTGTCTAATGCCCCATGTTCTTTCATCAATTTCTCTATCTCAGATTTCTTCTAGGGCTTGCGAGTCGAGAAAGAGACTGGGCCGTCTCCTCCTTCTCTGATGAAGATATAGTTGGTCCAGGCTCTCGTATGAGGAAGGGACTCCTCAGTCTTACCCTTTTTTGTGACCTGGTGACAAATAAAGAGGTGATAGAGTAACTCTTTGTACACCTCCATCATCTCGGACTTCTTTTTCTCCAAATCCAGGAGCTCCTCATCACTGGGGACGTATTCTTCGTATGGCTCGGTCCCCCAGGGAAGTTTTGATATCGTCTACATCTTGTGAAGAGCCAGACCCATCTCCCTACCAGAAGTAAAGAAGGTACATGTATGATAGTTGTACAACTCCACCAATGAGATTAACATAGGCCAGTTAACCTTTATGCCATATTGGGTGGCTCTAACGACATAAAAAAGTTTGGTAGCTTTTAGGGTGGCCTCGTAAGTCGAGAGCACCCATTCAGTAAGGTCGCTCTAGAATGGGACAGAGTATCTCTAACCTTCCATCCGTAGCTTCCCTCTCGGATATGACTCATTCTTTGACAATATCAGGTTGGAGAGAGTCTCAGCAGCGTAAGGGTGAAGAACAGTCGGGACATCGTTTATTATGGCCCCAGGATGCAGCCCTCCCCCCCCCCGTGGAGTAAGACGTGGATCCCTTGACACACTTGAAAGTGTCATTCTTCCGGTCGCTAGAGTTGAATAGGATACTGCCAAAAATAACCCCATGCAGTTCAGGGGTCAGGTCTCATTTCATTTGCCTCCGTACAGCTAGATCAGTAAACAGTGATAGAGGGTATTGGCGCTTCATTGATGGTATCCATATCCTTTAGTTATTTAACCAGACTACTAGAGCGTCTTTTAGAGATATCGTCTCGTCGTCCTCAAATCCCAGGCTGTCACCAAACAAGAAGTACTGTCTCTTAAGGCTCCGCGCCCCTCTGAGTGTGAACTTCTCGTCATTCATCATCTTCTTCAAGAATATTTTGTCCTATTCAAGCATAGTGATCACTCGCACCGATGGCTGGTCATGGCTGATCTTCACCTGAGCAATTTTGACCATTGCAGCGACGAGACTTGAATCCAGAGCATAGCGGAAAGAGCCAAGATGTAAACCCCCAAAATTTCTACTAAATATTTTTTATATTTTGTATCTATTTTGTACTTCGTATCTGCACGTCGCATACGAGTTCGCATTGTTGTATTTGTGTAGCGTGCGAGAATTGCATTCCGTATTTGCTCGACGAGTACAAATATGTGTCGAGGTACATATTTAAAAAAAAACATTTTTATTATAAATTTTATTTCATATAGGAAAGTACACGTTCAAACAAATATGATAAATATTTTATTTTGTATAAAAGAGTTATTTTGTTCGTCGTTTAAAAATAAGTAGTGATTTGGAAATTGTGGTTTATATGAAATGTATTCCAAATATTTTGCAGAATTGGAAATTTTTTTATTAATATTTTGTTTGTTATTTATAAAAGCTATTTTATGAGTTAATATTTAAGTAATTATCTTGATTTTTAAAATTACTTAATGCTATATTTAATATTTATTAAAAAGTTATTTAAAATTTTGTTTTATTTAATATTTGAATTATTTTGATAATTTAAATTTGGAAAAGATTTTATTTTAAATTAAAGGAATTTTATCTAAATTGATTTGAATTTGATTGCTTAATTTCTAAATTGATTTAAATAAAAAGATGGAATTATCCATCGGGGTTTAAACCATTGCAAGTCCTTATCCAACTGGGAATAAGGAGAGGTACTCATCCATAAATTACGCCATCCAAATTCTCCACCAACACACCCCAGAATTCATGTATCGTGTCTGTGTCCGTACCTCCCATCCACTATAATTCTATTTGTACAAATACAATATCGTCTCTGTGTCCGACATGCCGGATACCACTTTGTCTCCGTGTCGCGCAGGACACAATGCCAAACCTAACCGACATCACCCAAAACCCTGGTTGCCCGTCCCATGGCCCTGCTTGACGCCACCACCACCAGGCAATGCCACCACCCTCATCATCCTCACCACCACCACCGGTAGTAGCACCCCGACACCGACAATGCACCAAACCACCCGAGGCCACACTCGGCCAACACTACCACCGTCGCCATCGTCATCAACCACCTTCGTCACCTTCAACCGAAAATCCCAACCATCTTCGTCAGCATCATTACCACCAGTCGGGTTCCTCCGACTAGCCACTTCCTAGGCTGACGACAGCCTCGCCATCCTACTATCCCGACAACAAGTCACCACCACCACCAAAATTACCAAAGAAGAAGACAAAATCCTAACATAACCCTAATCTGACCGGTTCGAACACCCCGTGCTCTGCCGCGCCGGTTCGAACACCCCGCGCCGATTTTCTCCACCGCCCTCCGTACGGACGCCCCATCGTGAGTCCCTCTCACCCACACTTACCGTTGGAACTGGCCATCGGCTCCCGACGCTTAGCCACCCGTGCTCCGTCGGTCGAGCCACCGGGCGAGCTCCCTCACTCCGTACCCTCCGGCGAGGACCGATCCACCGTGCCGCCTCACCCGACCACGGAGCTGCCACCGTAGCACCCGTCCAAAGCAGGCCTCCGTGCCCCCTCTCTCATCTCCGACTGTTGAACCAACCTCCGCCAACCACCGCCGATCGCACCGCCTCCTCCGACTTCTCGCGCCGCCTCCACCAGAGCCTAGCGCGCCGCCCAAACTCCGGCGTCGACCACAGCCGCCCCTCATCGCAGCTACGCCGTCGTCGCCGCCTCACGGTTGCCGGGCCCGAGCCCTCTCCGGTAACCCCCGACTCTCTCTTGCCTCCCTCTCTCTCACAAAATTTTCTCTCGGCTGACTCAAAACTCTCTCTCCCCCTTCTTAACTCCTCCATCATTCCTCTTATTTTTAACTTTCGTTTTGTTTGTTTCTCCTTGGCTTCACCCGAGGAAGGAACAGCAGAGTTTACCACTGTCATTAATATTGTTATTATTATTATTATTATTTATTAGCTATACTGGCAGTATATGTATACATATAAATACTAATTAGTGTATTACTAATATTATTATCAATTATCTAAATAACTAGAATTCTGTCATTTATTTTATTATTTATATATTATTATTAATATTAGTTTATTGTTTTGATAAATACTATTATTTACATTATTATTATTACTATTATTTTAATTGAAAAAATATTTTCTAGCAAATTTTAAGTTAGTTTTTAAACACTGAAATACTCTTTTCGATTTATATGTACATATATTTGACCAGTTATATTTTTTGGTATAAATGATTTGAAATTTTTTTTAAATATTTATCTAAATATATTTTTTTTAAATTGTGAAATATAGTTTCCACCTTAATCATATTTTATAACTTCGAGTATTTTGACTAACAAGATGTAATTTTCAAAATTATTATATATAAATATTTTCCAGTATTTTCGTAAATAAATTTTTACAAGTAATCATATTTTCTAAGAATTTGTATATTTATCTACTCAACAAATTCTTTCAATTACTCTTGACTAGTCATGCTTGCCTATTTTCTCGCGACCTCGGACCCCTACACATTGACCATGGCTATTAGACTGTTGGGATATGACAGAACATCACACCACCAGGACACACCAGGCAAGATACCTTGCCATAATTTACTGTTTATAAATTAGTCTGTATTTATTTATTGCTTATTACTGTGTATTTATTTTCAGTTCTTTTAACTGTACCATTATTACAGTTTTTGATCTAGTGCCTGCTCAGTAATATTAGCTGTATTTTGTTACTATCTTTTGATTGTATATGGACCTAGAGTTAAGGGACTACCACTAGTTTAGTGCATTACATAAACTTTGACACTGATGTGCCACGAGATGTGTGAGCTGTGAGTAGCATATAGCATCCGAACTTGCGTGTTGGCTGATCACTGATGCGTATAGGACGTGCGTTAGGTCTAACTGTCAATAGTTGTATGTTAGAAGACTTGACAGTTAGTAGTGTTACATGGTCGTGGATGCGACATGATAGGTACAATGGGTGGGAAGAATATTTTCCTGTCGTATGGGCTTCGATTGCACCTCTTTTGTAACCCGGAAGCTCCGCTGGAGATGCGCGTATGTTTAGCCTCTCAGGTTTGCCACTGTCATTTTTGAACGTCATGCGCTTAGGTCACTGGTACCCAAGTGGAGACCATACCAGATCCCATTTACAGCCAGGGCTCATGCGACGAAAGGTTTGTTCTCAGCTGCATGTTTACTTTAGTACGGTTAGGTTACCTTATTTATGTCTTGTCACTTTTTTGATTGTGTTATATTTTATATTCAGTATTTATATGGCATGTTTATTGTATCTTGTTACGTCCCTCTGAGGACCTGGTTATCTCGCCAGGTGTGTGCTCTTATCTTTTGCAAGTGTTCTAGTCGTGGCCATGATCGTCACTATTTCTTCGAGGATGATTGCACTTAGATCCTCTTTGCTTCGCTCGCCAAAATCATTCTTTTGTTATGTTTCATAGTTGGTAATAGATTTGTCTCCGCCCAACTACATGTACCAAATGACAATTTCATAGTTAATTATATAATATCTTTTATTATTTTATTTTATGAATGAAATTAGTTAGTCATGGTTGTACTACATTTTACAGCTTACGTATATTTATACCGCTTGCATGTCTACATTCCTAGTCCTACGTATTTTAGGACTGGGGCGTTACATAAGAGGAATCCCACCAAGAGCCTGGACAACCATGCCAACTGCAAAGACATAAGAAAAAGTCGAACTTAGAATCTACAGGAAAAAAGAGCTAAGTACTGAAAAATTCTATGCACCCCCAAAGGGCCTGTGGGTGCATAAGCACATGTTCTGTGTAGGCGCGCGCATAAGCACATGTTCTATGTGGGCGCATAAGCACATGTTCTGTGTGGGTGCATAACACAACCAAGTGCATAGGTGCATGCATCTGTGAGTGCATAAGACTGCTCATAAAAGAAATGTTTGCTTTGGGCACATATCGATGGTTATGCGCCCAAGCAGAGAAAAGTCTGAGCATCACAAATTAACGCTCGAGGCTTCATTTTTTGAGACATGACCTCACCCAGGATGGGATCTTGAACCAGATGAGATGCTGCCAAAGAAGGAGAACTAGCTGCTGCAGCCTTCTTGCCTTTCGCTTACTTCTTGGGAGTCGAAGCAGCCTTGGGAGACATGATTGCTCGAAAGAGAGTAAAGGAAAAAAATCTTTGAAAATTTTAAGGAAAAATAAGACAGAATGAGCTTTCTCTCTCTTCGAGGCCTATTTATAGGCACGAACGGAAAGTTATGCACCCACATGGCCTATGCGCCCACATGTTCTATGTGCCCACACAGATCTATGCGCCCACACAGATCTGTGTGCCTACGTAGAGACAGTCCTTTACAGGTTATGTACCTGCTTTTTGCTAATGCAAACTACACATAAAACAGCTGACCTTTTCAAATTCTATTCCAAAACGAGTCTATCGCTTCAGATTTCCAAGAAAGATCTCAACAGCCATATTTCGACAGCCTGGCAAACACCTATGCACCCAAAGGGGTCATTCCTATAATGCACCCATGAAGCTGGTAGAGACAGTTTTTTCTATGATTCTTTCAAAGTATTCTGACACTCGTTCGAGTCTCAAAAACTTCGAAGGGGTCTTGTAGAAGTATAAAAAATATAAGACTATGAATCCCACACGATGAAGACAAAAGAAGCTATGCGCCCCCATAACCAAAAGGGGGCTATGTGCCAACAGATCCAAAGGGAGTCTATGCGCCCACATGATCGAAGAGGGGCTATGCGCCCACATGATCGAAGAGGAGCTATGCGCCCACATGATCGAAGAGAAGCTACGTGCCTATAATATTTTTATATAGATTAAACATACACCCAAATATGGGCACATAATCTTACTCCCATACTATGCGCCCAAGATAGCAGATCCCTACGACTCAATCAATATCCATGATCAATCGTGTACCGAAGCATGCGGCCACGTCAGTCTCCACGAGCAATCGTACACCGAAGCATGCGGCCACGTCAACCCCACGATCTACCCACGATCATCCAGTGTCCATGCGCTTACACCCTATGCGCCCAAAGGGGTGTTATGCGCCTACAGTGAAATTAATGTATTTTCCACTTGTGGGCGTATAACAGTCATTTCAGTGTAAAACGACTATAAATCGGGGTCTCATACCTCTTCAAAAACAGACAGAACAGAGAGAATTTCAAGAGCCAAATTGTTGTCCTTCTTGCCAGTGAGTCGAGAGCCAAATTTTTTTAGGTCTCATACTCGATTTGTGGTGCCTTGTGCCAATAAGAAAAGAAAGTGTTTCTTCTTCTTTTTTGTGTGTGTCCACAGCAGCATGTTCTTGCGACAGGAGTCCATAAGCATGGGCTCGGGCATACTGGGTGGTAATTTGAGAGTTGCCTAGCGGAAGCACTCAATGTATACGCGGATAGGCTCTTTCTTTTTTTGGACAATTTCTATGAGGGTCGACATGGTCATATCCATGCCTCCTTCGTAGAATTGGTCCACGAACCGAGTCTTCAGGTCTTCAAATGACGAGATACAATCGTCTGAACGACTGTAGAACCACTTATAGGCTACCTCCTGCAGGGCTCATATGAATATGTTGGACAGGAGGGCGTCATCCTTTGCCAGGTGCCCCATTACTGAGACAAAGTTACTCATGTATTATCGGGGAGACCCCTTTCCTTCATAAGGTGTAAGCGTCTATGGATTGTATTTGGGAGGATGGACGACGTTGTCCCACTCGGCAGGGTATGGCTGTAGGATCCCCATCTTCCGAAGCGTTGCTTGCTTCTCCTTGGCATTATGACGAGCATACAGCTCCTAGATGGGCTGCTGTATTTCGACCGACATTACGGAGCCTGTAGATGATGGCGTAGACAAGGATGGTCCTACCTGATTGGCAGTAGGCAACCTGCAGAATTCGTCATTGGTTAGTGGATCATGTGCAGGTGTAGAGGCAGCGGGGGCTATTCTACTCTTGAGGTCGATTATGACTGAAGATAGGGTCTTCATTGTGTCCGTCAATGTATCAAACTTAGTCTCGAGGACTTTGATACATCTGAGAGCTTTATTGTTAACTTTCTCATTGCCATCGGCCATGAACACAGGCTGAGTGTGAGGGTGACTCGAGGGAGCCATAGATCCTTCACTTTCTGGCTCAGACTCCTGAGCCTCGCTTTCCTGAGGATATACTATAAGATTATGATCTTCTTCGGACTCAGTATGGTTGCTACCCTAGTCTGGTGACTGATTGTGCCAATGGAGACATTCGTGTCGTATTACGCCTTCTCAGATTGGAATACAGGGTTGTCGCGCATGGTTGGAGGCTGGCTACCCCGAGTTTTTGACAAGATACCCAATACAGATCTGGAACGAGTGCCTTGGAACACACCTACATCGGGTACCTTAGCTTTACTGCTCTTCGACCTCCTCTTCGGTTTAGTAACCGATATAGAAGGATTATGAGAGGGCTTCTTGAAAGCTCTGAAACCCTGTACCATGTAGCATATGGCGATATGGGGTTCATCTCCTATATGGCTCACCGACCCCTATTAAGCCTCTAGCATGGGGTCGGTATGGAGTAGAGTCTCTGGAAGACGGAACACCTGCTCAGCGATCGCACAGCCGTCTGCTGACGACAGTAGTTGATAGTAATCCAGGTACAAGAGTACCTTAATTTAGGCACATCCTGTGCCACAGATTCTTCTTTTGCTTGGGAGAGGGTTGGAACTTCTGTCATAGCACTCCCATTGTACATACAAGGAAGCTATATGTAAGTACGATCAAAGCAGGTCTAGCGAGGAAGCCTTTTATCGCTTATGCGGGACCGCTGCTCGCATACCTCCCTTTTCATGGGACGTACCCCTTGGCTTGGCTTACTTACAGCCGTACCCCAGTGGAAGAAAGATTCGACTGGTCGAGGCATCGGAGCGCGAGAGCCAGTCTTGTATAGCTTTCCGTCCGCTGTGCATGTAACTGTCAACACGGGCCTCTAGTCTATCGTTGGTATCGCACGCTTGTTATACGAAGCACGAGGCACCTGGGATTTTTTTATTCTACTCTCAGCAGGCGAGAAGTATTCAGAGTCAGCCAAAGGTTTATCTGAAAGGAAAGCGATTCTGTCGAAGACAGATCTCCTTACCGACAATACCCCCGTCATGAGGGGTTGGACCAGTGTGTGCTTCCTTTGGCATCGTTCCTTTGTCAAATCAACCATGGAAATACCATTTTCCTTGTCGTGCTATCCTAGGACGGGAATAGGAAGAGGGGATAAGGCTGTAGCAGCTGGAATCTTCTCTGTAGCTTTGATGTTGAGGGGGTTCTGAGATACATTTTCTACCATCGCGCTGCTAGCTGCAGACGCCTTAGGCCTCCAGACACGTCGAGTCTTCTTCGGATGTATGAACTGCTTCGAAGTCTTCGACTTTTCACCAGAGAGGAGATCTTCAAAATCCTGCTGGTCGAAGCGTATGACCAACATTTCTTGAGAAGCTTCCAGCAAGTTGTCATCAGAATGCGTTACCGCCTTCTCATTGGAGGAGAAGGTAGTCCCCAGCAGAGTCGCCATTTTGTTTAACATAACAAAAGGTTGAACAAACTTTTTGCTTTATTGAACGTATAAGGTATCTGTGTATAAAGAAGGAAGTCCTAAACAGGATATTCTAAGTATAAGGAGAAGAGGTTTATGGGAAAGTGTGACGGTTAGATCGAGCATTGCAGCGGCTCCTTTACTCTATTGACGATCTGACGACAAATCAACCTTGCTATGGCTCTCTGGCATCTTTGATGGGACTCTGGAGTCACCGATCAAGAGGCTGCCTGGATGAGAAGATCCCTTGAAGATGGTTGGTTCTTTTTGGTTGATTGGTGGATAAAGGTGGTCGACTCTTTGTGGATAGAGATTGCCAATCCTTTGAAGATTATCGATTATTAATTTTCCTCTGTTGATGCTTTGGTGGAAGAAAAACTCCTTCTATTTATAAAAAACCGAGCATATGTGATGTGCATTAGGGTTTCTGAGATATAAAAAAATTTGTCGTCATTGTACTATGTGGGCCTCTGCGACACTGACACATGGCAGACATCGAGATTCCCCTCAAACGAGATCTCTGGTGGTTATAAACATAACCGAAGGAGGTGACACGTGGTGCGTGCCGATTCGCTTGCTCGGATATAGCCGAGTAAACTTGGGATTTCATCCTAGATTTGGAGTCTAATTGATCTTCGTCTAAGATTTAAATCAATATGATATGATATCAATCAGATTTAATCTCAGTCTTCTCTGCAAGAGACTGTTTACACAAACCATTTGGGGTAGACTCATGCTTCTTACGTCTCTGGTGAGGACTAAGTACTTCTGTGCTTCTGGGCGACGAGTAGACCATGCTTCTGGATACGACGGAACCTCTGTGCTTTCAGGCGACGTATGGACTTGGCTTCGAATGACGACGAGACTTCTGTGCATATAGAGCAACTTATGAAACTGTATTTTAGGATACCGGAGTCACTGTGCTGTAGGCGACAAGTAGGCTTGTGCTTCAGGTTGGCGAGGTTACTGTGCTTTTGGAACAAGAGACTGACTTGCGTTGGTTGTGATGGGAGTTCCCAAGTCTTTTGTAGAGAAGTAACTTAAGCATCTGAACTGGAGCAAACAACTGTGCCGTGGGCATGGAGATGGTGTGAGCATATCACCATTCTGTGCCTTATACGGACGCAGGTAAGTAGCTGCCCCTCTGAACAGAGAAGGCATTAGCTGCGAAGGGAAGGGTATGACACCCTTGTACGTCTGAGATTGGCACAGGTAGGTAGCTGTGCCTTTAGAGTGAAGACAATGGATTCTGAAGTAGAAGAAGGGGAGGGGGTCTACCACCATCTTGCTTCTGAGTTTGGCGCAGGCAGGTGGCTGCACCTCTGGCTTAAAGGCTTTGGCTTCTGAAGCAAAGAGCAATAAATATCCACTCTTTAAGGAACTTCCCTCTTAATTGCCATAGTAATATAGGAAATTCTAAGGGTCTAAGACTAACATTCAATGTGCTGAGTCTTAGGTTCGTCCCATTAATGCGGTAATTCTGACCGTCGGCCACGTGGCATGCGCTCTGGGCCATTTTCAGTCCTATAAAAGGGGAAGTTCTCCTCTGAAGAGTCATTTTCTTCTTCGCGGTATCCTTTTCCACCATACGAGATCCAAACTTAACTTCGAGCGGCGATCGGTCTTGTATAAGTTTGATGCTGGTTGAGGCTTTTCTCGTTTGTAGGAGCCATGTTCTCGTAAAAGAACTTTGTGTAGAAGGAGCCATAGCTGCCTTTGAGAAGTATGCAAATGTCCTTCTTAGGGAGTTCGACTCTGAGCAACGTCTGAGGGATGTGGAAGATCCAAGCCACGGGTTCGAGATCGGTTTCTCACCCGATGAATAGCCAGCCATGCTCTGTCTTGATCTTTGGGAGCAATAGGGCTTCGCCTTGCTGTGGTTCTGGGTCTTCCTCTGCTTCAGTATATATTGGAGCTCTAGCTTCTCTTGGTGACAAGAGGGTTGGCTCTGATGACACTATGAATCGGTAGGGAAGAGACTTTGATGGAGACTGTATATCTCTCTTCTGCCCACGACGATCACACAGTGAAGGCTGTCCATCGAAGTTGATCCTTCTTTCATGTTCATAGGAATTTCTATTCTCCCTTGTGTAATAAAGACCTTGTAGTTGATCCTTGTAAATGAGATTCCGGAAACTTCTTTCTTATGTACTTGCGATAAGTCTGTGTAATAGACCCTTATAGCCACAATTAATAAGAAGAGTGCTTTTTCTGAAATTTATCCTAAGAATGTCTTCATCCTTGGTTGGTCTCCGTATCTCACTGTCTGTGCCTCTGTGATGTTAGGTCGGCAGTGGGGACACTAACCTGTGCCATATGTCATCTGGACCATGGTAGGAAGAGGGTGGGCAACAAAAGCACCATCCTGCGCCTTGCATCAGCTATAATTTTTCATGCTTCTACAAGACCCCCTTCAAAATGTCCCAAACTTGGGTCAAGCTCGGGGCACATAGAAGCATGACACATGTCTCCTCTTTTTTTGTGTAGAGGACATACCCATCACCTCCTGCGGACAGGATGACGACGTTCTTAGGCTCCAACATTAAATGCGTTTAAGCCGTCTCTTCCTTAGGCATGATCATGACTCTTCGTATCACATGAACGTTCATCATGACCTTTTTTCTGAACCCACGTCGTCCAAGGCGTTTTGTCTTCTCCCGCAAATATTCCTTTCTTATAAGTAGGCATTTTGGGGGAGAGAGAAACCTTCCTGCCTTCATCTTTTCTTCAGCAGTCAGAGTTCTCTCTTTCTTCAAATCCCTAGCTTTTTGCCATGGCCCCCAAGAAATTTGAAACCCTAAAAACATATGTAGCTGGCTCTCCGAAAACCCATGGTGGCGTAATCGGTTATCCTCGATCTGTAGCAAGGTGTAACCTTCGAACAGCTACGAAGTCGGCGAGGCCATCTGAGGTCTCTATCCTGGAGCAAACTAGCAAAGAAGAGACGAGCAATCATCTGGCTCGAGGCAAATATTTGGCTTTTGAGGATGTCTTCGTCGAGCAACTCTTCATTGAGGAAGAAGTACGGCCTCCTGTTGTCGGTCAGCATTTGATTTCATTTCTCGATTTTAACATAAATGGCATATTTTCCGCAATATGGTCTTGAAGCGGCATTTGGCATTTTCGTCTTGCTGATGTTGCTTTTGAAGATGTACAGACTTTCAATGCCTAACTTCTTATCCTTCTGGCGTCTCTTATGCAGTCCCTGTACCTTCTGCTTTCCTCAGGGACTTTCTTTTGGCTTAACCGTAGGGAACGAAGGCAGTGGTGCTAGAGAGACAATTGCCCATTCTTCTGCTCAGCAACATGCTTTAGGTCAATCAAGAAGTTGTCTGACCATGATTAGGGAGCAAAGACTTACCTTTCTCCGTCTGCAAAACTAGAGATTCTAGGTTCGATCCACAGTAGGGTCGCCATTTTGTTCGATATAACAAAAGATTGAACGAACTTTTTGCTTTATTAAACGTATAAGGTATCTGTGTACAAAGAAGGAAGTCCAAAATAGGATATTCTAAGTACAGTGATAAGAGATTTCTAGGAAAGTGTGACGGTGGAGATCGAGCACTGCAGCGGCTCCTTTACTCCATTGACGATCTGACGACAAATCAACCTTGCTATGGCTCTCTTTCACCTTTGATGGGACTCTGGGGTCACTGATCAAGAGGCTTTATGGAGGAGAAGATCCTTTGAAGATGGTTGCTTTGTTGGTTCTTTGGTTGATTGGTGGATTAGGGTGGTCGACTCTTCGTGGATAGAGATTGCTGATCCTTTGAAGATTATCGATTGTCAATTTTCCTCTGTCAGTTCTTTGGTGGAAGAAGAACTCCTTCTATTTATAGAGAACCGAGCACATATACAATGTGCATTAGGGGTCCTGAGATATGAAAGAATTTGTCGTTATTGTACGGTACGAGCTTCTGCGGTGCTGACACGTAGTGGACATTGAGATTCCCCTCAAACGAGGTCTCTGGTGGTTATAAATGTAATCGAAGGAGGTGACACGTGGCGCGTGCCAATTTGCTTGCTCGGATACAGTCGAGTAAATCTTGGGATTTTATCGAAGATTTGGAGTCTAATTGATCCTCGTCTAAGATTTAAATCAATCTGATATACTATCAATCATAATTTAATCCTAATCTTCTCAATAAAAGGCGGTTTAAACAAACTAATTGGGGTGGACACATGCTTCTTGCGCCTCTGGTGAGGACTAAGTACTATTGTGCTTCTGCGGCGATGAGTAGACCGTGCTCCTAGAGTCGACGGAACCTCTATACTTTCAGGCGACGAGTGGACTTGGCTTCGAATGACGACGATACTTCTGTGCATATAGAGCAACTTATGAAGCTATGTTTCAGGATACCAGAGTCACTGTGTTGTAGGCGATAAGTAGGCTTGTGCTTCAGGATGACGAGGTTACTGTGCTTTTGGAGCGACAGGCTGACTTATATTGGTTGCGATGGGAGTTTTCAAGTCTCTTTTAGAGAAGTGACTTAAGCTTCTGAACCGGAGCAGACGACTGTACCGTGGGAATGGAGATGGTGTGAGCATATCACCATCTTGTGCCTCATACGAACGTAGGTAAGTAGCTGCTCCTCTGAACAGTGAAGGCGTTGGCTGCGAAGGGAAGGGTATGACACCCTTGCGCATCTGAGATCGGTGCAGGCAGGTAGCTGCGCCTCTCGAGTGACGACACTGGCTTCTGAAGTAAAAAAAAAGGAGGGGGTCTACCACCATCTTGCTTCTGAGGTTGGCACAGAGAGGTGACTGCTCCTCTGGCTTGAAGGCTTTAGCTACTGAAGCAAAGGGCAATAAATATCCGCTCTTTAAGGAACTTCCCTCTTAATTACCACCATAATATGGGGAATTCCAAGGGTCTAAGACTAACATTCAAAGTGCTGAGTCTTAGGTTCGTTCCATTAATACAGGGCTTCTGACCGTCGACCATGTGGCGTGCGTTCTGGGCCATTCTCGGTCCTATAAAAGAAGAAGTTCTCCTCTGAAGAGTCGTTGTCTTCTTCTCGGCATCCTTCACCACCATGCGAGATCCAAACTTAACTTTGAACGGCGATCAGCCTTGTGTATGTTGGTTGCTGGTTGAGGCTTTTATTGTTTGTAGGAGCCATGTTTTTGTAGAAAAACTTTGTGTGGAAGGAGCCATCATTACCTTTGAGAAGTTTGCAAATGTCCTTCTTAGGGAGTTCGACTCTGAGCCTCAATCTTTTGCATCTTCTGTGCTTTAGCGAAGGGATGTCTTCAGTTGAGATTTTTCATGCTTCTATAGTACCCAGTGTAGTACAGGGGTCTGTTGTGCCGGTTGTTCTTTAGTAGCATGTCCCGCTGAGTTAAGGTGATGTTAGGAATCACCTCGACCACACTATGATAGTGTGGACACATGACAGGATCCTTCTTGGGTGGCTGCACCTGAGTGAGGAAGGACTCAATGTTTTGTAAAGCTTCGTTGAGGGCGTCTCGAGTCTCTTTGGAGAGACGGACGAGCTCGAAGAGTGATAGTTGAGCCGGAGTATTGGCAAGCTATGCCAATATGTCAAAGTTGTTGGGTTTGATTGGCCCTACTATCGAGTCTTTTCGTAGAGGATTGTCAAAGCAAAACTCTTTCTGCTTTTGCTTATCTGCTGTAGGGGCTTGAGGCAGACTTGCTTTCGATGCATCGGGTGCTGTGGGAGCAGTGGGTGGAGGTACATCTTCTTCCAAAGCCTGGTGCTCCTCTCAATGGTGAGTCGAGCGAGTGGTAACCAGAGTGTCATCAGTCGAGGTAGAAAATATACCACATTACTTGACTTTATTCCCCTTGACAGAGAGCATTGCAGTCCGTATTATATCCGGGGCAAGATCTGGATGTATCCACATAACTTTGCCTCAGGGCATCATAAGTGGGATGAGGCCTTGAGCATTATCACGGGCCGGTGGAAGGTTGACTACTTCCATTGTCGCCCTTGGGATGGAGACGACACCGTCTTGAGTCTCTATTTACGGAAAACTTCTGAACTGGACGGTGATCATGTTGGCAGTGACAGTCTTTTCCTCGTAGACAAGTGAGATGAACTTGGCGTCGATGAGGCGTTGGACCTGTCTTTTCAACACATAGCAGTGCATGTTGAATAGTGAACGTACTGGTGATAGTGACAGTACTTTAGATTATCTATCTTTCTTACTTCGTCGGGACGCTTAGGTGGCGGGAATTGAAGTTTGCCACCCTTTGTCAATATATTGAAAAGTTCTAGCGTATCTTCATCGTTGAAGGAATAGGTCTCTTTTGGCCTCTGCGCTTCAATCGTCTAGAGTTCATTATTACTGAACCTTTAGAGATGTTGACCGTTAGGGCTTGCTTCCCTTTTCCGTCCTTATGGACAAGATTATTGTCGGATGAGCGCTTTCCTTTATCCTCGAACGAAGAAAAATTCAGTCCCAGCAATTGTGTATCCTGAGCTTTTCTTTCAGCTACATCCGCCTTTGTAATAAAAGGCGTCCACTCTATGCATGGAGCACTGTGCCACAATTTGATTGCATGAAGCACGTTCTTACGGCATGAGTCCATAAGCATGGCTCAGGTATACCAGGGGGTAACCTTAGAGCTGCCTGGCAGAAGTGCTTAATGTATGCGCGTACAGGTTCCTTCTCCTTCTGGACGATGTCCATGAAAGTCGACATTGTCATGTCCATTCCCCCATCATAGAATCGGTTGAGGAATAGGTGCTTCAAGTCTTCGAACGATAAAATACAATTGTCTGGGAGGCTTCAAATCCATTCATAGGCTACCCCTTACAGAGCTCCTACGAATATGTTTGTAAGTAGAGCATCGTCCTTCGATAGATGTCCTGTAACTGAGGCGTAGTACCTCAAGTATCGACGGGAAGACTCCTTCGCATTGAAAGGCGTGAGCATCTGTGGATTGTATTTGTGAGGATAGATCATATTATCCAATTCGGCATGATATAGTTGTCGAATCCCTATCTTTTGGAGTACTTCTCGCTTTTCTCTGGCATCGTGAAGAGCGTATAATTCTTTATGGGCCTGCTGCATTTCACTCAATAATGCAGGTCCCATTGTTGATGGAGTAGATGACGACGACACTGCTTGGCTCAAGACGTGAGGCGCACTGGACCCGCCATTAGTCCCCGGGTCTTGGTTTGCATGTGCGGGGACATTGGACGTCAATTTTCCTTTGATCTCCAGGACTACAAAATTCAAGGCTTGTATAGTGTCATTTAACGTATTTAGACCTGTCTCAAGGGCCTCTATACGCTTTTGATGATTGGATCCTTTGCTCCTTTCCGCATTTTTACCTTCGCCATAAAAATAGACATCATATACGGATAGGTAGAAGGGACAGTGGATCTTTCGCTCTCTGGTTCAAATGCCTGAGTTCTGTCATCTTGAGGATAAACAGGTAGATTGTAATCATCCTCGAATTCATTATAATTGCTACCCCCAACTTTTTGGCTACTAGCACTCACAGAGACGTCTATGTCATACAATCCTACATTGGGTTGGAACGAAAGATTATCATGAATGGTAAAGGGCTGGCAACCCCCAGCTAATGTTATAGGTGCAGCGTCATCTCCTTACGGCAAGGATCCAGATTTAGAGTACGTGTGTTGGAACACACCCGTACGGGGCACCACTGTCTTGCCACCCCCAGGTTAGCTTTTGGATTTGTTGGCCGAAACAGGAGGATTCATTGAGAGCTTCTTGAGAGAGGGAGAACCCCACGCCGCATTGCATGAAGCAAAATGGAGTTCATCTTCTTTTGTACTTGATGATCTCTGGTATGAAGACGCCATAGGTCATAGTCTTTGGAAGACGGACCACCTCTTCGGTGGCGATACGGCCGTTTGGCAATAGTAACATTTGATGGTGATCTTGGGGTAGGCGTGCTTTAATTTAGACATGCCCTGCGCCGTAGGCTCATACCTCACCTTACGCTTGTAGGGAATTATCGAGGTCTCTACTCCTACATTCTTTTCGTGCACACAGAAAGCTGCGCACATGAGTGAGAATGTGAAGGTAGCTTCCCTCTTCTCAGTTCCTGTGCATGATATACGCTTAGGTTCTGATCAGGGAGTTGCTGCTGAGGCAGACTCACTCTATGTTTATAGTAACGCTACTTGCGCGAGTTTATCTCTGTAGTATGTACCCCTGGGTTGAGTTGTTCTCATGAGCACTCAAGTGACAGCGGAGTCTTAGCGGTTGAGGTATCGAAGCACTCGAACTAGTTTTGTATAGCTTTCCGTTGGCTGCATATATGACTGTCAACGCGGGCCTTTGGTCAACTGCTGGCATAGCATATTGATCGCACAAGGCACTTGCTGCCTTAGATTTCTTCCTACTACCCCTAGAAGGTGCATAGTATTCAGAGTCCAACTGAGTGGTTGGCATAGCACTTTGGCCATGTAGGGCATGTGCTGCCTTGGATCTCTTCACGTTATCCCGAAAAGGTGCATAACATTCTGAATCCAACATAGCCTTACCCTATGGGTAGGCAATTCTGGCAAAGATAGAAGTTCTTGCCTGCGCAGCTTCCTCCGTCAGCAGGTGAGCTATTGTATGCTTCTTTTCAGTGCTGTGCCTTTGTCAGGCCCGCCACAGTGGAGCTGCACTCCGTGCTGCGCTTTTCAGAAGCGGGGACTGAACGAAGCGGTATGGTAGCAGTAGTCGAAGTCTTCTTCAGGGCTTCGTCGTTTATAGGGTTCTGGAGCGTAGTCCCCTCCATCGTGTTGCTCGTTGCAGCCACTTTCGGCATCCAGGTACGTCGAGTCTTCTTCGATTTTACGAACCACTTCGAAGGACTCGACTTCTCTTCAGAAAGGAGACCTTCAAAAGTTTGTTGGTCGAAACATACGAATAACATCTTTTGAGAAGATCCCAGCAAATTGTCGTCAGATTGCATCACCACCTTCTCGTTAGAGGAGAAGGAAGTCTCCAGCAGAGTAGCCATCCTGTTTGCCATGACAAAATGTTATACGAACTTTTTGTATATTAAACGTCTAAAAGAGTACAATCGATTCCTAAACAGGAGATCTAAGTACAAAATTTCTGGGAAAGTGTGATGGTGGAGATCGAGCACTGCGGTAACTCCTTTACTCCATTATCGATCTTACGATGAGTTGAACTTGCTATGACTTTTTGGTGCTTGTGATTGGAACTCTGGGTTTCCAATCAAGAGGACGCCGAAGTTACTGAAGATTTTGAAGCCTCTTGATTGAAGTGAAACTCCTTCTATTTATAGGCGAGCACATATATGACGTGCATAAGGAATGTAGAGTAACACTGTACGGGTAGATATGAGAGAATCTTAAGGCTGCATGGTAAGGACTGCTGCTGAGCTGACACGTGGCAGACGCTGGGATTCTCTTTCATCAAGATCTTAGTGAGTTGTCAACATAACTGCGTAAACGACACATTGCGTGCGTTTAACGTTGATTGGATAAACTTGAGTAGATTCTGTTCCTATCCTTGATGTTAGATTTTGTCCTTGTTTTAGGGGACTATTGGTTTAAACAACCCGATTGATGGCCCTCGTCTATAGGAACAAACTCTGTCCTTATCTTTGGGAGTGCTGGTCTAAACAAACCGATAGGATATTGTTCTTATCAACAGAATAAAATTTGTTCTTTATATTAAGAGCGGTGGTTTAAACAAACCGATTGAGTAATGTCTGAAAAGATACATGTACCAGACTGGCTACGTAGAACAATGTCACCTCGTAGGACTGTACATCTTTACGAGCTACACTTCTGGTGAGGCTTCGATGTCACTATACTTTTCGGCGACGTGGAGATCGTGTTTCAAAAACGAGAGTCACTGTACTTTTTGGTGACGAGGAGACTGTGCTTTAGGGATCAGAGTAACTGTGCTTTGGGGCGATGAGTAGACAGTGCTTCGAAGACGATAGAGTCACTGCACTTTTGGGCGACGAGGAGACAGTATTTCAAAGACAACCAAGTGACTGTACTTTAGGTGACGAGGATACTGCTTTAGGCAATAGAGTCACTGTGCTTTGGGACGACGAGTAGACTGTGCTTCGAATACGACAGAGTTATTGTGCTTTTGGGCGACGAGGAGACTGTGATTCAAAGACAACCAAGTCACTGCACTTTACGAGGAGACTACTTCAGGCAACAGAGTCTCCCAAAGGAGCCTATTGAATATGCTGCACTTCTGGGTTGAAACGAGGGTGTTGTGTTTCTATTTGAATCGAAGGTGCTGCGTTTCTTGTTGAACCGAAGTTGCTTCATTTTTGAGTTGAAGGAAATGGTTGTGCTTCTGAATCGAAAGAGCCAGTTTTTGTCGAAGTCATCAATTAGTGACTGCTCCTGAATAAATGAGTCGACAATCTTTCCTTTAAATATCGCCTTAATTTAGGGAATTCAAAAATTTCGTGGCTTAGGATTCAGTCAAAATGAACCTATTAAATAAGATTCATTGTGCTGAGTCCTAGGTTCATTCCATTAGTTGGGGGCCTTTGACCGATTGGCATGTGGTATTTGGGGTTGGACCACACCTAGCCTATATAAAGGGAACCTTCTCATAGAAGTCATGCCCACTGCCTTTTAGCATTCTCCACGTCATCGATCCCGACTTAGCTTCGAACGGCCGTTGGCCTTGTACAAGTCGACTGTTGGTTGTGGATCTCTTCGTACAAAGAAGCTATGTCCTTGTAGAAGAACTGCTACTGGATTTTGAGATGCACTTGAGTGTTTGGCATGCAAATTTTGAACCTGAACAACATCTTAGAGGTCTTCGAGATCCAAGCATTCGAGTTTGGATTGATTGCCAATCCGAAGAGCCTCATGTTGTGCTTTGTCCTGCTCAAGAGCCGCAGTAGTGTGGCGAGGAGGAGCTGCGTTCTGGCTTAGGCCAATGATTGTTTTATTGGCCATATTGGAGTTCCTCCGCATTTGGCTAAGAAGTGGCTAGCTCTAACCAGGAAGTGATTCGCTCCGACATTGCTGCGTGTTTAGGGCTGCGGACTGCCTACTTGTCAATTTTTATGTGTTTTAGTCTTTATATGTAATCATGAAGAATCTGTAATAGATTATTTTGTAGACATGATTTTAATAAAGAAATTCTCTCTATACACCATCTTCGTATGTCCGATGTGACTTTGCTGTTGGCTGCGCTTTTGAACACCTGTGTTTTTATGAACTGTTATATGCAGCACCTGTTGTCGCCTGTACTTTTGTCACGACTGCACTTTTTTATGCTTGTATAAGGCCATGCGGTGCGCACACGAGGTGGAGCATAGGTGGATGGAAGGTGGCACCCCAGTCGTTTTCGGAATCCTTAATCAGGGTGAGCGATTCCCGTCCGCGGCTACACGGCACCCAAGCATAGATCGGCCCTCCCGGTTTCCTCTTTCAGCAAACCTATCTCTAGCGGCGGGTCCAACTCTAGGGCTCTCCGTGGCAGGGCCGACCGGCACCCTGGGGACGACTGTCCCGGCCACTTCTGCTGGCTTATCGGTGCCCAGACCGGCTCCCCGATGACTCAACGTAGCTGAGATGGCCGAGCACAAAGTGAAAGGACTCTGCTTCAACTACGACAAGACCTTTTCCCCCGGGCACCGCTGTATGTATCTCTTTTTTCTAGAGGAACCGGAAGCCGAAGAGGCCGATTTCTTAAGGGAATAGTTCGACGAAGACGGCCGACCGTCAAACTCCGCATTAGCCATCCATGACCATAAATGAGAGATAATGCGGCTTCTCATTCAGATCCACGGGATGCTACTTCTTTGCTTAGTGGATTCAGGAAGCACTCACAACTTTGTTAGTTGCTATGCCGCGCAACGACTCGGCTTGCGCACGACACCAGGTGCAGCAAGAACGGTCCAGGTTGCAAACGAAACGAAGCTGCGTTGCTTCAGGGAGCTCAGCATATTAACATTTACAGTGGCGGACCATACCTTCGTAGCCCCCTTCATGGTCATCCCTCTAGATAATTTTGACGTTATTTTAGTCGTCTAATGGATCAAGACACTGGACGAGATCGGGTGGGACTTCCAGCATCTTACCATGCGCTTCACCTTCCAGGACCGCAACATCCTGCTATCGGGCCTCTTCAGTCACGATTATCATCCCCTCACGGTCACGGATATCCATGCCAACAACAAACCACCTCTCCAGACCCGCCTCCACAACGTCTTTCATGTCTCCTTTTTGAAGCCATTCCGTGGTCCATCACCGACGGTAGTACCAGCCTTACCCGCTGACCTCGCACCAAGCGAACTCCCGATCCCGGCGGAGATGTTTGATACTCGAATTGTTGTTGACAAATGCGAGTACTTGGTTCGCTGGAAGAAAAAAAACCGCTGACGAAGCTATATGGGTCTAACATGACACCCTCTAGCGCCTTCTGTTTCACTTAACAAAATGCCTGGAAATCGGATTTTGAAAATAAAACGAGAAAAAGTACAAGAAGTACAAATTTGATTCTGGGAAGTATTGCTGTGGAAGTCTGATCTGTAAATGATCACTTTGTTCCTTGGACCATACGATGATGATGAAGATCACTGCTTGAAGATGAACAGTTGGAAGAACTAAGTCACCAGAAAGGTATCGACGCACTTGGGCACTGATGGCGAGGCCGAATGCTTTTCTGGTTTGCTTCACTCTGTTCTGGAAGAAAAGTTGAAGAAGAATGCTCCAAAAAATCAAAGTCTCTGGGCTCTGATCTCTATGTATTCTCTCCTCTCTCTGTCTGTGTGTTATATGAGAAAAATAAGTCTATTTATAGACTTGGCTTCTTGTGCGTAAAAACTCAGCAAAAGTTCCGTCTTTACGCTAATAACTGCCACCCATGACTGAAGTCATCCTTTGCATACGTTGACACGTGTCCCATCATTTCAATAAGAATAGGATGCACGTACACATGTTCTTCGAGATGTGTGGCATGAAAGCCATGTAGGCAAACCACGTTCCAAATTGGTGAAGAAGAATAGGGCGTAAAAATAACCCAAAATACTCTGAGCGTAAAGTAGTAGACTAGGCGTAAAATAGCCCTGACATGGATTTCCTGTATAAAGTGGTTGTTAAACAACCTTGAGCATAAAAGTAACCCAAATAAACTTTATGCACACGTCAACTTTTAAGCGTAAAAACTCATACAGTCTCCATGCGTAAAAGAAGCCATACTGTGAGCGTAAAATAGCTCAGTCCACATACTAAACGACAACATTGGTCTCTGTGTAAAACAAATCCCTTCGAATTCTATGATATATGCCATCATTAAATCTTCATATCAGACTTTGCATTAAATGCAAGACTTGACAGCTTTGTCCAGCGTAAAGTGGTTAGCCTGTCTTAGGCATAAAACCACTGTCTTGACCCTGGCGTAAAACCATTGGCTTGATCCTGGCGTAAAACCATTGGCCTGTAACAATAGATCATGTTGAGTGGAATGCTTCTATCTCTTTGACTCATTCCATGAAGCACTTTTTACGCTCTTACAAGACCCCCTTCAAAGTTTTCAAATATCTTCGAAATT
Source organism: Iris pallida (assembly GCA_029216955.1). Lineage (NCBI taxonomy): Eukaryota > Viridiplantae > Streptophyta > Magnoliopsida > Asparagales > Iridaceae > Iris > Iris pallida. The sequence continues at coordinate 4,009,848 of JANAVB010021791.1, forward strand.
TGAAACAATTTGAACAGAAGCATAAAAGTCGAGATTTGACCAGTCAGCGTAAAATTCGGGAAATGGTGCTGGTCAATACTTAACCATCATAATGAATTTTCTCTCGAAAGTTTTGAATGCTTCTTCATTATCCCGAGTTTGCATTAATAATGATCAGTTTCCCATAAGGAATATGAAGAGTTGATTTGGTTATATACATAAGAAGAAATTCTTCATTCTTGCTTTTCATCCTTCTACTATCATGGCACCAAACAAAAAGATTAACAAGGAAGAGGCTCCGAGCTCCAGGGTTAATATAGAGACAGAGGTTGAGCGGGCACGCAACTTTATAGAGTGCTTTGGACTGACTCCAGCAGTCTTTGGACGTATAAATGGTGGTCCCCCAACTGCGTATGAAGGATCAGGTGATGCAGAAGCATTTCTTAATCTGATGCGTCGTTCCGGGATCCGCAACATGCACGAGTTAGGTGCCTCCCTTCGTCAGCCCAACGAAGGAGAGAAAAAATAATGTTTTATGTAGAAGTGTCGTCTATGTGTTACGACTCTTCAACTTATCTGTAGGGGCCTCCCCCCTTTTTATAAATAAAATCTTATTACTGATCTCATCTGTTGGTATATAGAATTGTTCTATATCTCCTTTAACTGCATCTATGGTTGTTCATTCCCAAGAGAAACAAAACAACACGTGGCATCTGCCTTGTGGTCACGAGCGCCTTTTTAGTAGGATCTTTCCCGAAATAGACTCACGCCAACTGTTTCTTCAACCCTTATAAATAGCTGAGTTAAAGAATGTTTTATACATTCTCATTCTCATTCTTCCGAAGATAGCTTTTTACAACTTTTCATTCTCCAACAAGAGATTGATAATGGCGATGCTTTCTGATGTCGTTCCTCTATACGCCCGGTAGCTCTTTGCAAGATCTCATTCTCCAACAAATGATGATGCTTTCCGATGCCGTCTCTCTGTACGCCCGGTCACCAGACGTTGATTCAACCACTCTTAGAGCCGAATCATCTGACCTTAATGGTAAGTTCGATTCGTAAATCGATCGTCTGCTTTTGAACTTTTTGTTGAAAATAGATGCTGATCTTTAAATGAGCGCAAATCCTTAACAGATATGGAGCATTGTACATAAAACATTGGCATAAAACCTGGCATAAAAACCTCAGGTGTAAAGCCTTGTTGCACGTGAAACATTGGCGTAAAATCTCGTAGATTAAATGCACATGAATCACTGGCATAAAAGCCTTGTTGCACGTGAAACATTGGCGTAAAACCTCATAGATTAGGTGCACATGAATCACTGGCGTAAAAAAAATGCCTTGTTGAATAAGGTGCGCGAGCATCAGTCTTTAATTGACCAGTAAGTGGCTGATGATACTTCTGTTGAAAATTTTTTCTCTGTTGTTTTCTGCAGAAGCTTGGCTGAAGAAATTTTCCAGAACCGGTATTGGCAATTTTGACGCTGTGAGGAGCATTCTTCTGACATCAACATCAGGGAGCTCATGCGCTTTTAACGCGCAAACCAGACAACTCAGAACTTTTCGTCGGATAAAAGGGTCTTCCTCAGATGGTAGGAAGAGCCTTTATACACGGAAAGTTGGATGGTGGAGTCAACTCTATCCCGAGAAATTGGGTAGTAGAGTTCCTTTTACGGCAGGACTAGGAATTGTATCCCAATGCTGGATACATTCCTATCTCCTCTGAAAGGCCGCCACTTCTCCACCAATTGTATTGGCAGCAACACGTCCTCGGGCTGCCATACTCTAGGATTCTCCTCTCGTCTGAGAGAGAAGACCAGAGTTTGATTCCTACTGTTCTGGTCGCCATTGAGGCTCAGACAGTAAGGAATTGACACCAACAACGAATCCGATGAAGAAGATCCAAAGAAGAAATAGATCTCGATTAGGTCATCGTTGTTGTATAGAATAAAAATCCAAGATGTAATAGATTTCCATTATGATTTGTAAGAAAGTCTAAGAAATATAATAGACTTTTATGATGAAATGAGAATGGAAATGACAAGTCTTCTATGCTCAATGATTTGTATCTATCCAGAGGTAATACGGACATGACAGATAATAAAATCTTGTTTTCTGTTTTTGGAGTATACAATACTATCAGAGGTACTATGGACATGACAGTATGTAAGAACTCAAAGAAAAGTAGATTAATATCTATGCAGAGGTCAAATGGACATGATAGATAGGAAATACAAACAAATTTAATATTTATTCAGAGGTCATAAAAACGTGATAAATAATAAATCCAACTTTTTATACCAACTGGTAAGATAGAAGATCAAAATTTCTCTCCGAAGAGACGAGTAATCAGCTTAACCAAACCTTGGTAGCTGGGGATTAGGAAGACATATGTCATTTGAGGATATATGCCAAAATGAATGAACGGACATATCTTTCGGGAAAAGAAAAAGGTTAATTCAATTCCATAATTAAATGGATGAATCTGATGTAATGAACGGACAGGACTTTTCGGGAATGAACTATTGTTTTCAAAAGGCTGGTTCATTAATAGATCTCTCCTATAAATAGGTGAGAACTCTTTGTAACATTTCATTCTTATTTCCACTCCTCTATCGGAAATGTCTTCCATGGGCGTGCAGCAAAAGAATGAAGTCTCCAAGAAGGTTGAGGACGTCATCGAGACGTGCCCCGTTGAGCCAATTGTGACAGGCCCAACCGAAGTAGACGAAAGTTCTTCTACTCCCAAGCCACCACAAGACATCCTTGCTTTCTTAGTAGAGCTAGGGAAAACTCTTGAAGAAGAAGCACAGAGGATGGCTGCCTGCAGGTTTTTTATGAACTCAGGCAACGATGCCTTCGAAGCATTGGCTGACTATGTATTCAATAAGGAAGACAGTGGTCCTCGTCCTTAATCCTTTATTCAGAATAAAAATAATAATAAAAGAAATTTTATTTTCATTCTGTCTCTTTTTTTTATACATAGTACTTCTTAAGAAATTTGCCATTGATTGGCATCATGAGTAAATCTCCATTGGGCTTTGATAACCGATAGGCGCCATTAGAAAACACGGTCTCAATTACATAAGGGCCTTCCCATTTCGCTTGGAATTTCCCTTTGCTTTTGTGAGTCATAATCATCGGTCTTCGAACGGCTAATACCAACTCGCCAATCTTCAATACCCTCTTTTTAACTTTACGATTGAAAGTTCGAGATATACGAGCTTGATATAGCTCAATATGCTGTTGTGCTTGAAGACGCTTCTCGTCCAATCCTTCAAGTTCTTGGAGTCGTAAGCGATCATTGTTCTCTATAGTTAGCTCATTAGCAATAGCTATTCGTAGAGATGGAATCTGGATTTCTAAGGGAAGAACAGCCTCACATCCATAAACCAATGAAAATGGTGTAAAACCAGTAGGAGTCCGGACTGTTGTTCGATAAGCCCATAAATATTCTCCAAGTTTCTTATTCCAATCACGTTTATTAGAAGAGACAAACTTTTTGAGAATTTAATGATCGTCTTATTGAAGGCTTCGGCTAAACCATTAGCAGCTGGATTATAAGCCGTAGAAGCCAGATTTTGAATTTGATTCTTATCACAGAATCGATAAAATGCCTGACTGGCAAATTGTGGACCATTGTCATGAATTATCCGTCGAGGAATCCCGAAGCGATAAATGACATGATGTTTGATGAAGCTGATCATATTAGATGTTTTCACTTCAGCAAGGGGAACTGCTTCTGCCCACTTAGAAAAGTAATCGGTTATAGCTAATATGAACCGATGTCCTTTAACAGAAGGAGGGTTAATAGGACCAATGACATCTATACCCCAAGCTTTGAAGGGCCAAGAAGCTGCTGTAGGATATAGAAATTCAGAAGGTTGGTGAATAAAGTCAGCATGAATTTGACATGCTTTATACCTTCTGGCGTAATCTACAGCATCTGCTATCATGGAAGGCCAATAATACCCCATTCTTCGAATGCGGTCCTGTAATTTCGGACCTGGTTGATGAGCACCACAGACACCATCATGAGCCTCACGGAGTGTCTGTTTGGCTTCATTTTCTGAGAGACAGCACAACAAGAGTCCATCATATGAGCGACGATATAACATATGTAAAGATGCATCATAATAGAATGGAAATGATCGTCCTTTAATTGATGCAGCTTCTTTTGGATCTTCAGGTAAAATCCCATGAACCGCGTAATCAATAAATGGAGTTCTCCAATCCCTCTGCTGAGAGCTTGACTCTGTAGTATAACTCTGTTCAATACACAAATTATTCTTGACACAAAATAAGTCTCGGTCCAGTAAAGTAATTGTATTTTGTCTCCGGATTGGAACAGCCAAGTCTGTAGCTAGGCTAGCAAGAGCATCAGCCTCCACATTCTGAGAATGTGGTACGAATTCAATGAAGAATCCTTTGAATGATAGGACCAATTCGACTACCACTTGATGATAATGGATGAGTTCAGGATTTCTGACTTCATAAGTCCCTCTAACCTGATTAACAATCAGTTGAGAGTCTCCATAGGCTTCCAGGAATTCAATATCCAATTGTTTTACGACTTGGAGACCAATCAATAGAGCATTATATTCTGCTACATTATTGGAGCATGGTTCATTGAGAGAATAGGCACGGTATATGACCATTTTGTCAGAAGAAACCAAGACGATTCCTACCCCAGAGACAATATTCCCTTTAGGTCCAACCCGTGATGCTCCGTCAAAATATAATTGCCAGATGTCATTTTTCAAAGTCATATTGCAATCCACGACTTCATTTGGAATGTCCTCATATAACTTTGATGTTTCAGGTATAGGATGAGCAGCTAAAAAATCAGCTAATGCTTGACCCTTCACTGATTTTTGAGGTATATAAACCATGTCATAAGGAGTGAGCAACATCGCCCAAGTAGCTAACCTAGAGTTAAGAATGCTCGGTTTTCTCATCAATACCCGAATGGAATTTATTCTGGAGATGACATGGATAGTCTGTCCTGTCACATAATGCCTTGTCTTTTGGACAGCAAAAACCAAGGCCAGACATTCCTTCTCTACAGGAGTATACTTGTGTTCTGCTCCGACCATCATTCGGCTAAGATAATAAATTGCTTGCTCATGCCCTATATCACTTTTTGTGCAAGAAGAGCACCAAGTGAATGATGCAAAGCTCGAACATATAGCAAAAATGGTCTTCCTATCACTGGAGGTACCAAAACAGGGGGATTTGTAAGGTATTGCTTGATGTCATTGAAGGCTTTCTGAAACGCTTCATCCCAATCAAATGATACACCCTTCTTTAATAGACGGGAGAGAGGCTGGCATCTTCTAGAGAGATTGGATATAAATCTCCTGATATACACAATGCGACCTTGGAAGCCACGTAGTTCTTTTAAATTGCGTGGAGGACGTATTTCAAGAATTGCTTTAACCTTATCAGGATCAACATGGATACCCTGAGAAGTAATGACAAATCCTAAAAACTTGCTACTAGAAACCCCTAAGAAAGACTTAGTAGGGTTCATTTTTAATTGATGTTGGCGCATCAATTCAAATACTGTCTTCAAGTCTTGAATGTGATCATCTTTTGATCGACTCTTAACAGCGATGTCATCTACATAACATTCTACTGTCTTCCGTAGATGTTCTTGAAAGACGTTGCTAATGGCCCGTTGATACATGGCACCAACATTTTTAAGACCAAACGGCATCACCGTATAGCAGTAAACCCCAAGGGGTGTACGAAAAGCAGTATGCTTCTCATCTTCTGGATGCATCTTAATTTGATTATATCCTGAGAATCCGTCCATGAAAGACATGCGTTCAAAACCGCATGTATTGTCTATCATGACATCAGTAATTGGAAGTAGAAATTCGTCTTTTGGACAAGTTGCATTAAGATCTCGAAAATCTATGCAAACTCGGACTTTTTCGTTCTTCTTCCTAACATGAACAATGTTGGCAACCCAATCGGGGTGTTGTCCTTCACGAACAAAGCCACACGTGATCAGCTTTTTGACTTCTGCTTCAATTGCATCCATCATATCTGGTCGAAAATGCCGTTGCTGTTGTTTTACCGGATTAGCATTATGAAGAATATTGAGTTTATGAGTAGCAACTTTGGGATCTAGACCTGGCATATCCTCATAACTCCATGCAAAAATATCAATACATTCTTTGATCACTTTTATCAATTCTTCCTTTTCATCTTCAGAAAGATTTTTACTGATGAATATTGGTTTGGGCGTAGTTCCATCTCCAACATCAATCTAGACAATCTCATCTTCTGTAGGTGGTTGTCGTTGTTCAAAATAAAGTTCCCATTGAGTGTCCATCTGTTGAGCCCAAGGATCGTTCTCAAATGGTTCAGATTCACCATCAGTTTGAACCATGTTTACTGAGAATATTTGTTCAGATTCATCATAATAGTCTCCTCTAACATATGAGGGGTGAGATGTATCAGAATCGATAAATTGGATTTCTTCCGAATCTGATGATTGTGAAGAGCTAGAAGAGAGTTCTTCTTGTATATCGTCATTAAACATGTAGGACGGATCATATACCAATCCATGACGAGTTTTCTGGTAAAACGGATCACCACATAATGGTAGTCGTCTACCTTTACCTTGATTGAGACCTTGCATAGTCTTTAAATCATATCCCATGTTCTGAATAATCTTGAGAGATTATTGACTATATCTGTCAATTCTGATTCTTCCTTTATCTTTATCTCCCAAATCATCTGTCTGAGCAACATGGATATTTCTAGTCAGGCCAAACACAATTTGGCGCTTGTTTTTCTTATCAGACGGAACCACGAAATAAGATTCTTCGTGACGTCTATAAGTTACACAAGCTTGCGATGAAGTGGCCACAAAAATAAGATAGGGAGAATATGTTAGAAACCTTTGAGCATAAGGTCCAACATCGACATGAGGAGGAAAAGAATTTTCCTTATTGTCAATGTATAAGGTTTCCTCTATGTCTATGTCGTCTTTATATTGATGACTTTGATTATCAGAAGATAAAGTCATTCTTTCAATAAACTTGACAGCCATATACTCGAAAAAGAAATCTTTATTGATATCAAGAAGTACAGAATGATCAATATTTACATTATTTACAATTTGACTGCTACGCTTCGGATTAATCATTAGTGGATTATCATCCGTCTTCTGCGTAGATTTGCCAAGATTGACAATCAATAGAGGTTCTGGATCATTCATAAGAAAAGTACGCCCTTTGACCTTGATCACAAGAGGTTGAACTTGGCTTTTAGCAGGAACATTCACTGATTCCTCAGATGAAGCTTGAGTTCTTCCTTTAACCTTGATCATCAAAGGTTGATTGTTTGACAGGTTGGGGTTGAATTCACCCTTTGACTTTGATATTCAAAGGTTGCTCCTCTGGCGGATCTTCGTTAATAGACTGATCTTCAGCAGATGATTGATCTTCAGCCATGTCTGATATTTCCTTTACATGTTCTTGTTTGTAGAGCCTTGAATCAGAAAAATAGGCTTCGACACCCTTGAAAGGATTGATATCAGCAAACTCAGTCTTTACAACCCCTTGGGAATCCACGTACTTGAAGTATTGGTGGAGAGTTGAAGGCACGATGTTATGCTCATGTAACCATGGTCTTCCAAGAAGGATGTTGTAGGATACGTCTGAATTAATAACATAGAATGTTGCCATATTTCGAAGATCACCAATCTGAATCTTCAGACGAATCTTTCCTAGTGGTTTGCTCTTTCCAGAGTTGAAGCAAACTATCGTAGTACTAGTGTAAGTCAGATCACTAGTAGGAATCCTCAATGGTCTTAGCATACTTTGAAGAATTATGCTAATGGAAGACCCAGGATCAATGTCAATTCTGTCAACTTCAATGGATTCAATATACCCAGTGTAGCACAAAGGCCTGTCATGCTTCTTATGCTTCAACATCATATCTTCTTATGTAAAGGTGATGTTGGGAATTGCTTCCATCACACTATGACATTGTGGGCATGACACTGGTAGATTGTCAGGAGTCTTAAGTTGAGCTAACTAGGAATCAGCTTGCAGCAAAGCTTCACTCAAAGTTTTGCGACTTTCTTTAGAAAGGCGAAGCAACTCAAAGATAGATAATCTAGCCGGAGTATTAGCTAACTGGGCTAGAATATCAAATTTATAGGGTTTCATCACCACCCCCTGACAAGATGTAGACTTCAACGGGATGTTGAAGCGTACTGTCTTCTGTTTCCCCTTTTCAACCACAGCAGGAGCAAGAGACGGTTGAGTTGATGGTGTTTCAACACTCTCTGCTTCTTTGGAGGATCCCTTATAATCTTTGTGGTACTCTTTTCTAGATCTTGTACCAGTAAAAGTTTCTTCTTCAGACACAGGAGAAGGAAGTACCATATTGTGGGATTTAGTCTTCCTTTCTTTAGCCTTTTTCTTGTGAGGATTGTTATGAGGAACCTCAGAACCCAATCCGACAGTAGATGTTTGACTTTGAATTTATAAAGGAAGTCGTATTCCTTTATCATAATTCAAACCCTCTGCCTTTTGAAAGTCATAACCCATCTTCTTCATGAGAAGGACAGATTGCTGATTGTACAAGTGAGTAGGCAGTGGACTTTCAACAGGTGATTCCATAGAGAAACAAGAAGAGATCTCTGTTACTACAGGAGAATGAGGAATAAACGTCTCTGTAGCTACGGGAGGAGAAGGATTCGGGATACGAGGAAAAATCTCTGTAGGAGCTTTTTCATACGCAACGAAGACTTGTTGTGCCCTGTAAAAGGGAACACTATTCATGGCTAGCCACTGCTGATGAGTAAGCTTGAGCTTGGCAGGAGGAGCCAGACTTGGAGGACATATATTCAATCCTCTCAGTCTATCTTCCAAAGGAAAGCCATCCCATAGATGATCCAAATCATCAGGATCTGGAATAACATGAGAAATCATGTTGCAGGTTTTGACTTTCTTACCTTTCTTGGATTTTGAAGTTTTACCTTCATCTTCCATTTCAGGTACTAAGTCAGGATGTACCCACATAATTTCACCATTCTTTAATGTTAGAGGCAACAATCCTTCATTTTCCTTCCTAGCAGGCAGGATATTCACAATCCTTCATTTACCCACATAATTACGCTCCTACACCTTCATCCCAGCTTCCAACACGAGGACGCCCTGGATTAGACGGAAGGAAGTATTGTTACGGTTCGGTTCGGACGAACCTTTACCCGTTACTCACATGGACCGACCAAGAAGAAAGACACACAAGATCCGGTTAGGGTTGCCCAGACCTAGCCGGTGGCACTACTTGGTAGTATTATTAATAACATTAGCAATAACTACTTTTCTTTTAAAGAAGATATTGCTAATATTATCTTTCCTTTTAGGAAGGATATTATTAGTAATTAATAATCAGTTTCCTTTCAAAGAAGATATTGCTAGTAAATATCTTCCCTTCTAAGGAAAGATATTATTAGTAATTAAGTAGTTTTCTTTCCAACAAATTATGGTTAACAATTGTAGCCATCCTCTATCTATATATAGAGGTGAGAATTCTCTTGAGAAAATTATCAAAGAAAACTTTAATCAAAGAAATAGGCGGTACTTCTCCCGATCTGAGAAGTGTTCGCGCCTGCCACTACCAAAATAAGTCATATTGGTGATGCGATTAGCGAAGCCGGTTAAAAATGTTGCTAATTTTGTTGTATTTAACAACGAATACTGCAGATGTCGTTGAACATCACTATCAGCGACTTTCAGCAACAATTTGCGACATGCATTATGGTTTGGAAGGCGAACGTCGCGATTTAGTCGGAGAACGTTGCTATTTTTTAAAACAATGATGTTAAGCGACTCCTCCACTAGAATGTCGCCAATATATTAGTGGACAGCGACGTTTAGCGATGTCTTTTACGGACGTCGCTAAATTATTTCATATAGGGTTGCTGACTGATCGACTTTTCATTATTTTTCCCCAAAATTTTCAGTCTCGCGCTTTCCCCAAAATTTCTCTCCCCTTCCCTCTCTCGTCTCCGGCGACCCCTGGCCTGCCTCTGACGACCACCCTCCCCTCCGGCTATCGCCCTCCTCCTCGTCGCCGTTGATCAAGTCTTCTACCGTCGACCTCTTCACCGACGCTACTCCAATCCTCCACCGTCGACATCCTCATCGCTGCTGCTCCAGTCCCCTACTGCCGACCCCCCTCGCTCTATCCCCGGCGACCCCGACCTGACCTCGACTAAGGTAGCTAACCCTAACCCTATTTTCCTTTTTCTGATATGACACAGACACATTGACATAGACATAGTGACTCGACACACACACATGCTGACATAGACACACCATATCTCCCTTTTGTTCATATGACATAGACACACTGACACGACACACACGCACTGACACAGGCACTAAGACAAATACAGACAAGTCGTATAATATGCGTATATATGTGACCCCACACACGCTGATACAAACACTGACACGATATAAAATGCTGACACAGACACTGACACGACACACACGTTATGTAATGTGTGTGTGTGTATGAATTCTTTGATTGGAAAATTTAGAATTGAAATTAGGTATATGAAATCATTTTTACGAAATTTAGAATTGAAATTAGGTATATGTTTTGTGAACTGATTTATAGAATATCCGTGCTTCCAGAGGTACTAGGTTATTAAATCCAACTTGAGGTCTTTGAATTTTAGAGGCAGAAGAAATACACATGAACAGGAACAACAATATCATTCACTAGTTCATCTATATGAGATCCTTTTGTAAACTAATAATCAACGATAAATATATAAAGTACTTCAACGCCCGACGATGCAGTTCGTGTTCTGGATCCCCAAAATTTGTCAAATTGTTCCAAATTTTGTCGGTATTGCATGCGTGTGCACACACATTTAGTGATGATTATGTAAAGTTAGGAAGTTAGATTGATACGTGAATCTGTAAGTAGTCATGATACTAATTGGGTCCATATATATATATACACTTCGTATACTTTGTATGCAGAGGGTGGATCCACACTTAAGGGTATAGAAATATATAGTTATAAAAGTTGGTATGATTGGTATAGTATCAATACATGAGTCAAGATACTAGGTATGTAGACAGGTGCTAGCTAGGTATCGCTAAGTATTTCATGGTAAGTGCTATGTAGGTAAGTGCTAGCTTGGACACTTCGAGGTCAAGTTTTTCTTGTGGGCTCACAAGAAACACATGACGAAAAAGAAATCATTATATCTTATGTTAAGTGTCTATATTAGCTTGAAATCAAGTGTCCATGTGAGCCCTTCTCTGGAAACTAAATTTACTTGTGCAAGCCTTTTGGGGCTATTAGAGTTATACCAAAAAGTCGAACAACTTAGTCTTTTATAGATTTTTTCAAAAATCCAGTATAACGTTGACAGCCTCAAAAGGATAGCATAAGTAAATTTTATTTTCAGGAAATGTCTTACAAATAACACGTAACAAAACTTAAGTGTATATCATAGTACCTAGAGTATATAGTGTAAGTATCCTAGTACACTTAATCTCAGGGTACTTTGATGAACGTGTGTATAGTTAGTGTCATGGGTATTTGAAACTGTATCCTAGTATCAAGATACAAGAGAGCATCAATATGATATTATGTATTATTGTACCTTATATCCATATGATACCCAAATACTGAGAGTTAAGGTGATATGTAGGTAAGTGCTAGCTAGGTATCTTAGATACATACATAAGTCTCTATGTCAGTCCGAAGTCAAGTGTCCGTGTCAGTTCGAAGTCAAGTAAATTTACATCTGTAAGCCTTTTTGAGGCTTTTAGAGTTCTACAGATATCAGAAAAATAGGAAAAAAGATAAAGAACGAAAGGAGTAAAAATTCAGAAAAATTACAAAGAAATAAAAATCCTAGAAAGAAAACTTATAATATTTGGCATTTTCTAGTATTTTTTTAAAATCCTGTGTAACTCAAAAAGCCTCAAAATGCTTAAAGAAGTACATTTTCTTTGAAGAGAAGGGCTGACATTGAACACGTGACGATACTCATTTAAAACTTATGGATCTATGCGTCCATTTGGACAATATACTCGAATAATGTGTATCTATCTTTACAGAATCATCTATAAATGGGTATAAATTACTATCTACGGCATCGTTCGTGGATGTACAATCGTCATCCTGATGACATGTGCGGTGTACGGGATAAATTTATACCGGGGATAGAGCAGTTCCTGCAGTTCGCCAAGGTGTTCCCTTAATACATGGATAATACCAAAATTAAGTATCCATTTATGAGATATCGCGACTTGAAATATCATCCAGAAGTGGACATGACATATCATTTGTACTAGAAAGATTATATGCCGAATTACGGCCAGTGGACCTCACACGGAGAATTTGTGCCTTTAGCATCAGAACCAGAGCCAAATTTGGAGGCGTATATGGATGTCCATGACCATGCAGATTATGACGAAGGGTGGGTGAACATGGTTTTCGATGCTGCGGGACCTAGTTTTGATCCAGACAATCATGATACGGCTGAGGAGGCACCGAATGTCGATGCTGCAAAGTTTATAGAGTTGTTGGAGAATATAAGGACTCCTTTGTTGTAACGCCCCAGAACCAGAATACTGGAGAGCGGGGGCATACATAGCCAGCTACGTATATTAAAGTGCAACCCACCTCGCTATACGGTCACGGCTGTCTAGATATATGAGGGTTTAACTACAAGCCATCAGTCACTTATGGTCATGAACAAGCCTATTGTCTCAATCTCAAGCAAGTAGTAACAGTTACAAGATGTCAGAGCACCAAATATACAATAGTAAGTCATCTCATACATTACATATTTGGATGATCATGAAGCTAGTCATACAAAATATCAAGTCTAGCAAGAGTTTCAGTCATACATGATCAACCCTAGGATTTGTCAATCATGTTACAGCCCGTAGGCAGACAGTAAGTAAAGTGCTATCGAGCTAAATACGTGTTCGTCAGCTAAACGCCTCAAAAGAATATTTTTACAATAAAGTGGAAGAACAAAAAGGAACCCACTCGTTGCCTTGGTTATGCCTGGTGGTCACCATCTGGCTGGAAGATAGGAAGATCCTCGAGAGCTGCTCCGGTATCTGGCCATGCAAAACCAGCTGGGTCAGATCCCAGAAAGAGCAAGTGCCACAAAGGAGGCTTCACTTAGGAACTAAAACCCGCAATTAGCACAAAACATAAAAGTATAATAAAAACTGAAGATATGGAAATCATGATGATATATGGTAAGATAACCATGGAACTATTCAGATAACCAACTTACAACCCTTAAACCAAACAAGGACCGGGGCTGTAACCCTTTATCTAATCGAAACTTGGTTTCTCACCAATTATCGATAAAATAAAGCACAAGTAGTCATGTCAGGTTACAATCTTATACAGGATCAGGACAAGACTAGACTGAGCTAAACTCCATTCAATCAATTACGGCCAAACAATGAGTACGGCTTGATAATTTAACTAACTAGGGTTATCACAGGCCTAGTTACTAGCAAGATGCAATGAGATCACTCCAACAGCCATAAGCCCTGCAGACCATCCAGGTTATCCAGGTCGAATATTTGCTCAAGAAGGGTACAAGACATGACAATATGCTGAAAATGTGCCCTACTCGTCGGCAGGCTACAAATCCACAAGCGCACCCAGATAACGGGATTGCCTGTAGTTGGGGAATTTCTTCATGACTACTGAGTTACTCTAGTTATTAGCCTTAGTCAATTTCAGTAGGTACCCCTGACCGTGGTACTCAGGGGCCCCCATCCTAAACATGATGTAAGACAATACTAGTTCATTTGTACAAACACAATCGTCTACGGTGTCCAGGCTAATCAATCTTGTCATGTCAGGCTAGCTGTCGCGACATCATATCAAGGTATATGTAAACCCCCTAAATCTCGACTTTAATTTTTATTTATAAATTAGGTATTTAAAATTTTTACTTGGTATTTGTACGTCGCAAAGTCGTATTACACGTCGCGTATGAAATTGTCGTAGGGGACGTCGCATATGAGTTCGCATTTTCGTATGTCTCGTCGAGTGCGAATATGTGCGAGGTACATATTTTTTTTATAAAACACTTTATTAAAGATTTTATTAATATAGAAAATTTTAGTTTTCAAAATAATATGTGATAAATATTTTTATTTCTAAAAAGAGTTATTTTGTTCGTCGTTTAAAAATAAGTAGTGATTTGAAAAATTATGGTTTATATGAAATATTTCCAAATATTTTGCGAAATGTGAAATTGCTTATAAATATATTTTGTTATTTATAAAAGCTATTTTATGATTTAATATTTAAGTAATATTTTTGATTTTTGAAATTAATTATTGTTATATTTTAATATTATGAAAAATATTTTTAGAATTTTGTTTTACTTAATATTTAAATTTTTTTTGATAATTTAAATTGGAAAAGATTTTATTGGCCTTAATTTAAATAGCTTTTAAACTAAAAATAAGTTTTATTTGTATTGAATTGGATTTTAAATCGATTTAAATTAATATGGAATCTATCCATGGTGAATTTAAATTCTTCCAATGCCTATCAAACTGGGAATTCCTACCTCCTATAAAAGGAGAGGTACTCCTCAAAAATTTTCCATCCACAAACCAGATGTGCATCGTATCCGTGCCACTTCCCATCCACTATATTTTATTTACATATACAAATACAAATATTCTCTGTGTCCGACAATTCCGGACACCACCATAACCACTGCCCCCGATTCCTCGTCGTTCCTCCGGTCCACCCACGCCACCAACTTTCTTCCCTCCTTTCCGTCGGTATCATTACCCACGATAACTTGGCCTTCCAAACTACGGTACCCTGTTCTCTGGCCACATCTGCCTCCCGTCCCGGCCACCAATGGCCAACTTTGCCACTACCGTCACCATCCACCCCTACCTACCGTCCTCCACCGCACAGCCCCAAAACCCGCCCGGCCGAACACATCGCCACCACCACCAGTCTCACCATCCCCATAACAGTATCCCAACGCCACCAAAATTAAATATCAAAACAAAACCCTAACCTGTCTGTGCCTCCGCCGGAGCGCCGTGCCCCGGCATCTCCCACCTCCAGCGTTTCCCTATGTTCCGTGTCAGCCGCCTCGCCCTCATCCAGCCTACTGCGAGCGCCGTGCCGACGTGGCGAGTCCCGACGATCAGCGCCACCGCCTCCATCCGGTGATGAGCCGCCCGTACCAGTCCGACGCAGCCGCGGCTTCGACACCCCGACGGTCGAAACCTGGGAGCGCCGCCGCACGGGCGCATCTCTTTCCGTGCGCTGATCCAACAAGACCCCGCGTCGATCGAGCCTTCCGAGCCCGACACCCAGAGCCGTATGCGCCACCGCACGCAAGGCCACACCGCATCGCTGCCTCTCCGCTCCTCCGGTGAGCCACTCGTCGCCCCCAGCATCGCTCCCCTCCGTCGTTCCTTCCGTCGTTGTCGCCACAAAGATCCCGGTCGCGACCCGCACACATCTTCCTCCACGCCTCCAGCGCGCCATCTACCGCCTTCACTAACGCCCGACTCCGCCGTTGCCTCGCCGCCACTCGCCGCAGGTGACAATCCCTCCCGCTTCTCCCTTTTCTTCTCATCTCTCACTCTCTGTAGATGAAATGGGGGGAGCAGTATAGGCTGTATAGATATTTTAGGAATTTTATATTATTATTAGTATTCTTATTATTATTAGTAATATTAATACAGTTATTATTATTATTATTATTTATTATTATTATTATTATTATTATTATTATTATTATTATTATCATGGGTTCATTAAAATCAATACTGACATTTTAATAAATATTAAACTATTTCTAAATATAGAATTGTATTAATTATGTGGTTTTTTATTAAAAAGCTAAGGTTTGATATAAAATCTATAGTTTGCCCTAATTTGATTCTCCAAATATTTACCTTTAAGGTCTTTTGACAGATAGAATATAGTTTTTTTGAGTATGAATAATATTTTTAAAATATTTATAAAGATATTTTGATTAATATAGTTTAACATTATAAATAGTTTTCAAAATGTTAAAAAAATTTCTAAAATCCTCTATAAATACTTTCTAATAAATTTCTAAAGGCATTTGACTAGGAAAATAGAATCTATAAATATCTTTCCCTTTTAGATTTGGTTGTTCTCAGTCATGACTAATCTTGCCTCCTTATTTCTTTGCGAATTCGGGCCCTTTCGCAACGACCAATGCTAT
Organism: Iris pallida; assembly: GCA_029216955.1. NCBI lineage: Eukaryota > Viridiplantae > Streptophyta > Magnoliopsida > Asparagales > Iridaceae > Iris > Iris pallida. The sequence goes on from JANAVB010021791.1 coordinate 4,026,103, forward strand.
GGACTACTCGGACTTGTCGGATCATTGCACCACACCTGTCAACACACCAGGCAAGACACCTTGTCTTTACTGTTTAATTTCTTGCTCAATATCATGCATGCTTTTTCTTTATGTTGTTCTTTCAAAACTATATATAGATGAAAATTATTATACTTTATGCAATTGGCTTAGAGTTAAGGGACCATCGTATGTTTAGTGCATCTCATAAACTGTCACGATGTGCCACGGATTGTGTGTGAGTTGTGAGTCGCATATAGATGCGGACTTGCGTGCTGACTAATCATTGGTGCATACAGGCCGTACGTTAGGATATAACTGCTAATAGATGGTGTAGAAGACTTGGCAGTTATTAAGGATTAAACAGTGTTGTGGAGACGATGCATGTATAGTATCATTGGGGGGAGGGGACAGTTATTAGCATCGGGGCTACATTTATTTTTACACACATTTTGGGCCGAGGGTGACTCTTATGAGCACTACATTCTGCCCAGGGCCGATAGTGACTCGGATGAGCGCTACTTACTTCCTCTCTTATTTACTCTGCTGAGCCTACAGCCCCTGCATAGAACGTTGTCCTCAAAGTGCATATCACATAGAATGGTTAGGAACTTCTACTCGTGCATACTTTTTTGTTGAGCTTTTATTATTCAGTTTATTGGCATGATATTATGTGTCTTGTTACGTCCCTCTGAGGACCAGGTAATCCCTCCAGGTGTTTGTTTCGTGATTTCTTGCAGGTGCTCTAGCTAAGGCCATGTCCTTCCATTCCTTCGAAGATGATCGTACTTGGTTCGTCTCGATATTTTTGCGGGTCATTTCCTTGTATACTTTCTCTCATTTTGAAAGTTGGTAGTGGACTTTGTCTCCGCCCAACAATTGTACTATAAATATTCATGTTGATTTTATACTATTATTCTTTTTATTGTGGATAGGATTTAGTTTATCTTGAATTACTACATTATACAGCTTATATATACATACGAGTCTTCATATATTGGAGTAGACTTCGTATGTATGCAGCTGGCATGATACGTATCTAGTCCTACGTATTTTGGGACTAGGGCGTTACATATTTTTGTGGTGGCCCATGCAGGTCAAGTTTGCCGTTTCAGTTACGTGACTGTACTGAACGGGCCTACATTATAGGATTAGAATCTAGGAATCTCATCCACATACTTGATCACCTTCCTTGACCTTCTTTGACTTCCATATTCCGACTCCCGTGGCTTTCCTTGATTTTTGCATCTTGCTTGAACTCTTTCTACCAACACCCTATCATCTCGTGCTTAAACATTGTTAGAAAGATGACTACACTACTATGTACTTATTAGTCAACCCTCTGGCTAGAAGGATTAAATTGACAAATAATATCCATTGAGGTTATATTTGAGTATGAAGGCATTTATTTTTCCTAGAGATATGATCTTAAGGATTAGTTAATTTCAAGTTGGTAGTAGCATATTACCGCCTTCAAAGGATAAGTTAGAATTTTATTATTACAATGTGGTATACACAAGAGGTTAACTAGATTGAGAAAACAAAATTTTTATGAATTTTGAAATTATGAAATAGTTATGATTTATTACGGATATGAAATCAATTTGAGAAATATCTTGAGTTTTTATATTGTGACGCTTGATTTACGGTTAACTTTAAGTTTGGATTGTAAAATGATAAAGTTTATCTCGAGATTATTTAAAGAGTTTAAATTATGATTTTGTAGAGGACTAGAGAGACGAAAGTTTAGAAGGGAAAGAACTTGAGGTTTTAAATTGCGCATACGATTTATAAGTTTATTAAATTTTGAAGAAATAATGGAAAAAAAAATTAAAAAAATTGTTTGGAAGATATCGACTTTGAAGGAAAAATTCAAATTTCAAATTTTGTCCTATGATCTATGCTTTATAGAGTTATTTAAATTTCGAGTTTAAAGCCTTGATTATGGATATTTAAATTTTGGTAAAAAAAGTATGTTCATTTTACGATATACAAGGACTATTTTGAGATTGATTAGAGATTTAAATTAAACTTGACAGTCTAAGATAATTGGTAATTGTGGCGGAGTATCTTGAAAATTTTATTGAGAAACTTCGAGGAGCTTAAAATTTGAAATTAGATCATATATTGGTAGAGGACCAAGAAGCAAGCAAGTCACCCTAATGGGATATAAGTATTCCTCATTAATTGCCATGATAGTTGTAGATACTCAAGTGTAGTTAAGTCATCTGCTAAACTTTGTGTAGATATCTCAATCTTGACTCACTCGACATTTTCTCAAATCTAGATCTTATTGTGACCTTCTAACCATTTGAAACTCGAGAAATGATTAGATTACTCCTTAATCATACAACATCTAAGTGGCTATCATATCTTTAGAAACTGTATTTCTAACTTATTTTACCTTGATTCACTAGAATCTGAATTATCGTTATTTCATGCTTTAACTTGGTCATTTATTTTGTGCGTTATTCATTACCTCATGAACTCCCACTTTTTATTTTAAATTCTTTTATGTCCTTTACCGTGACTTGGATATTTGGAGCACAACATTAGACTTTTCCATCAAACAAAATTCATATGCAAGACCTAGACAAGCCCACCTTCTTGTAGATATATCATGTCCCACTAAAACCCGTCTACTTGTACTCTATTTTCTTGAGATGACTTTCCAGTCAAATGGCTAAGCTATAAACCTCTACCATGACACCAATTACTTCCTGACTTTAATTAGAGATCCAACCTTGACCCAATTCTTTTGACCCGATATGTGATGATGTTCTACTTGATACCCTTTAATGCTTAATTTTGTGCCTTACCTTGATTGCTTAACTCATTATCCCATCACACTGCTAGTTTAACTCTTGTAAGTTGGGTAGAATACCTCATGACCTAACCAACATTTTTGGACCACATTGATAGGTTCACTTAGACCATAGAATTCAGTGGACCCTAACTTATCTAGTCAACCAAGACGACTGTATAGGCCCAAACTTTGGGCAAGCCTTGATTTTAAAGAACCTTGGACTGTTTAATCCCTTTATCATAGTCCCTTACTTATACTTTGACTATCTTATAATGCTAACTTAGCATAAAATTTTGCAAGCTTATTTTCTTATCAAGCTTGATCATGACATATTTTATTGGGTCGCTCCCACTAACATATTGTCTAATCAGAACCGGTGTATGATGGTCTGATCAACCTATTGCACTTGGTTCGCTTTTCTTATATCATTTACGTGGATGGGAACATAGATAAACTTGCCCTAGAGGCTCATCCGCGACTGCCTTGACAAATCTCTTTGAATCATCCAATCGCCTTTGAACCACATATTAGAATTCAAATCATCTTCCTAGGACTGTGATGGCCTTCGTCTGTTACCTATTCTGGACGGGGCATGTACTTGATTGATTGGCCAAACTATTCTCCTATGACCATGAAGTTTGTGTATACGCGGAGATAGCTAGCCACTGACCTAGCAATGTAACTTTATCCCTACCTTCAGTTCCTCGTCCTTTTCTCGACCGTAGATTCAACTTCACAACCTTCTCGGAACTCGAAAATGATTCAACACTAAACCAAGATGACTATATTCTCTCAATAGATTGCCCTTAATCTAGTCGATCCCTTGTCTCCTTATTCTATGTCGTATCATGGTTATACTTTAACCCTTAATTCTTCTTTATTTTATTGTGTTAACTAGCAATCTTCATTCAGTTTCGTAGCCGTGAGATATTTTTTGTAGACAACGAGAACATTACTTACGAATTGCATGCTTGTGTTGAACGTTATTATTTGCCTCGTTAAATAACCTGATCTTATCTTCCCTATCTTCTCAACCCTACATATTCCTAAATTTCGAGGACGATATTCTTGTAAGTTGGGTAGGATGTAAACCCCCTAAATCTCGACTTTAATTTTTATTTATAAATTGAGTATTTAAAATTTTTACTTAGTATTTGTACGTCGCAAAGTCGTATTACACGTCGCGTACGAAATTGTCGTAGGGGACGTTGCGTATGAGTTCGCATTTTCGTATGTCTCGTCGAGTGCAAATATGTGCGAGGTACATATCTTTTTTGTAAAACATTTTATTAAAGATTTTATTAATATAGAAAATTTTTAGTTTTCAAAATAATATGTGATAAATATTTTTATTTCTAAAAAGAGTTATTTTGTTCGTCGTTTAAAAATAAGTGGTGATTTGAAAATTTGTGGTTTATATGAAATCTTTCCAAATGTTTTGCGAAATATGAAATTGCTTATTAATATATTTTGTTATTTATAAAAGCTATTTTATGATTTAATATTTAAGTAATATTCTTGATTTTCGAAATTAATTATTGTTATATTTTAATATTATGAAAAAGATTTTTAGAATTTTGTTTTACTTAATATTTGAATTTTTTTTGATAATTTAAATTGGAAAAGATTTTATTGGTCTTAATTTAAATAACTTTTAAACTAAAAATAAGTTTTATTTGTATTGAATTGGATTTTAAATCGATTTAAATTAATATGGAATCTATCCATGGGAAATTTAAATTCTTCCAATCCCTATCCAACTGGGAATTCCCACCTCCTATAAAAGGAGAGGTACTCCTCCAAAAATTTTCCATCCACAAACCAGATGTGCATCGTGTCCGTGCCACTTCCCATCCACTATATTTTATTTACATATACAAATATTCTCTGTCCGACAATTCCGGACACCACCATAACCACTGCCCCCGATTCCTCGCCGTTCCTCCGGTCCACCCACGCCACCATCTTCCTTCCCTCCTTCCCGCCGGCATCATCACCCACGACAACTTGGCCTTCCAAACCACTGTACCCTGTTCTCTGGCCACATCCGTCTCCCGTCCCGGCCACCAATGGCCAACTTTGCCACCACCGTCACCATCCACCCCTATCTACCATCCTCCACCGCACAGCCCGAAAACTCGCCCGGCCGAACACCTCGCCACCACCACCAGTCTCACCATCCCCATAACAGTATCCCAACGCCACCAAAATTAAATATCAAAACAAAACCCTAACCTGTCCGCGCCTCCGCCGGAGCGTCGGGCCCTGGCATCTCCCACCTCCAGCGTTCCCTTCTGTGCCGCATCAGCCGCCTCGCCCTCATCCAACCTACTGCGAGCGCCATGCCGACATGGCGAGTCCCGACGATCATCTCTACTACCTCCCTCCGGTGATGAGTCGCCCGCACCAGTTCGATGCAGCCGCGGCGTCGACACCCCAGCGTTCGAAACATGGGAGCGCCGCCGCGCAGGCGCATCTCTTCCCGTGCGCTGAGCCGACGAGACCCCGCATCAATCGAGCCTTCCGAGCACGACGCCAAGAGCTGTGCGCACCACCGCACGCAAGGCCACACCGGATCGCCGCCTCTCCGCTACTCCGGTGAGCCAGTCGCCGCCCAGTGCCGCTCCCCTCCGGCGTTCCTTTCGCCGTCGCCGCCTCGAAGATCCCGGCCGCGACCCGCACGCGTCTTTCTCCACGCCTCCAGCGCGCCATCCACCGCTTTCACGAATGCCCGACTCCGTCGTTGCCTCACCGCCACTCGTCGCAGGTGACAATCCCTTCCGCTTCTCCCTTTTCTTCTCATCTCTCACTCTCTGTAGATGAAATGGGGGGAGCATTATAGGCTGTAAAAATATTTTAGGAATTTTATATTATTATTAGTATTCTTATTATTATTAGTAATATTAATACAGTTATTATTATTATTTATTATTATTATTATTATTATTATTATTATTATTATTATTATTATTATTATCATTATTATTATTATTAACATTGGTTCATTAAAATCAATACTGATATTTTAGTAAATATTAAACTATTTCTAAATATAGAATTGTATTAATTATGTGGTTTTTGATTTAAAAGCTAAGGTTTGATATAAAATCTATAGTTTGCCCTAATTTGATTCTCCAAATATTTACCTTGAAGGTCTTTTGACAGATAGAATATAGTTTTTTTGAGTATGAATAATATTTTTAAAATAATTATAAAGATATTTTGATTAATATAGTTTAATATTATAAATAGTTTTCAAAATGTTAAAAAAATTTCTAAAATCCTCTATAAATACTTTCTAATAAATTCCTAAAGGCATTTGACTAGAAAAATAGAATCTATAAATATATTTCCCTTTTAGATTTGGTTGTTCTCAGTCATGACTAATCTTGCCTCCTTACTTCTTCGTGAATTCGGGCCATTTCGCAACGACCAATGCTACGGACTACTCGGACTTGCCGGATTATTGCACCACACCAGATAACACACCAGGCAAGACACCTTGCCTTTACTGTTTAATTTCTTGCTCAATATCATGCATGCTTTTTCTTTATGTTGTTCTTTCAAAACTATATATAGATACAAATTATTATACTTTATGCAATTGGCTTAGAGTTAAGGGACCACCGTATGTTTAGTGCATCTCATAAACTGTCACGATGTGCCACGGATTGTGTGTGAGTTGTGAGTCGCATATAGATGCGGACTTGCGTGCTGACTGATCATTGGTGCGTACAGGCCGTACGTTAGGATATAACTGCTAATAGATGGTATAGAAGACTTGGCAGTTATTAAAGATTAAACAGTTTCGTGGAGACAATGCATGTATAGTATCATTGGGGGAGGGGACAGTTATTACCGTAGGGGCTACATTTATTTTTACACATATTTTGGGCCGAGGGTGACTCTTATGAGCACTACCTTCTGCCCAGGGCCGATAGTGACTCGGATGAGCGCTACATACTGCCACTCTTATTTACTCTGCTGAGCCTATAGCCCCCGCGTAGAATATTGTCCTCAAAGTGCATATCACATAGAATGGTTAGGAACCTTTACTTGTGCATACTTTTTTGTTGAGCTTTTATTATTCAGTTTATTGGCATGATATTATGTGTCTTGTTATGTCCCTCTGAGGACCTGGTGATCCCTCCAGGTGTGTGTTTCATGATTTCTTGCAGGTGCTCTAGCTAAGGCCATGCCCTTCCATTCCTTCGAAGATGATCGCACTTGGTTCGTCTCGATATTTTCGCGGGTCATGTCCTTGTATACTTTCTCTCATTTTGAAAGTTGGTAGTGGACTTTGTCTCCGCCCAACGATTGTACAAAAAATATTCATGTTGATTTTATACTATTATTCTTTTCATTGTGGATGGGATTTAGTTTGTCTTGGATTACTACATTATACAGCTTATGTATACATATGAGTCTTCATATATTGGAGTAGACTTCGTATGTATGCAACTGGCATGATACGTATCAAGTCCTACGTATTTTGGGACTGGGGTATTACAGTATATCATGTCAGGATTACTTATCAAGAGTGCGCCACGGCAGGCCACTATCATGTCATGTTACTTGTCAAGAGTGCACCACTACGGGTCACTATCGTGTTCAGGGAACATATGCAAAATTTATATGATTGAAGCATTCTATCAAGGGACCCAAGTTATACAGAGGGTCATAAGACATGAGAATAATTATGACATTCCAATATAATACAAAGGGTGCAAGGCTACGGGAAAAGGCCATACAGCAAGGGAGAGGGTCTCATGCGGCTCGGGGTACACAGGCCCATGCGACAAGGTGAATAAGAGTCTTATGCGGCAAGGGAGGAACGGGTCATATGCGACAGCGAGAAGGAGGGGGCTCATGCGGCTCGGAAAAGCATAGCCTTATGCGGTTGAGAGGAGTTAGGGTCTCATGCGGTTAAGAGGATGCGGCTCATGCGGCTGAAGGGACCCAAGCTCATGCGGCTAAGGAGCAGGGCCTTATGCGGCGAAGAAGAACATGGGTTTCATGTGGCTGAGGGGGAACGGGTCATATATGGCAGCGGGGTATCAGGGGCATGCGGCTCGGAAAGGCAGACTCATGCGGCTAAGTCAAGCTTTGCGGCTCGGGGAAGCATTATATGCATATGCGGCAGGGAATAAATGAGTTGATGCGGCTATGAGTCGAGGATAACTATGCGGCCAAGGCCAATCCAAGCCATGCGGCTGAGAGCCATGCGGCCAGGAGCGCTTCTACGGCTCGGGCCATGCGGCCAGGAAGACTTGCCGCATGAAAAGCCATGCGGCTAAGACTGCCATACGACCGGAGAACTGTTCTTCTTCTCCACTTTTCCGAGAAGAAGAACCATGGAATTCATGGCTTCCAAGCTCCACAAAACCTTCATTCAAGGTCAGAATCCAGACTTCCATAGGTCAAAATAGGGCAGAAAGAAATTTTTTACCACATGGAACCATCAAAACTTGAAAATAACAAGGTTAGATAGATCAAAACCCAATAAATCCAAAAATGCTACAAGCTTAGATGTACATGAAATGAACCATAAAAATAAAAAATGCTAAGTACTGAAATATCATAAGATCTCGTGGAGAATACAATAGAACAACAAAAACTGAGTTCCTCCATGAAGCAAGCTGCACTTGCCTAAGCCTCTCACTCTGGTAGGTGGAGAGTAATGGTGAGGAAGAAGAAGAGTTAAAAAAGAAGAAAATAAGAAGAGAGAGTGTGTGGGCGGCTAATAAAGGAAGAGAGGGGTGGTAGGTGGGGTTGGTCCTTGTCACCCCCAGTTTTCAGAAACAGGGGTATTTTTGTCATTTTATATTTTTGAATATTTTTAAATTTTAATTTATTATTTATGAAATTATTTTGGGGTTAAAATTTATTTTATTATTTATGATATTGTTTTGGGGTTATTTGAGTCCGGGTTTGAATTTCAACTCAATCCGACTTGAAACGGGGACCCGGGGGGTAGTTTAACTCTAGTGGGACCCACACACTAGTTTGACATGGCCCACATGATATTAATTTTAGTCCACATAATATTAATTTTAGTTAGTAGTTAGACCAATTATTTACGGATAGGTTTAGTTTAATTAGAGACATAAAACTAGACTAAATTGACCTCAACCTTTAACCCATTCCTAATTTAAATCAAATAGATTAGTGGAGGGCATTTTGGACATTCAAATAGGGGACACCTCACCCATTTTGGGCAGCCACTTATGGGGGGGATAAGGAGTGAGTCACTCCTTCATTCATTTGTTTTCATCCACTTTCTCTCTCTTGTTCTTCCCCAAATTAATTTAGATATGAACCTCCATTGATTTCATCTCCAAATCAACCCCTTCTTCCACCAAATCTTCTTTATTTCTCTTCTACTCCATGGTTAGAAGGTGCTAGCCAAGTTTGGGAGGATTCGGAGCTCGTTCGTGTCCTTTTAGAATCTCTACGTGTCGGTGTCGTATCGGAAGGCTTTTCATTTGATTCTCTCTCTCGGAAGGAATAATCTCTCCTCTAATCCATTCCTTCATACATATAGAAATATTTTGAACCCATAGGAATGACCCCCATTGTTATATCTCCATTTGTGTCCATTTTGTGTCCATTTGCAGGTCATAGGAGTGTCCTTTGTGTTGTGGTTGTGTCCATGTGGGAAAACCCCAAATTTGGACACACTATGTGTTGTTGTTATGTATGAATGAATTATTACATGTTTAATCTCATATTTTCGTATTGGAGATGTGTTCTATAGTGTCTCATATATATATTAGTGAAGAGAGTGAGTTCTTGATATATTATGTTATATACTTGTGTTTCTTTTGTCTCAAACTACCTAAATTCGTCATAATTTTTTCCATATTTTTAGTAGCTAGAGCAACTTAAAAATACCATAACTTTTAGCTCATAACTCCAATTAACCTTCCGTTTTTTTAAAAGAAGCGTATCGAAGTTAGATTTCCAAATATATATTTTAATAAGCCAAATTCTTTATGAAACTTTCTGTAAAATTATTTGAGTGTCAGCTGTACGAAAGACGAACGCGTTTCGATGTTTTTACTATTCCGGGAGCTTCCGGACACGAAAATACGATCCGTTTAAAGTTTCGAAAAGCTAACACAATGATATATAACATACTTTAATCCAAGAATTTAGTGAATGTCCAAATGGTACAGTATTGGTTTTAAGTAGAAGAGTGATTATACGATATATGTATTTTGTGTAACCTATGAGCCTATGTATAGTATGGATATTAAATGAATATAAAGTATGTAATGCATTATATGTTAGATGAATGAAATAATATATATGATATATATTCTCTTTACATTAATGTATATATGGTTGAATGCAAGCATGTAGGAATGCAATTAATATAATGCATATAAGCAATGCATGAATAAAAGAATGATATACAATATATGCATAAAAGTATATAATGAATGCTAGATATGAATGCAAGATATATATGTAATGATAGATATGAATGCATAATGTATAAATATTATAATGCAATATATAATGATAACATGTATGGTAATATAGAGTATATGATGCAAGCATGAATGAATGGAGGAAATACATGTATATAGGTAATATAGAATATAATATATGAATGCAAGCATACAAGATAATGTATTGTATCCATATATGATGTATTCAACTTGAATATAATGTAATATATGAAAGAAATGAATGATAATATATAACATGATATGTAAGGTAATACAAGGTATAAAATGTATGATGTGTGCATGTTTGTATGTCTCTATGTTAATGTATGAAATGATATGAATATACAATGTATGCATATGTATAAAACATATAGGTAATGCATAGATGCATGAATGAAATAAATATTTGCAATATGTTAATATAAATACAAGTATCTAATATGCATGAATGTAAGTATAATATAATACAAGTATACATGTATGTATCATGTAAATGTAATATACATGATATGTATGTATGCATGTATAAAAGGTAAGTATGTATGTATGTATTTCTATAAACTGAGTTAACCTATAACCTTTTACACACATGCATTCATACACCCTTTGACATCATGTATCCCATGTCACATACACCTACCTATCACTAAATTTTAGAACATTAACACATATCCTTTCACACACATGCCAAACACACACATACTCACTTACTCTTTTACCTCTCTTTCTCTCTCTCTATATATATATGTATGTGCCTATATATAGCTTTCCTATATATATCTATGTATATGAATATGTGAATGTGAATAATATATATACATTATATGACTAAGTTTGTGTGCCTTGTTAGCTTATGGTTTAGTTTTGTGCTTGGATTAGCAAGTGACTTAGGCTATGAGTTAGTAGCTATCTTGGATACTTGATTTGCATATACTTAGTTTGTTTAGACCTACAATAACTTGTTTGACCTAATTTAGACTTGTTAGACCTAGTTTAACCATAGTTGACCTAGGTTTGACTTTCAGGGTTGACCAAGTTGACCAAGAGTTGACTTTGGTCTAGATTGACCTAGAATCATGTAGAATGCATAATAGAACTTCATATTGCCATTTAGGACTTGTTATGACTTATGCTCTTCTGATTAGGAGCCAGACACCTCTCCTTGGACATTATATTTACTTTGGACATTCAGACACCAGGCGAGTACATTCTCTGATCATTTCATATCCTGCTTAGAATTATTTTCTGCATTAAATTACTTTACTTGTACTGTCACGTTGGTCACACGAATTGGTACTATACGGATCCCTTCTTGAGATAATATCCTTAGGGAGCATCGGGTACTACATATTCTGTACGTTTCACTTACATGACGTATCACTATGCTTCACAGGTTCTTTGATCACTTGTGACATATACTCTTATGATCACAGAGTCTCCTAGAATCCCTATTTTTGGGACTACTATGTACCACCCTTCGGGGGCTTACCACCCTTCGGGGGCTTACTACCCTTCGGGGACTGTTACATAGAATCATAACATAACCTGATTGGATCCTTGTGTATTGATTGGGGGTACGGTGGAGTAGAAATAGACATGTGAATACTATCCAAGTAGTGTAGCATCAGAATCTCTTCCATAGTGTAGCATCAGAATCTCATATGCCATTTACATGTCTATATTGTACTCTGACTCACTAGCCACTGTTAGTCATTATTTATAGTAGATATTTCTATTACAGCTCTCTCTCTGTTTACATACTGCATTTCTTTCAGTACCTGTATCTTACTTTACTGCATGATTATATTTTCTAACCTGCTATGAATTGTTGAGATGTATTGTGCTCGCTCCTGTTCTGACTGGACCTGTTGATAAATTTTACAGATGGCCTGGGATTGCCTGCCAGTCTAGAGGAGACACAGTAGAGGTTGTTTAGATAGTTATTTTATTTTGTCTGGAGTTGTATTTACTTTGTGGATTACTGTATTTAAGTGTTGAGATGTATTTCTGGGTTTATGTATCTTAGATACTTAGACTTCTATCTCCTGTATCTCTTTTGGATTTTATATTTTATCTATCTTTATCATGCTCTACCTTAGATGTGATTGAGACTGTATCTGATATGTTACCCCCATTCGGGGAGTATAAACTGCTTAGCATTATTTTGTTAGATGATGTGACCTAGGACAACGTTCTACCATCGACACTGCGGCGTAGGCTAGGCATTGTTACGTTCTCGTGCCCTTACTCTAGGGTGCGGGTCGTGACACGTTTTTAGTGGTGGCCCATGCAGGTCGAGTTTATGTAGTGGTATTCGAACTAGAGTACCACTACAGCCTGCAGTAGGAATATGATATATTTTTGAAGATACTCAATCACAATTAGGATCCCTTGAGAGATTCCTGGGACGACCCTTGAGAATCTTATTTTAACTTCGATTTGAAAACTCTTCTTCCCTCGATTTGATTTATCTTTACTTTCTACTAGTGAATTTGAGTTTGTATTTATTGATTTTGGGGATGATTGTTGAATTTTGAATCTTGATTTTAGCAGTTGTATCCGAGTTTGTATTTATATAATTTGATGGATTTTGTTCATTTTTGAATCTTGATGTTCGTTAATAAATTTGATTTTTGGGTATTCATTGTTGATTTAATTTAATTTTTGTCAAGATGAAATTATATGGGCTAGGTCATCTAAGTTATGGAATCTTGTCTTCTATAGTCACATTAGCCAGCATGGTGAGGACATATAGTCTGACTTTGGATATATTTCTCCGGTGTGGGAATTTAAGGTTTTCGCAACCAAGCTAGCGACATCGCAAAAATGTTAAATACCATGATTCTAGAGATGTGTGCATAAGTCAAGGACTCTGTGATTATCGTAGCCTTGCTTACTAGTATGATGAGGATTTAGAGTACCATGATTTTGGATAGATGCATATGATTATCAGTTTGTACCTTAAATATTTTCGAACATGTTTTTGCTACTTTTGTTTCAGCCATTCAAAAAAAAAAGAATTATTGTTGTTTTGTTTTATTTTGTTTCTCATTGTTTACTTAGGAGTAGCTTGTGTAACTTCTTATCATGAAATTCTTCTTAATACAATGAATCGATAATTTTGCTAGACGTTATCTTGGATTTGATAAATTAGCTCTGGGTTTCAAAATGGTTCTTCTTTAAACAGATAAGCAAAACAGATTTTATCGTTATTTCTTTCTTGCTATTATTCTTGTATTAGATAATAATAAAACTGTCTTGATTACGTCAATCACCTGCTTTGTAACCTTGGTAGGAATCTAATTGTTGGACTTAACGTAGAATTAAATTTTTATACTGGGACATGAGAATATATATATAAATGTATATAGTGGACACCTTGCCTGACACGTATGCATGCTACACTTGATTTCCCACCTAGCTAAATACATATTAATATGTTGTTAATGTTAAAATTTTCAAAATTCCACTATTTCTGGTTTTCTGCTTTTTCAGTTTAAATTCATAATTCAAATATAAATTTCATGATAATAGTTTTGTTTACATCACTGCACATGTATGTTATACATAGGGTTTCAATTCAAAAAAAATGTGTTGGTTGAGTTTTGTGTTTGAATTTGTCAAATCTAAGACTGTGTACATATTAACCCTTAATACTGGATTTTAAATGTTAGTTCAAATTGATTGTTTTAAATGTAATATTTAGAGCTGTGTATATTGTTGTTGTAGGAATATAAATTTAGGTTCCATATTCTTTCATGTTATGTTGTGATAAACATTGAGTTGGTTTTGCCGTTCAAATTTCTCCAAAATCCTGAAAACTGAATACATGTTAACATTTTTACATTGATTTCAAATGTTTAGTTCAATTTCAGATTTAATATGTAATATTGAACTGTATGCGTAGATAAGTGTATGGATAGCATGTTAGGGTTTCATTTATATCATGTTAGGATGTATTGGGAGCATTGAGATTGGTTGTGATGTTTCAAACTCCTAAATTTTGAAATTGCATTATGTTAATATTGTACTGCTTAAAATGATAGCTCATTTCAGATTTTGTATGTAAATGCTGAACTGAAACTGGATTTAACCTTTCAATACTAAGCTATACCCTGTACAAGGACACACACACCCTAACTTAATATACACTGTCATGTAACCTAACCCTTCCTCTCTATGTTATGATTATATATCTAGATAGATATATATAGAGCTTAGGCATACATGTTATAATATATATAGATACATAACTAAATCTCTACCTCTTTATATATATATATATATATATATATATATATATATATATATGTATATGGTTAGCCATGCATGTTATGAGTAAAGGAGTTGTGTATTGTAGATTGCTTAACCAATATGCCATGATTAGTGTAACTTGATAGTTATTGTTTGAAACCCAAATCCTCCTATATACTTTCATGTATATTCACATACACACGCCTATTATCTAACCATATGAACATGTCCACATACACCCATATATATAGGAACCACATAACTTGTACATAATGCTAGCTTTTTCCTCTCTAACGCTATATATATAAATATATTGTGATTGGATTTTCATGCAATTGGCTTTCATTCTTTAACTTTTGATTTTGATTTTCTTGAATAGTATCCCTTATTAGATAAATGGTAGTTAACTTTATTTTATTTTGATAAGTACCAGTTTTCATATAGGATGGTAGACTCCCTTACAGTCTTGATGATAGTTATTTCTGTATCTTTTCTAGTTTAGCACCCTAGATTGCTTGTGTGATTTGATACCCTATGACCGTTTTGGTTTAGCATGATTAGTATACCTAGATGAGACTTTCACTAGCAACGTATGCTATGACCCTGTATGTCATCCTTTTAAATCGCATGATTTGTTTTAATCTTGGACTTTGATTGTACGGGTTTGACCTAGAGGGAGTATGAACATTTTAATTTCGAGGACTAATTTTTTCTAAGGTGGGTAGACTTGTAACACCCAGTTTTCTAAAATGAGGGTAATTTTGAAATTTTATAATTTTAATCATTTATTGATTTGACATTTAAATCATGATATGATTTTTGGTAATTTTTAAATCATTTTAAAACTATTTAAAATCATGACTTGTGATTTTGATGTTTTGCTAGTGAAACCCTAGAGACTGTTTGACCTAGAGCCTAACCATGTGATTAGGATATTTTAATATCATTTCTGGCCTAAGGATATTTTGCATTTGACCTCTTTAAATTATTTTGATATTTATTGCGTTGGTGATTGTTGATTTTGACATTTGATAGGTGTGATTTTGTGATGGTTTTGTGTCCGTAGCGGACACGTATCAGTTTTTATTTACAAATGTTTGATGTGCCTCAAAGAGATTTTTTTTTTATTGCTGATTTTTTGAAAAGTATTTGAATGAGATTGTTTTCTTCATGTGTTTCCTGTGATTGCTTTGTTTTAATTTCGAGGACGAATTTTTTTAAGGTGGATAGATTTGTCACCCCCAGTTTTCAGAAACAGAGGTATTTTTGTCATTTTATATTTTGAATATTTTTAAAATTTATTTTATTATTTATGATATTATTTTGGGGTTGAAATTTATTTTATTATTTATGATATTGTTTTGGGGTTATTTGAGTCGGGTTTGAATTTCAACTCAATCCGACGTGAAACGGGGACCCGGGGGGATAGTTTGACTCTAGTGGGACACACACACTATTTAGACATGGCCCACATGATATTAAATTTAGTCCACATGATATTAATTTTAGTTAGTAGTTAGACCAATTATTTACGGATAGGTTTAGTTTAATTAGAGACTTAAAACTAGACTAAATTGACCTCAAACTTTAACCCATTCCTAATTTAAATCAAATAGATTAGTGAGGGTATTTTGGACATTCAAATAGGGGACACCTCACCCTTTTTGGGCAGCCACTTATGGGGGGGATAAGGAGTGAGTCACTCCTTCATTCATTTGTGTTCATCTACTTTCTCTCTCTTGTTCTTCCCCAAATTAATTTAGAGATGAACCTCCATTGATTTCATCTCCAAATCAACCCCTTCTTCCACCAAATCTTCTTTATTTCTCTTCTACTCCATGGTTAGAGGGTGCTAGCCAAGTTTGGGAGGATTCGGAGCTCGTTCGTGTCCTTTTGGAATCTCTACGTGTCGGTGCCGTATCGGAAGGCTTTTCCTTAGAATCTCTCTCCCGGAAGGTATAATCTCTCCTCTAATCCATTCCTACATGCATATAGAAATATTTTGAACCCATAGGAATGACCCCCATGGTTGTATCTCCATTTGTGTCCATTTCGTGTCCATTTGGAGGTCATAGGAGTGTCCTTTGTGTTGTGGTTGTGTCCATGTGGGAAAACCCCAAATTTGGACACACTATGTGTTGTTGTTATGTATGAATGAATTATTACATGTTTAATCTCATATTTTTGTATTGGAGATGTGTTCTATAGTGTCTCATATATATATATTAGTGTAGAGAGTGAGTTCTTGATATATTATGTTATATACTTGTGTTTCTTTTGTCTCAAACTACCTAAATTTGTCATAATTTTTTATCCACATGTTTAGTAGCTAGAGCAACTTAGAAATACCATAACTTTTAGCTCATAACTCCAATTAACCTCCCTTTTTTTAAAAGAAGCATATCGAAGTAAGCTTTCCAAATATATATTTTAATAAGCCAAATTCGTTCTGAAACTTTCTGTAAAATTATTTGAGTGTCAGCTGTATGAAAGACGAACGTGTTTCGGTGTTTTTGCAATTCCGGGAGCTTCCGGACACGAAAATGCGATCCGTTTAAAGTTTTGGAAAGCTGACACAAAGATATATAACATACTTTAATCCTAGAATTTAATGAATGTCCAATTGGTACAGTATTGGTTTTAAGTAGAAGAGTGATTATACGATAAATGTATTTTGTGTAACCTATGAGCCTATGTAGTATGGATATTAAATGAATATAGAGTATGTAATGCATGATATGTTAGATGAATGAAATACTATCACTACAAAAAAATATGGTTTCTGTGACACGTAAAGTTGTCACAGGAGTTATGAAACTCGTCACAACACATCTTCTGTGACGAGTACAGTGACAACATACATTCGTAGCATATACCTCCGTAGCTAAAAGCATAAGTGACGACTAAAAGACGTTGTCACAGAAAATTATCTACTGTGACAAGAATACGTTGTCACTGATAGTATACTTTCTGTGACAACAAATGTGTCACTAAAAATGTTATAAGTGACGCACAGTATTGTCACAAATAGCATTTTATTGTAATTAAAAATAAATATATATATTTTTGAAAATAAAAATAAAAATTATTTCTGTGACGACGTTTGATATCACAAAAAAAAATAGTAACACATTTATTGTTGTCACAATAAACATATGTGTTTAGTGACATGTACATGTCATCATTGTAAACACTTGCAGTAACACTTTTATTGTTGTCATGGTATACTTATAATTCTTCCAAAAACGTCATTAATAGGTAGAATTTCTGCTACGTTTTATTTTCAAAACGTTATGGATATTTATGTAAAACCGTTATGAATAGTTAATATGGTTTAGAAGTCAGGACATTTTGAAAGCGTTATGAATAGATGATCTGTATATGGTCATTGTATCACGTTTATAACGCTCTATACTGCATGTTGTACATTCCAAACGCTGCTCAATTCAATTCGAAAACAACCACTTTGATCCATATTCACAACAAAATATTGAAATATAATATAAAGTACCATTCTCCATTTCATTGTCTCAAAATAGGGTACATCAACATCTCACAGATATAGAGTACTTTAGCTAGCTATATTTCATTGTCTCAAAATAGAGTACTTTAGCTACTATTATACATTTCATTGTTGCGAGCAGCTCTGCTTCCGCCCATTCCTCCCATTCCGCCCATGCCTTCAAATAACGACTCGAATATATCGAATGGATTACTGAAATCCTGAAAGACGTGTTTTCCAGATATATTAGATTGCATTAAATATGAGGGTAATGAACCAATTAAGGACAATGAGTTCAAATTATATTCATAGATACTGAGATAGTTGAAGGAAAAAATGGACTTACTTGCTCTGAAAGAAAGTGTGCAGAAACTGAATTCAAAGAATATAAACTGAGCTTATAATCCCTTTGCATGGCCTGTGCACAAATATGATGCACATCAGAAGGGATACGTATGCGAAGAGATACTTACACGAACAAAAAAATATTATATCCAATTATAATTTCAGGATCAATCTCACGAATGAAATCCTGCATAATTGTATTGCATCAGTGATGAAATTCATCCTTAAAGATAAATCAGTTACCAAAAGATATGCACAACTGATAATACTCAGTAAACTCAAAAAGAAAGCACAGGAGAGCAAATTTTTAACTAACACAATGAAACATAAACCTTGAGTTATCACATGATTGTTGTCTTCAATATGAACCTAGGTCCTTGAGCAGCTACTGAGGATAGTGCTTCCACGATTTACACAGCAGGTTTGCTCAACATCTTGAATTATTTGAATGAGACACAATGCAAATGACAAAACAAGACTTGGATGATTCTTGTGTTCTCTGGTTTTATTATTCTTGTTCTCTAAATTCGTATCTTTCGGATAAAGTTTGTCAATTGATACCCGATACTCTTTTCTATAGAAAAGGTGCTGATTCTTCTCATTAATATTCATGCAGCTTGTTAAGGATTACAAGGCATGGGCATCGGGGAACACCTCAAGGCAACCACTGGGGAGAGGCGAAATATAAGGAAGCTAAGAAACTGCAGTTGGTGATAATAGAAATAACGTAGTCCAACGGCTATGCCACTTTGTTTAAAATGTCGATGTTTGTAATTAGATTGTTCGATATATGCCTTGAAGTAAGCTAGTCAAACTCATTGTTCACCAAGGATGTAGAACAATGCAACTGTAGTTATCATGGTAATTATGTTTGTGTATGGTTATAATGACGGTATCAGAATTCTGTTAAAATAAGCGGATTCAATTGTCTTGAGCTTGACTGATTTATTGTTGTTGTTTTTTCTGTTTTTTGTTAATTTGTAAAGTTTTGGCCAACCATTTTCACTGAGTATGAACTGTTTTCTAAATCGATTATATTTAATGCTTAGCATTTGAATGTTAAATTGATTTTCGATTCGCAGAACGATTGCTATCTGCGTTTGCATACCCAAATATATTCTCTTACATATTCCGCAAGCCAAATAGGCTTGGTAGTGGATATTTTTGAAGAAGTACGGAATGTTTATTAAATTTGCAAATCCGATATCCATATGTATATCATAACTGCCTCAAATGTTCTCATCTATTCCGTGAGTAAATCTTTGGTTGTACCTGCAGATCTTTATTTCTTATTCCACTTGACTGAACTTAATCTTCAGGTTCTTACTTGTGTTCTACATGAATCCATTCCAAACCTAGCCCATTGGTGACCCTATATGAACTTAGGACCGTCGTTATGTGTACTGCAGTCTTGTATCCAACTAACTTTTATCTGACTCCGCGTTTGAATTTAGGGTATCAAAGGTAAATCCCGTTTTATTAAATGGTAAAGTTTGGTCCATAAGAATACCGTTTGGTACGCGATAGTATGTTTAGACCTTGAATTCTATACCGGCTTAGAGGTTAAGTCCTGACATGTTCAATTAAAAAGTTTTGATCTTGAATTTAGTTTCATTTTTTTCCATTAAACCGTGAACATGAGTACAATGGTAACAACCAACACATGCTCAAAATAAGAAATAAGGGTATAATAGGAAAAATAAAACCAAAAATAAAAATTCAGATTCTAAACTTTCCAATTGAACATGTCATGACTTAAATTCTAAACTTCTAAACTGGTATAAAATTCAGAGTCTAAATGCTAATTAATCCTATAAAAATTTGTTATTCTCATCTATGTTATGGTTGTACTAACTTAGTCGACGTATATGAATCTGACTTGCATATCCTTATTGACTAAATGGTTCACTTAATCAACTTATTCACGTTAAAACTGATACGTAGTTTCCTTCAATTTAAGGATAGAACTTTAATATTCTTTTGGGTAGGAACTAAACAAGTAACATAATTCAAACTTCGTTCAATGTGATTCTTATAACATTATATTTGGATTTTAGCATCAATTGGATCTATTGGTGAAAAAGGAAAAGAAAGAACTATTCTTCATACATCCAACAGCATTCACGAATGTCATCCGACACATTAATCCCATGTCTTATATTTAGAAAAATGATTACCAAAATATATTAACCTATAGGTCCCTTGACAAATAAAGCATTACATGTTGATTCAAAAAAGTTAATTACCACCAATATGAACATTTCATTCAAAATGACAATTTATACAGTAAATATATCTTGCAGTCTGCACATGATGTATTTAATATATGAAATAAGAAGAATATCCATTTTAACAGGTTACGAGATCAAATTAACAGGTCACAAGATCAAAATTATCAATGTTGTCGTCTTTCTGAGAGTAATTTTACTCTTCTCTATATGTTTTGCCTTCATTTTTTGTTCTTTCCAATAGAAGTCCAGTTAAGCATGAAAAGATGGAGAAGACCTCTTATCTCCAGCATGGAACCACACCATCTTCTCATGGGTTAGCAAAAAGTTCTTCTTGTACTGTTAAGCATCTTGAAATACAGATTTTTGTTTCATCTTCAGAGTTAGAGATGATAATATTAGTCCAAAACAGGCTTACTATTGTGCAGAACTATATGATCCTCAATGTGCAGGTGTATTAGGTGTACAAGAAAACTAATTATTCGTGGACAATAAAATTAACATTAATATCCACAAATAGATGTCTTCATGAAAATATTGATAAGAATGAATCGTGTTGAGGAAAAAAGACATACATGGACAAATACCAGCAGCATCATACAAGGGGCCAGGTTGAAGTTTACGTTGAGCAAAAAGATCTAATATTTACTGAAGAATACCAATAGCAGTGTATCTAAGGAAACATAGGCAAAGAAATTGTAAAATATTTTATGTTTATCATAACAAGAAAGTGAATAATTTTCTGGCATAAGGCAATGCACCTGAGGGTTGCAAGATGTCAAACATGACAGATCAAAATCGATCAAAGACACATGCCCATCTCTTTGGAGCAATATATTTTCTGGCTTCAGGTCTCTATAAGTTATACCTACAAAAGGTAAGAAGAATGTAATCAATGACAGAATTTCATTATACTAAAATATATGGTCATTCAATGTGCTACATAGACAATATACTCAGTAAGGAAATTTGTTTTCAGGAATAATTGAATATGGATAAACCAGCTGTACAACATCGTGAACCGTAACAACTTAATGAGTCGCCTAACAAAACATAGATTCAGATATTTCACAAGCATAAAACTCAGGTTCAACAAAAATGAAGTGTGAAGGACAAGTGAGCTTATTGCTTATTCGATGAGCAATATATACTGAGTAACGAAAGAAATATCAAATAGAGATCACACAAAATTAAACCAGAAGAGGATAACAAGAAGAATCATTGCAGAAAGTAAATAGTTAACTTATCCGGATGTGGAATCAATAATCATATCAATAATTAATTAAAACTGGTATGCGAATTTTCTCCCTTCCTCTTTTCATCTAGTTTTATTACTATTATTACCTTCTTATAATTTATTGAGCCTGCTTTTGTTAGGATAAAAAATAGTAGTATATATACCTCAGGTGATATGGGAGAAATGTTTTCAAAGTCATGTCAAAGACAACATTATTTTTAGATTAACATCAAATAATCTTTTTCAAATGATCAACTGATATGAGAGACCAACTCCAACTCCAATCCAGATAAGAGGCGACCCTCTACAGATATTTTAAATGATCAATGATACCAAATATCTTCTGAAAACCAGCATTGACATGTACATCAAAACAGTCATATCTAATGGCATAAAGCAAAATTCACAAAATATATGGGCTTACATATATGATGGTGGGGGTGGTACAGGGGCAGTACTAATTGAAGAGGTCTCATTCCTGCCTGAAGATGAAATGCTTGCAAAATTGGGCACCTCTGTTTTCTTCAAAACTGTTATTCATACAAATGGTGCTACATAAAATAATCAAGCTTAAATGCAAGTTTGTCAGCTTCATTCAGGGTAACCTATCAAAAAATTGGCGAGCTTATTTAAGCTTAATTATTGAACGCAAATTTGATGTTGTATCTCAGTTGGTGATGATAAATTTTAGGATAAACACTTTATTGTTGTTGCCTTTTGCCTAAAATGAATTGCCAACAACATTAAGTTTGGAGCAATTTATATCACATCCTACAAAGAACAAAAGCATACCATTTGCATTTGGAGCAATTTGCATCTTTCAAAACAAGGATATTAAGTTACTATATAAGAAGGTCAATGAAAAGATCTATACATAACATAATGAGATACGGCAAGAAAAAATTCAATTTATATCACATCCTACATAGAACAAATGCATACCAAGAACTCAAATGCTTGAATCATCAAGTAGAAGCAGTTACATAGTTTCTGCTACTCGCGTGCTAATGTGAGTCGCTGTGTCAGGAAAGAGCTTTGCTAGACCAAAATCACCAATTTCTGGAATAAGGTCTCTGTCAAGTAAAACATTGCTAGCCTTAATATCTCGATGGACAATACGTGGTTCTGCTTCCTCGTGGAGAAATGAAATACCACGAGTTGTACCAATACATATAGATGCTTTTTTGGACCAATCCAAGCTGATTTGTATTTTCTTGGGTCCTGAAGTGGCAGATGGTTGATATCCGGTTAATATGAAAATTTACTGCAAACTACTATGTAGCTTGTGTTCTACAAAACACAATCTAACTGATACCAAATAAGGCGATGGCTAGACTATTATTCTCCAGATGCTCATAGATCAGCATCCGATTATTGCCTCAACACAACATCCGATAAGTTGAACAAGGTTAGAATGCCTAACATTGGATATTGTATCGATCTCAGTTAGAAACTCTTTTCTTCCTTGTTTTGATTCAGTAGAGAGTGATTTTATAGCAACAAGGGTTCCATCCCTCAGTGTTCCCTGCATATGCAAC
The DNA here is from genome assembly GCA_029216955.1 of Iris pallida. Classification (NCBI taxonomy): domain Eukaryota; kingdom Viridiplantae; phylum Streptophyta; class Magnoliopsida; order Asparagales; family Iridaceae; genus Iris; species Iris pallida. Next base: position 4,049,467 of record JANAVB010021791.1, read on the forward strand.
AGCAAAGATAGCTAACAAGTCAAAGATTGATGAATGGAACCACAGTAGAATTGAGACAAAATGAAAATATGTCATCACACCTTATATACAACTCCAAAGCCACCGCGGCCTACTTTGTTGTCCGGGTGGAAGTTCCTAGTTGCTGACTTCAGCTGATTATAAGAAAATACCCTCACATTCTTCAGAGCTGAATATAGATCAGCATCCGCACTACCAAAGGTGAGAAGAAAAGTATCACCCCAAAGAATCCTCATTTAGATCAGCCGAGTATAAATTGACTTGGAATGAATAAAAAGGTGAGAAGAAAAGTGTCACTCCAAAGAATCATCATTGAGATCTACATGGAGTATTCCCATTATACAAGGTTTAAGTACATCCCATTCCATCCTCCGAAAAGAAAATAGTAAAAGATTCAGTAGCCAACCTCCAAAGCGCAGAGCTACATATATTTCTTGATAGGAAAACCAATGATATAAAAACTTCTGCATTGACTACTTTCCGACCATTCTTGAAAGAAGTTATAACACATCATCCAATCCTCCGCAAAGTGCTACTATACACCAGAAAACAAGACTAGGAACATGTACATGGTGCATTTCTCTCCCAGAATAAAATTTTGACTATGTTTTCTGCTTATCCAAGCAGATCTCCTGGTTCGGTAGTTTCAGAATGCAACGCATTATGGATAAACCATCTCACATCCAAATCATCATACATGGTCAAGTAATTTAATGTATATCTCAATTTCAACTTCAGCACAGTAAGCATCTTGCTTTTAAAGTTTTCACAACCTTTGTACTATCCAGGTGTATAGAAGAATCTGATGTTCTTTTTTCTTAAAATTTAAAATATACAGTACTGGAGTTGTAGAAAAGTAAGAATCAAAGGAAGAAAAAAAAGAAAAACAGGGGAATAGTTTGCCTACAAAATGTTCTGGCAACCACCAAAGAGAAAGAATTTAGAAAGAAGAAAGGCCAAGCCGGCTCAAAAAACGCAAACACAATCAGAGATTCTCAAACCACTCTAGTGCTTCTGAATTAGGACCTTTAATGATTTGATATTTTCCTAATATCCAAAACCTCGCTAGGAATGGTGTGATTTGAATGAAAAGTCTAGAGACCATATACCAGAGACATGAAATAGTGTGATTTTTATTATATCTGTGTATTTATCTTACAGATATGATGAACACATGGTTAATCATGGGTCAAGATTATCATCCTAAAGAAAAGAGGAGTGTAGTTTCTAAAGTTTAAATAATAAATATAAGTGTGGAGAAAAACTTTGGAAGCTAAGGGTTTTAATATTAATAAGACCTACGAGGAAAAGGTGATCTAGAGGGTCTTGAAGCTGTTGACGAGGAGCTCCTGGGAGAGGCGGATGGTCATGGAGGAGGCATAGGTGATCCAGAGGGGGACGTCCTGGATGGCGGCGTGCCTACCGGGTCGCGGTAGGAGGAGTCGGTCACCACGTAGATCTGCCCGTCGCGCCCGTCGACGGCGTTGCGGCCGAAGCCGATGCCGTACCCGGCGAGGGCACGGCGGTCACTGGAGGAGGAGGAGCAGCACCAGCAGTCATCAATGGTCACGACGGGCCTGCTTGGAGCTGGTAGAGGCCATTGGGTGAAGCCCTAGGTGTATTGGAGAGATTGGGGTCGGTTTGTCAAATTTGGGAGGAGCGATTCAGAAAATTTGGAATTTGGGAGGAGCGATTTTAAATTTTGGAAGAAAATTTTGGTAGGGCTGGAAATTTATGCTGGCTTGAAAAAATTTCATTGCTAAAACTAAATAACAAAATATATAAAAGTATTATTTTAGTAACAAAGTTTATGTCATTGTAATTAGTCTACTAGTTTCGACCGGTCGAATATGTCCTCGTAAATGATAATACCTTTTTTCGAGAAAGAATTATTCCGATCTAAAATAGTATTGGAACCAACAAATCCCGTCAATTGTTGAAAAATTCGACCAAAAATGGGTCTTTTTTGAGTGCTCTTTATACGTCAGAATTAGTATGGACTTTTATGAGAGATTTTCGATGGAACGATTTATTTTGTCGTAACTGCTACTTTTTTTTAGAACCCTCGTAAAAGTTTGTCACAAATGAGAGTTTTTTTTGGTATGGTCAAATCCGGTTACAATTTAATATTAATGTCAAAATAGTATCAAAATCAGAATATTTTGTTTATTTAACTTTTTAAATTACTTTAAGTTTTTGTTACAAGAAATAAATATCTTCTTTGTGACTAATACTTTTGTGTGACAAACAATTATTTGGTAACTAAAAGAAACTTTTAAGTGACAAGAATAAAATTTTAATCTTGTGGCTAATACTTTTATGTGACAATAATATTTTCTTGTAACTATAAAAAATCCATTAAGTGACAAGTATTTTCACTTGTCACACATAAGTTGTATTTGACATAAGTCTAAAATTTAAATTTTATTTCAGTGACAACATTAAGTGACGACCAATAAAAATATGGTCACTAAATGATTTAATTGTGTGACGGAAAAAAACAATTGTCACAGAATCAAATTATGAGTGACAACAAAAATTATTTGTCACAAAACTATCCCTTTTAGTGACAAGTTTGCCACTTGTCACAAATTACTTGTCACGGAAACCTACATTTCTTGTAGTGTATATATATGATATATATTCTCTTTACATTAATGTATATATATGGTTGAATGCAAGCATGTAGGAATGCAATTAATATAATGCATATAAGCAATGCATGAATAAAAGAATGATATACAATGTATGCATGAAAGTATATAATGAATGCTAGATATGAATGCAAGATATATATGTAATGATAGATATGAATGCATAATGTATAAATATTATAATGCAATATATAATGATAACATGTATGGTAATGTAGAGTATATGATGCAAGCATGAATGAATGGAGAAAATACATGTATATAGGTAATATAGAATGTAATATATGAATGCAAGCATGCAAGATAATGTATTGTATCCATATATGATGTATTCAACTTGAAGATAATGTTATATATGAAAGGAATGAATGATAATATATAACATGATATGTAAGGTAATGCACGGTATGGAATATATGATGTGTGCATGTTTGTATGTCTCTATGTTAATGTATGAAATGATATGAATATACAATGTATGCATATGTATAAAACATGTAGGTAATGCATAGATGCATGAATGAAATAAATATTTGCAATATGTTAATATAAATACAAGTATCTAATATGCATGAATGTAAGTATAATATAATACAAATATACATGTATGTATCATGTAAATGTATTATACTTATGGAACTGGGAATTCCCAGGACCCTTCCTTTGGTGTGCGTATTGATCGATAGAAAGTGAAACAGATCTAATACGTGTTCTAACCCTTCATAAGCGGAAACTAGGGTTCACGAATTATACCTGCAGCGGAAAGGAGACAAGTAATTTCTGGCAATCTCGAGCGAACGACCCCAAGATCTTCTGCACGTATTCCTTCCTCGAGTTGGACGTCGTGTGGGCGACGATCTCCCAACCTTTTTTTCTCTTTGGCAGCACTCTCTTTCTCTCCTTACGTGAATCACAAATTTAGAGAAAATTTTAGATTTTTGATCAGTAATGTGGCGGCCAGAGAATAGAGGATATATATAGGCTACGGCAGGGACCATGAGGAGAAATTAGGGTTAGGTCTCCTAACGAATCTGGATATCCCGTGTTCAGTCCGAACACACAATCCAGGCCCTTTAACAATAGCTCGGTCCACTAATGAGCTATTGTTGCACTACCTCCCTAATCCCAAATTATTTTTGTGGGCTCCTTTTATTATATGCTCGTTTGGCTCCCCATGTTAAGATATCGTATGTCCGTCGATCAAATTAAGTTACTGACAACTATATTGATTCGACATCTTTTATCCTTAAGTAGTACCGCTCAACTTTATTTGTCATGTCGGATATAATCTACATGCAGGGTTTACATGACAATCCTTATGAGCTCCTTAAGAGGACATCATCAACCTGATGTATCGGGACATGGATTTCATTTATAATCAACAACCCATCATACATACAATGTTATTACCCAATTCATAGAGGTTGTTGATCCATAATGAATCTCACTCTTTTATGAGTCAAAGTAATGCACATTGTATATACATGTCCGTTATTATATCCGAATTAAGAGTACAAGCATCCATAATAACAGAGGTGTTTGTTCTCTTATGTAGTCAGTATAAAGAGAACAACCTCAAGTGGTCCTGTTCAATACACACAAAGTGTACTAGTATAAACCTATAGTCAAGATAGACTAATACCAGATTACACTACAACCTTTCCAATAGTTTGTCCAAGTCCATCTAGGTTGTGAACTATTTATATATTCCATAGGAAACTGATAATATGATCTTCTGTGTGACACCACATACCTTATTATCTACAATATAGAATATCAGACATTTGCATTAACACTTGCAACAAATACAAAATACAAATATTTGCCCATATGATTCTCATTCAAAATTTAAGGAAATAAGGTTACTACAAAAGTGATGCTTTTAGTATATAACCCTAACAATCTCCCACTTATACTCAAAGCATTTTTTTTCAATATACTGCTACAAATCTCCCACTTATACTTAAAGCCATGCTGCTACACATCTGACTCCCATTCCCTCAATATGACTGTCAAAAGCCTTAGCTGGTAAGCTCTTTGTAAAGGGATCAGCTAGGTTGTCGGCTGATGCTATCTTGATCACAGCAACTTTTCTTTTCTTTACAAAATCTCGTATCAGGTGGTACTTGCACTCAATGTGTTTGCCTGTCTTATGGGCTCGTGGTTCCTTCGAGTTTGCAACTGTACCACTATTATCACAATAAAGTATAATAGACTTAGGCAAACTAGGTACCACATCCAAGTCCAACAGAAAGTTTCTGAGCCAAACCGCTTCTTTGACTGCCTCAGAGGCTGCCACATACTCGGCTTCTATGGTGGAATCAGCAATACATTTTTGCTTGATACTCCTCCACACAATGGTTCCACCTCCCAAAGTAAACACATAACCTGAGGTAGATTTCCTGGAATCCCTATCTGACTGAAAATCTGAGTCTGTATACCCCAAGGGAACTAAACTATCTGTCTGGTAAACTAGCATATACTCTTTAGACCTTTTCAGGTACTTCAAAATATGCTTTACGGCAGTCCGGTGCTCTTGTCCTAGGTTAGATTGATATCTGCTGACCATGCCTACGGCAAAGCAGATGTCTGGTCTCGTACATAGCATTGCATACATTAAGCTTCCTACTGCTGAAGCATAAGGAACTGCCTTCATATTTTCTATCTCTTTAGGTGTCCTCGGACACTGCTCCTTTGATAAAGCAATTCCATGTCTAAAAGGTAAGAAGCCTTTCTTAGAATTTTGTATATTAAAACGAGTTAGTACAATATCGATATAGGAAGCTTGGGATAAGCCCAACTTCTTTTTCCTGCGATCTCGTAGAACTTTGATCCCAAGGATGTGACCTACTTCTCCCAAGTCCTTCATATCAAACTGTTTGGATAACCATACCCTTACATCAGATAATACCTTCACATTGTTTCCAATGAGCAAGATGTCATCCACATAAAGTACTAGGAACACCACCACGTTTCCGTCACACTTTCTGTATACACATGATTTATCCTGACATTGATCAAATCCATAGGATTTTATCACCTGATCAAAACAGATGTTCCAAGATCTAGAAGCTTGCTTAAGTCCATAAATGGACTTTTTGAGCTTATAAACAAGATGCTCCTGGCCCTTTTCAATGAACCCGTCTGGTTGCTTCATATAGATGTCTTCCTCAAGACTTCCATTAAGGAAAGTTGTCTTGACATCCATTTGCCAAATCTCATAATCGAGATGAGCTGCAATAGATAAAAGAATCCGAATAGACTTAAGCATGGCTACAGGAGAAAAGGTTTCCTCATAATCGATACCCTTTCTTTGAGTAAAACCTTTTGCTACAAGCCGAGCTTTAAAGGTTTCAACCTTACCGTCTGATCCTCTTTTTCTCTTATAGACCCACTTGCATCCAATGGCTTTTACACCAACGGGTGGTTCTACAAGCTCCCAGACCTGATTAGAATCCATAGATTCTATTTCAGATATCATTACTTTTTGCCAAGACTCTGCATCTTTATCTTGGAGTGCTTCATTGTAGGTACAGGGATCATAATTTTGTTCCTCAGGGACGAAGTCTGACGACTCTCCCAAGAACATATATCTATCAGGTTGTATCACAACCCTCCCACTACGACGAGGCACTATCGGTTGTGGTGTAACATTTGTGACACGTTGTGCAGTTATTTGTGGTTCATCCTCTTGTACTGTTGGTACTGATTTACTTGGTGTCTCACGTCTCAGTTCTTCTAGAACAACTCTACTTGTGGGTTTATGGTTCATCACATAGTCTTCCTCTAAGAATCGGGCATTGGTGCTAACAATAACCTTCTGATCCTTAGGACTATAAAATAAACCTCCTTTCGTTCCTCTTGGATAGCCTACAAACAAGCGTACGTCTGTACGAGATTCCAACTTATCTGCTTTCCCATTCAGCATATATGCTGGACTACCCCAAATGCGAACATGTTTCAGACTAGGCTTACGCCCAATCCACAGCTCTGTGGGAGTAAGAGGTACTGACTTAGAAGGAACCAAGTTCAAAATATAAGCTGCAGTCTCTAAGGCATATCCCCAAAACGAATCTGGCAAATCCGAATAACTCATCATTGATCTAACCATCTCCATAAGAGTTCTATTCCTTCTTTCGGCTACACCATTCTGTTGGGGCATTCCAGGTGCAGTCAATTGGGATGCAATCCCAGCCTCTGATAAATAATCCCTAAACTCTCCAAAGAGGTACTCACCACCACGATCTGATCGTAATGACTTGATACATTTTCTATGACGTTTCTCCATTTCAGCCTTGTACTCTTTGAATTTCTCAAAGCACTCAGACTTACGGCGCATCAAATAAATGTATCCATACCTTGAATAATCGTCAATAAATGTGACAAAATATTCAAAGCCACCTCTAGCTTGGATAGTCATGGGTCCACACAAATCAGAATGAACCAATTCCAACACATCTTTGGCCCTATACCCCTTTGCCGTAAAAGGCCTTTTGGTCATTTTACCTTCCAAGCAGGATTCACAGACTGGTAGTGCCTCCACTTCCAATGAACTCAAAGGTCCATCTTCAACCAGTCTTTGAATCCTTCTTAGGTTAATATGCCCCAATCGTAAGTGCCAAAGATATGTTTGGTTCATACAAGAAGGTTCTTTTCTCTTATTTAAGTTAGATGACATATTATTCATTTCCATAAGTTGTATTGTGGGCGAAATAGGATTAATGACATACAAATTATCAACCAATGCACCAGAACAGATAAAATGTTTATTCTTTCTAATAACAATATTATCATTAAAATAAACTGAATATCCATCCTTAACTAACATAGAAACAGAAACTAAATTCCTTCTAAGTGAAGGTGCATAAAGACAATCTCTCAATGTCAAAGACTTATTTCTACCAAAAGATAAAGTAACATCTCCAAATGCAACGACCGATACTTTTGTAGCATCACCCATGAAGAAGCATATCTCTCCATCACTGAGCTGTCTGGTTTTCTGGAACCCCTGTAATGTATTACAGACATGATTAGTGGCTCCTGTATCTACACACCAGGTGCCGGTAGATAACACCGCTAAACATGTTTCAACTACTAGTAAATTAGATATACCTTCTTTGTTCCCTTGTTTGAGAAGTGGACAATTAGTCTTCCAATGTCCTGACCCTTTGCACTTGAAACATTTGCCTTTCGGCTTTTTCACCGCGCCTTGAGGTCCCATGCCCTTCTTTGCTGAGTTTGCTTGTTTCTGAATGTTATTCTTCTTCTTACCGCCTTTTGGCTTAGAAGTAGAAGCCTTTTCAGAAACCAAAATATGACCACTCTGCCTAAAGAGAGATTCAGCATCCTGTAGCTCTTTTGCAAGTTCTGCCAAACTATACAACCTTTTGTTCATGTTGTAATTAAGGCAAAAATTGTCAAAACTTTTAGGCAGAGTCCCGAGAATGATATCGACCAGGGTTTCTCCATCGATTTCAGCTCCAAGGATCTCCATCTCATTCCGATGACCCATCATCTTGAGAACATGATCCCTTAATGGTGTGCCCTCAGCCATTTTTGTATTCATCAAATATTTCATAGCAAACTGCCTAGCTGCTCTACTCTGATGTCCGAAGAGTTCCTTGAGGTTATACATCATGTCATAAGCTGTGGCCATGGCCTGATGCTGATGTTGCAGTACATTTGACATAGATGCCAGAATGTAACACCGTGCCATCTCATCTGCCTTTTTCCACTTCTTATAAGCCTCTTTGACCTCTTCATCAGAGTTAGCATCAGGCTTAGGTAGGCATTCCTCAACAAGTACATATTTGTACTCCTCAGCAGTCAGAACAATGTCCAAATTACGTTTCCAGTCAATATAATTAGGTTCAGTAAGTTTATTTTCTTTAAGAATCACCATAAATGGACTGAAAGAACCTATTTTTGAAATCCTGAGAATCACATAAATAAAATTATGTAGGGCAAAAAAACTTTTTGAATTAACTAAATATTGATTCCCTCAAAACAATAATAAGAAATTCACCAACACCTTGAACACCATGAATTTAGCATGCCACGATAGTGTGGACGTATACAAATTCAACTTTGTTCAAGTAGATTTTTCTTATTAATTTTACTATCATGTCAATATAACTTTATGACAAATAAAATTAATATGCTGGTCTTGCTCTGTTCATACAAATAATAGCAGTGACTCCGATGGGGAGGATACCATTATTTGTATCTAAGTGTATACCATTACTTAATACTAAGTCCATTACCTTGTAATGAGTTCCTTCAGATGGAGAAGTGAACACATACTAGGTAACTTTCTACAATTATCCCTATGGAAGTTTGTACTGGTGATCCATAATTATACTCATCCGATATGGAGGAAAGTACTAAAGCCAACACGCAAGTATAATTACATCACCTACAAACCAGTAATGGAGACCATAGGATTTATACTAAATAAAAATCTTCTTCCACTTAGTTATTTAACAATGAGGGTTTTTCTACTAGTTGATATTATGTCCATGTTGTCCATTATTAATGTAGGCTTGGTTTTTCAAAAAAAACAACCACACAATAATAAACATACATAATTAGAAAAAGCAAAATGACAAAAATAAGAGAAAATATTCAAGTATTACGGTCATCTTTGCTGCTCCGTCCTCAACTATCCGAATCCAAAATCTGGTGCTGCGCAGATCTATACGGGGTTCGACCTTCATCGAAAATCATCTGTCGATTCCTTCATCGAAAATCTTCTGTCGGCCTCTGGATTGCTCAAAACCAGCATCTCGTCCGGCATCAGAAACAGCCACCACCACCATCACGATTGATCAAAAATAATTAAAATTACATCAATCCTATGCCTCCCGAAGGAGTTCACATATAATCTAGATTGAAAAATTAAATTAATAAGCACGATCAACCATCGTGATTTTAATTACATCCACAACAACAACATCTACGACATGTCCGTGGTTTAAACAACACAATCAAAAAACATGCATTGGACCATAATAGTTGGATCTAAGATGCCTGCAAAACCGAGTTAGAACAGATCTACATCTACCGACAATTACATAGCGCAAGTTTTATTGGACAATATGGACGTATCAATCAATACGTAGATCCAAAGTGGGTCTGATACCAATTGATGGAACTAGGGATTCCCAGGACCCTTCCTTTAGTGTGCGTATTAATCGATAGAAAGTTAAACAGATCTAATACGTGTTCTAACCCTTCATAGGTGGAAACTAGGGTTCACAAATTATACCTGCGACGGAAAGAAGACAAGTAATTCCTGGCAATCTCGAGCGAACGACCCCAAGATCTTTTGCATGTATTCCTTCCTCGAGTTGGACGTCGTGTGGGCGACGATCTCCCAACCTTTTCTTCTCCTTGGCAGCACTCTCTTTCTCTCCTTACGTGAATCACGAATTTAGAGAAAATTTCAGATTTTTGATCAGTAATCTGGCGGCCAGAGAATAGAGGATATATATAGGCTACGACAGGGACCATGAGGAGAAATTAGGGTTAGGTCTCCTAACGAATCTGGATATCCCGTGTTCAGCCCGAACACACAATCCAGGCCCATTAACAATAGCTCGGTCCACTAATGAGCTATTGTTACACTACCTTCCTAATCCCAAATTATGTTTGTGGGCTCCTTTTATTATATGCTCGTTTGGCTCCCCATGTTAAGATATCGTATGTCCGTCGATCAAATTAAGTTACTGACAACTATATTGATTCGACATCTTTTATCCTTAAGTAGTACCGCTCAACTTTATTTGTCATGTCGGATATAATCTACCTGCAGGGTTTACATGACAATCCTTATGAGCTCCTTAAGAGGATATCATCAACCCGATGTATCGGGACATGGATTCCATTTATAATCAACAGCCCATCATACATACAATGTTATTACCCAATTCATAGAGGTTGTTGATCCATAATGAATCTCACTCTTTTATGAGTCAAAGTAATGCACATTGTATATACATGTCCGTTATTATATCCGGATTAAGAGTACAAGCATACATAATAATAGAGGTATTTGTTCTCTTATGTAGTCAGTATAAAGAGAACAACCTCAAGTGGTCCTGTTCAATACACACAAAGTGTACTAGTGTAAACCTATAGTCAAGATAGACTAATACCAGATTACACTACAACCTTTCCAATAGATTGTCCAAGTCCATCTAGGTTGTGAACTATTTATATACTCCATAAAAAACTGATAATATGATCTTCTGTGTGACACCACACACCATACTATCTACAGTATAGAATATCAGACATTTGCATTAACACTTGCAACAAATACAATATGCAAACATTTGCCCATATGATTCTCATTCAAAATTTAAGGAAATAAGGTTACTACAAAAGTGATGCTTTTAGTATATAACCCTAACATTATACATGATATGTATGTATGCATGTATAAAAGGTAAGTATGTATGTATGTATTTCTATAAACTGAGTTAACCTATAACCTTTTACACATATGCATTCATACACCCTTTGACATCATGTATCCCATGTCACATACACCTACCTATCACTAAATTTTAGAACATTAACACATATCCTTTCACACACATGCCAAACACACACATACTCACTTACTCTTTTACCTCTCTTTCTCTCTCTATATATATATATATATGTATGTGCCTATATATATAGCTTTCCTATATATATCTATGTATATGAATATGTGAATGTGAATAATATATATACATTATATGACTATGTTTGTGTGGCTTGTTAGCTTATGGTTTAGTTTTGTGCTTGGTTTAGCAAGTGACTTAGGCTATGAGTTAGTAGCTATCTTGGATACTTGATTTGCATATACTTAGTTTGTTTAGACCTACAATAACTTGTTTGACCTAATTTAGACTTGTTAGACCTAGTTTGACCATAGTTGACCTAGGTTTGACTTTCAGGGTTGCCGAAGTTGACCAAGAGTTGACTTTGGTCTAGATTGACCTAGAATCATGTAGAATGCATAATAGAACTTCATATTGCCATTTTGGACTTGTTGTGACTTGTGCTGTTCTAATTAGGAGCCAGATACCTCTCTTCGGATATTATACTTACTTTGACCATTCAGACACCAGGCGAGTACATTCTCTGATGATTTCATATCCTGCTTAGAATTATTTCTTGCATTAAATTACTTTACTTGTACTGTCACGTTGGTCACACGGATTGGTACTATACGGATCCCTTCTTGAGATGTTATCCTTAGGGAACATCGGGTACTACATGTTCTGTGCATTTCACTTACATGACGTATCACTATGCTTCACAGGTTCTTTGATCACTTGTGACATATACTCTTATGATCACAAAGTCTCCTAGAATTCCCATTTTTGGGACTACTATGTACCACCCTTCGGGGGCTTACCACCCTTCGGGGGCTGTTACATGGAATCATAACATAACCTGATTGGATCCTTGTATATTGATTGGAGGTACGGGGGAGTAGAAATAGACATGTGAATACTATCCAAGTAGTGTAGCATCAGAATCTCTTCCATAGTGTAGCCTCATAATCTCCTATGCCATTTATATGTCTATATTGTACTCTGACTCACTTGCCACTGTTAGTCTTTATTTATAGTAGATATTTCTATTACAGCTCTCTCTCTGTTTACATACTGTATTTCTTTCAGTACCTGTATCTTACTTTACTGCATGATTATATTTTCTAACCTGCTATGAACTGTTGAGATGTATTATGCTCACTCCTGTCCTGACTGGACCTGTTGATAAATTTTACAGATGGCCTGGGATTGCCTGCTAGCCTAGAGGAGACACAGTAGAGGTTGTTTAGATAGTTATTTCATTTTGTCTGGAGTTGTATTTACTTTGTGGATTACTGTATTTAAGTGTTGAGATGTATTTCTGGGTTTATGTATCTTAGACACTTAGACTTCTATCTTCTGTATCTCTTTTGGATTTCATGTTTTATCTATCTTTATCATGCTCTACCTTAGATGTGATTGAGACTGTATCTGCTATGTCACCCCCATTCGGGGAGTATAAACTGCTTAGCATTATTTTGTTAGATGATGTGACCTAGGACAGCGTTCTACCGCCGACACTGCGGCATAGGCTGGGCTTTGTTACGTTCTCGTGCCCCTACTCTAGAGTGCGGGTCGTGACAATCCTCATAAAAAACCAAGCCAAGCCGAACCAAGCAAACCGAACTGAACCAAAATGAAATGCCAAGATAAACCATACAATGAGATAAGCAATGAATTAAAATCGTACACGTATACCAATATACGTAATACAAACTATGGTCGTTACAACTCTACCTACCTTAAAAGAATTCTGTCCTCAAAATTTAATTAAGAGGCTAGAGAGGCAAGGACATGGTTTAAGTGGTAGCCCATGCAGGTCTTGTAAATCAAGATATGTGAGGGTTTACCGAATAGATGTCTCAATCAGCACTCGTCCTTGATCTCTGCTCGTATCCTCTAAATCCCTAAAATCGTGACCTGATCACATGCTTGTATCTTTTATCTGTCCTGGTCCTTCCTTATTGTTCCCTTTGTCGTCTTCTTCCGCGGCATTATTCCTGGTCCTATCAATCGGCAAGGTGGAGCACCTCCCGTGGACCAGCAGCAACCTAGAGATCAGGCCCAGCATTCAGGAGTAGCCTCCAGAGTCATATCTACTGAGGGTCAAGAGCCACCGGTTCAGCCCGTCCAGCCTGCAGAACCTGATGATGGAACCTTGGTGTGTCTCATCAGGACATTACTAGCTTCTCAGGACCATCGAGGAGATGCCTTGCACCAGACAGTAACAGATGCTCTGACCAGAGGAGGTCATCAAGGTAACAGTACGGCCAACAGCTTCAAGCGCTTGAACTCTCCCTTCTTCGATGGCAGCAAAGATGCTATTGTTGCTGATGTATGGCTTCAGGACACCGAGGTCATTCTAGAAGCAGCCAGGACTCCAGAAGATGAGAAGGTGGCTGTGGTGCGCCTGCAGTTATTGGATCTGGCCCGCAGTTGGTGGGCGGCGCAGGCTGTTGGATTAGTGGCACCTATTGCTTGGACATAATTTCGTGAGAGATTCTAGACCAAGTACTTCGATGCTGTAGCTCGGTATGATCTACAAACGAGGTTCACCAAACTGAAGCAGATAGGTAGGACGGTCGACGGATATGCTGTCGAGTTTTCGAGACTTAGTCGGTTTGCACTCACCTTGGTTGCGACCGAGATCGATAGAGCCCAACGATTCCAGTAGGGACTCTATCTGGAGATTTTATTGGCAGTAGAGCAGTTTGAGCATCCGACTTTTGATGCAGTATTGAGAGCAGCCAGGAGGCATGAGTATACCTCCCAGAGGATCGTGGATAGGACCGGGGGTCGGAAGCGATCCTATAGCCAGATGAATCAGTCTTCAGCACCAGCCCCGGCAGCTAGGGCTTTGACCATTGGAGCTCCGAGGTAGGCGGCCTCAGTGACGTCGGTTCAACATTCGACCCCAACGTACCCTCTACAGCAGAAGCAGAAGCACTCTTCCGTATTGGGATGTTCACATTACGGAAAGCCAGGACAAGTGGTGGCAAAATATCGCAGAACGCAGGGATTGTGCCTGGCCTGTGGAGCAGCAGATCACAAGATAGGATCCTGCCCGAATAGGGGTAGTTCATCATCGTCCAATCTTACTAGTCCTTCGGTGAGAGGACCAACACCAGTCCAGCAGCAGCAGTATCATCCTCAGAGGCCATTGCCGCCTCAGGCCCTGGCCTTCCAGCAGCAATACCCCCAGCAGTATGCACAAGCCCAAGCACTGAGTCAGAGCAGGCAGCAAGGATTTCAGCAGAAGGGACCCGCACCCAGAGGACTTGGTCAGGCAATGGTGATGACCGTAGAAGAAGGATTGGCACCACGTGAGGTAGTGACAGGTACTATTCTCGTCAACTCCTTTCCAACAATAGGGTTATTTGATTTTGGTGTATCGCATTCATTTATGTCTGTACGATTCGTGACACGGATAGGACTGGAGCCCGAGTCATTATCAGTAAGGCTCAAAATACTTACTGGTAATGGTCATGTGGGAGTAAATAGAGTGTTTTCCTCGTAAAGGATCGTAGTTAGCGGTAGAGAGTTTCCCGCTAGATTGATAAAGTTTTCGATGGCCGACTATGATGTGGTCTTAGGGATGGATTGGTTGAGGAACCAGTATGCTAGGATAGACTGCCATGTTAGCAGGGTTGTTTTTAGAATTCCAGGCGAGCCAGAGTTTTCCTTTTCTCGAGGCCTAGTTGAACCTTCTCCTCCAGTATTGCGGATGGCAGTAGCAGTAGTGCAGTTGCCCCGGATAGTCTAGGAGTTTCTAGATGTTTTCCCAGAAGAGCTTCCAGGAATGTTGCCAGAGCGAGAGATCGAGTTTACTATCAACTTGATCCCAGGGACAGCTCCAGTGTCAGAGAGAGTCTACAAGATGGCGCCGTCAGAGTTAGAGATATTGTACAAGATGATTGAAGAACTCGGGACCAAGAGATTCATTCGTGCTAATGGATCGCCTTGGGGAGCCCCGTTGCTTCTTGTAAAAAAGAAGGATGGTACGTCCAGGTTATGTGTAGATTATCCTACCTTGAACTCAGTGACAATCAAGAACAGATACCCTCTCCCGAGGATAGATGACTTGTTTGATCAACTCAAAGGGGCAGCAGTATTCTCGAAGATTGACTTGCGGTCAGGATACCATCATATCAGAGTCAGAGTGTAGGACATCCCGAAGACAGCTTTCAGATCTAGGTATGGGTATTAAGAGTTCCTTGTTATGCCATTTGGAGCAACCAATGCGTCGGCTATATTCATGGACCTCATAAATCGTATCTTTATGCCATATTTGGATCAGTTTGTGATTGTGTTCATAGACGACATCCTAGTCTACAGCAAGAGTGAAGTGGAGCATGAGCAGTATCTCAGAGTTGTCCTCCAGATTCTTAGAGAGCTCCAGTTATATGCCAAGTTTAGTAAATACGAGTTTTGGCTCGATCATATTTCGTACTTGGGTCATATTATCACCAGAGGAGGAGTAGAAGTGGATCTCCAGAAGATCGTGGCTATCGAGACGTGGCCAGTACCCAGCACACTTGCAGAAGTTTGTAGTTTCCTTGGCTTGGCTGGCTACTATCGACGATTTGTTTTAGACTTTGCTCGGATTTTCGTGCCATTGAACCAGTTGACCTGCAAGGATGTGTAGTTTGCTTGGACAGCAGAGTGTCAGGGTTCTTTTGAGAAGTTGAAGCGAGGCTGGATGTCAGCACCCATTCTTACACTTCCAGATGGGACCGGGGGATTCTCATTGTATTATGATGCTTTAGGCAGAGGTTTAGGATGTGTTTTGATGCAACATGGAAAGGTAATAGCTTATGCGTCACGACAACTTCGTGATCATAAGAGGAATTACCCAACCCATGACTTGAAATTGGCAGCGGTAGTGTTTGCACTTAAGCTCTGGAGACACTACTTGTATGGAGATAGGGTAGAGATTTTCACCGACCACAAGAGCTTGAAGTACATTTTCACCCAGAAGGATCTTAACATGCGTCAAAGGAGGTGGCTAGAGCTACTTGTGGATTATGATGTCAACCTGCAATATCATCATGGGAAGGCCAACGTCGTTGCAGATGCATTAAGCAGAAGAGCCGGAGTATATTTTCTAACAGCGCAACCAGAGTTATTAGCAAACCTTCAGAAGATGGGTATAGAAGTTGTCCTTCCTACTAGTGTGGCATTGATGGCCAGTATGCAAGTTCAGTCCACTATAGTCGAGAGGATCCGGATGGTACAATCAGCAAATTTTAAGCTTCAGCGGCTCAGAGCAGAGTGTGAGATAGGACGAAGACCAGACTTATGCATTCATAAAGACGGTACACTTCGACATGGGAAGCGTCTTTGTGTACCCAGTGGTAATATCAGACAGGAGATCATGGCCGAGGCTCACAGTTCTCAATATTCGATTCATCCGGGCGGTACGAAGATGTATCGTGATATCCGTCAGCACTTTTGGTGGAATGGCATGAAGAGGGAGATAGCCCGGTTTGTCTCTCGGTGTTTGGTTTTCCAACAAGTTAAAGCTGAACATCAGAGGCTAGCTAGACTTCTTCAGTCCTTGCTAATTCGAGAATGGAAGTAGGAGCATATAACCATGGATTTCGTAACAGGATTACCTAGGTCCCCGGCCGGTAGAGATGCTATTTGGGTTATTATAGACAAGCACACGAAGGTAGCTCACTTTTTCCCGTTCAGAGTTGGTCAGTCGACATCTCAGCTAGTAGAGATGTACCTCAGGAAGATCGTCAAACTTCATGGTGTGCCAGTCAGTATCACCTCGAACAGAGATTCATGATTCACGTTGCACTTTTGGCGTAGCCTGCAAGAGAGTTTGGGAACTCACCACCAGTTCAGCTCAGCTTATCATCCGCAGACAGATGGTCAGTCAGATTGTACCATACGAATATTGAAAGATATGTTGAGATCTTGTACACTCAACTTTGGTGGTTCGTGGGAAGATCACCTGCACCTGGTGGAGTTCTCATACAATAACACTTTCTAGGCCAGTATCCAAACGGCACCGTTCGAGGCACTATATGGTAGGAAGTGCAGATCCCCGCTAGCATGGGACGATATTAGAGAGAGGCAGATGCTCGGTCCAGAAATGATTGCTCAGACAGTTGAGGTGGTCAGAAGGGTCAGAGATCATCTTCGAGTTGCCCAAGATCGCCAGCGTCATTGGGCCGATTCTCATCAGCGCCCTCTTGAATTCTAGGTCGGCGACCATGTATTCATGAGGATTTTGCCTAACCGTGGCATCATTCGTTTCGGCGTACGAGAAAAGCTTAGTCCTAGGTATATAGGGCCATTCGACATTTTGGAGCGAGTAGGTGATGTATCCTGTCGTCTCGCTCTTCTGTCGTCGCTACGTGAGGTGCATGACATGTTCCATGTATCCCAACTACGATGGTATATCTCGGACTCGAGCCACATCGTGGATCATTCGGAATTGGTAGTTGGTACCAACCTTTCGTATGATGAGAGGTCTGTGTCTATATTGGACCGGAGAGAGAAGATACTCAAGAACAAGACTATCAAGTTAGTCCGTATTGCTTGGGGTCATCACTCTTTGGGTGAGTCAACGTGGGAGCGTGAGGATGATATCCGATCGCGATATCTTGACCTGTTTGACTCGTAAGGTATAGTTTCTTCCTTATGCCTTATGCTCTCAGTTTCTTGCTTGAATGAATGATTACTTGCCTTGTTATAGCTTGTCTATGACTAGTATAGCTTGTCCTTGCCTCTCTAGCCTCTTAATTAAATTTTGAGGACGGAATTCTTTTAAGGTAGGTAGAGTTGTAACGACCATAGTTCGTATTACGTATATTGGTATACGTGTACGTATTTTAATTCATTGCTTATCTCATTGCATGGTTTATCTTGGCATTTCATTTTGGTTCAGTTCGGTTTGCTTGGTTCGGCTTAGCTTGGTTTTTTATGAGGACTGTCACGACCCGCACTCTAGAGTAGGAGCACGAGAACGTAACAAAGCCCAGCCTATGCCATAGTGTCGGCGGTAGAACGCTGTCCTAGGTCACATCATCTAACAAAATAATGCTAAGCAGTTTATACTCCCCGAATGGGGGTGACATATCAGATACAGTCTCAATCATATCTAAGGTAGAGCATGATAAAGATAGATAAAACATGAAATCCAAAAGAGATACAGGAGATAGAAGTCTAAGTGTCTAAGATACATAAACCCAGAAATACATCTCAACACTTAAATACAGTAATCCACAAAGTAAATACAACTCTAGACAAAATGAAATAACTATCTAAACAACCTCTACTGTGTCTCCGCCTTGCCGATTGATAGGAACAGGAACAATGCCGCGGAAGAAGACGACAAAGGGAACAATAAGGAAGGACCAGGACAGATCAAAGATACAAGCATGTGATCAGGTCACAATTTTAGGGATTTAGGGGATACAAGCAGAGATCAAGGACGAGTGCTGATTGAGACATCTATTCGGTAAACCCTCACATATCTTGATTTACAAGACCTGCATGGGCTACCACTTAAACCATGTAACGCCATAGAATCAGAATACTGGAAAGCGGGGACATACATAGCCAGCTACGTATATTGAAGTGCAATCCACCTTGCTATACTGTCATGGTCGTCTAGATATATGAAAGTTTAACTACAAGCCATCAGTCACTTATGGTCATGAACAAGCCTACTGTCTCAATCTCAAGCAAGTAGTAACAGTTACAAGATATCAGAGCACCAAATATACAATAGTAAGGCGTCCCATACATTACATATTTGGATGATCATGAAGCTAATCATACAAAATGTCAAGACTGACAAGAGTTTCAGTCATACATGATCAACCCTAGGATTTGTCAATCATGTTACAGCCCTTAGGCAGATAGTAAGTAAAGTGCTATCGAGCTAAACACGTGCTCGTCGGCTAAATGTCTCAAAAGAATATTTTTATAATAAAGTGGAAGAGCAAAAAGGAACTCACTCGTTGCCTTTGTTATGCCTGGCGGTCACCATCTGGCTGGAAGATAGGGAGATCCTCGGGAGCTGCTCCGGTATCTGGCCATACAAAATCAGCTAGGTCAGATCCCAGAAAGAGCAAGTGCCACAAAGGAGGCTTCACTTAGGAACTAAAACCCGCAATTAGCACAAAACATAAAAGTATAATAAAACTGAAGATATGGAAATCATGATGATATACGGTAACATAACCATGGAACTATTCAGATAACCAAGTTACAACCCTTAAACCAAATAAGGACCGGGGCTGTAACCCTTCTGTTTGCCATAAATTATAAAAGAACAAAACAATTATATCAGAGGACTGGACTTTTACATCATAATACAAACTCGCTTGTACAAAAAAAGCCTAGGGACAAAATCCTAGGTACAGCAATCTAAGTACAATTATTTATTTTAGATTCTGGGGGGTGACTGTAGAGGCTCGGAAAAGCGACGGCAGCTCTGCCTTACTCCTTGGACGATCGGATGCAGCCTTGGCTCCGGTGAAGAAACGCTCTTGGATGTCAGGGAAGAATCCTCGCGCCTTCTGTTACTAGATCTCTAGATGTCTTTGTAGTACTTTCTCTCTTTTTTTGTCAGCCATTCGCAAGGGAATGGCACCTTGCTATTTAAGAAGTGGGGTGTGATCATTAGGGTTTGCATATGATTGCCTCCTTGAGAAGTCGGCGGTTAAGGATCAATAAATCTGGGCCATTAATTCTGATTGTAACAAATCTAGGCAATTAATGTGGATTGCATCAAATCTCTGTGGGCAATTAATGATGATTGCTATAAATCCTTATGATTTGTTATGCCAAGCTCGGATCTCCCGCCACGTGTTCAATTTGCATGATTGCAAATGATCTGATTTAATCCCAGTAATCATTAGGATGGCATAAAATCTGTTTGTTGGGATTTGTTGATGAATCTTGATCGGTTTGATGCTACGTGTCCCATTATTATTATGCTGCTAGCTGTAGGGACACAGGAAAAACTAATCTTCTGCCACGTGTCTTAACCGCGAGCCACTTAGAACATCCGAACTGCATGAGGATTGTTCCCTAATGAGCCGCATAAGACTGGCCACGTGTCAAGGCTGCTCGGGCGTGGCCTCTGAACATTTGAACCGTATGGAGATGATCTGAGCCGCATGAACGTAGGCGACCGCATGATGGGTAGCTTCTCAGTGAGCCGCATGAATATAGTCCTTATGAGCCGTATAGGGTAGACTATGCCTGAGCCGCATGAGGTGGCCTCTGCCTGAGCCGCATGGGGTGGCCTCTGTCTGAGCCGCATGCGACTGTCCACGTGTCAAGGCCGCATGAAGGATTTTGGGGTTTTGAAGGATTGTGTCAGAGATTTCCTTCATTTCTCTAGGAGTCTATCATTATGATAGAGTCATTATTGCAGCTTTATGTCAGAGCCGTCAGTTCTCCTTTACGTTAGAGCATTAAATAGGGCTTTTGCTTAATGGCCAATTGTAGAAGCGAACCGCAGAAGGCCATGTGGTGTTGCTTGAGCCGCATGTCCAAGCTGGTGACTTTTGAACCGCATGGCTCTCTTGAGCTGCATGAAGCTCGTCTGTTTTGAACCGCATGGGTTTTCCTGTTCTGAGCCGCATGGGCAATCATGTTCTTTTCCATGCTTCTACAAGATCCCCTTCAAAGTTTTCAATTTGCAAAATTGAAATACTTTGAATAAGAAGCATGGCTATGTGAGCTCTGCTGACCGCATCAACTTCTTTGCCGCATGGCCTGTCTAGCCGCATAAATTTCCTAGCCGCATGGGCTCCCCGCCACGTGTGCGTGTCATTAATTGCCTTTAATTCATTTTAGAGCCGTCTTTTGGGGGAATCCCAAGGGTCGGTTCATTAAATCTTTGGATTTTATGCCCTGGGTGAATCTCCTTTATGAGAGAGAAGGCAAAATCCGAGGAGTCGATTTTGTTTTGCCTGCAGCACATGACCCGAAGCGGTTATTGGTCTACGTGCCCCCCCTCTTTTGTCTTCCTATAAATAAGAGGAATTAGGAGAAGAAGCTTCTTTACTCTCTCCTTCAATTCAAACCTTTCCTGCCCCGATTGTCATCCTCTTCTTCGATCACTAATGGCTCCCAAGAAGACTGTTGCGGCGAAAGGTAAGAAGGCGACGTCTTCGTCGGCTGCGGCGGCGAAGGGCAAGAACGCTGTTTCTACTTTGACTGCGACGATGAATGATAATATGGCCATCCCTCCGCCAGTCGACGTGCCCGCAGTTCACCCTGACGTCCACCCCCTATTGCTGGTAAGGACGCTGTGTGAGCTTCAAAACCCTAACTGCTGTGGCTACGTCGCATGCTCTTATGCGCGAGCCTTCATCTTCATGTGTGCCGCATGTACATCTCATGTTCGAGCCGCGAGCCGCATGAGAATCGTTACTGTGGTCGCATAAGCACTTCGCCCATGGGGCCGCATATGCTGCGCTGAGCCGCATAGGCTCGCACAAATTTGTTTATCGCGTGAGCCGCATGAACTTATCCGAACTCTGAGAGCCGTATAAAAGCACTGCCGCATGAACCTTCGCTGGACGGAGCCGCATAAGTATTTTTCTGAGTTGGGCCGTATGAGGCTCCATTAAGTTGGAGCCGCATAGGCTTGAAAACACCCATCAGTTCTCTTTGTCTATCTTTTTTATATTATTTCTTTTGTCTTCTTTTCGGTAAATTTTCCAGTTAATACTGCGGGGGAACCTCTAGTGGATCGTGCTCAAGCCGCTATGGGCTACAGGTACGACCAGATAGTTCAGTATATGGCAGACCAGCTTCCTTGTGACGAGCCTTTGACGAGGTTGAATGCCCTCAAGAACCAACCCTTCTACTTCCTATGTGCCATGATGAATTCGGGGAAATTGGAAGGAAAATCCCTGAAACCTGTATGTTTCTTCGGAGACGCTTTGACTGTAAAAAATAGTCAAGTTCTGGATATATCGGAGAACTGGAGCTTTATTTCTAACGGGATGGCGATCCGTATCCCTCAAATGGAGCGTCACTTCCCACTATCTTGGTTCAATATGATCTCGCTGGACAGGAAGATAGAAGAGTCTTTGACCCCTACCCGAAATGGAATGTTTGTGGGCGACATCCATTACAAGAACAGCATGAAATCAGCGTGTACGGGCAAGGTACATGCCAGCCATTATGTAATGGGATTGGCCCCGGGTACTTTCTTGAATGTGTCGGGTCCCAATTTCACGTTTTCTTTAGCCGATACTTTTCTGAACCAACTTGCTCGGAAAGGCTCCTATCCAATTGGCCGGTTGGCGCTCCCAAGTTGGATACACCCCATCCCCTCATGGATCAATCTATCTATATGGATCTCGCGAAAGTATGAGACTTTTCTGCGTGAGATTGGTCTTTATCACGCTATTCAGGGCACCAGCCACGACTTACCTGTAAACAAGAAATTATTCATGGCTTTGCTGGAGATGTACAACCGTCGTACGGGAACCTTCTATACCCCTGTAGGGGAAATGGGGCTTGCACTCTATGAGATGCACGTGGTTTCCAAGCTTCATTGGGGGATGAAGCTTTTGAGGTATACACTCCTATGAATGAGGAGTTAGAAGAGCTGGAAGAACGATATCCGGGCTTTGTGGCTATTTATCAGGAGATACTGTGCCACTATAGCACGTGCCAGCAGATAGCCAAGAAGGATAGCAGCTCGAAAGGGAATACTCCCCACACTAAGGACTGGGTAAGCTATCTCTTCTCGACGGGAGCCTCAGGCCGAGTTACTTCCCGAAGTCCACAATCCCGGAAGGCGGTTCAGGCCTTGATGTCGTCGGCCAAGAGGGTGGCCACCACCAGTGACAGATTTGGGAGTAAAATCGACTCTTTCGGTTATTTTTATCAAGATATCCAAGAGCTGTCAGAGAAGGCTCTCCTGGCAGGATTCTTGATGGTATGGCTGCGGAATTGCATAGTCTCGGGAGGAGCTGGTTCTATTGAGAGGATCAGCCGTAATTTTATCCTTCCTGCCATGAAGTTGGTTTTTAGAATCAAACTAGCTCTTCTCCTGGCCATGGTGTGCAGCATACACCGTGGCCTCCGTACTTTTACGTCCAAGGTCATTGCCCGTGATGTGGCAAAAGACTTTGAACGGACTGAGCTGCCCTATCATTATTTGATGGGGTGGCTATTAATGCACTGCCGGTCTTTGATGAGACCGGGTTCTAAAGATGGCGTAATTGCTGATGACACTTTTATCTTCCATTATCGCAACGAGTCTTGGGAATATGAGACCATGCGTGCCTGCCGGATGGCGCTGACAAGAACAGATAGGTACGACTTTTTCGTATCCATCCCTCGTTTCACTTTTGAGAAAATAGCGGACGTACATCTCGACGGTATTGGGCCTCCTCAGCTTCTAGACGGCCAGATGCTTCTGTGGTTGCGTAACATCTGCCCTGCCCATCTGGTATACCTCAACCGTAATGCTGTCTTCCTGGAGCCTTACCTGCCTAGCAGGTTTGCCCGACAGTTTGGATATAGCCAACTTTTTCTGGACAGTCCCAGCTCTTGTCTGGGTTTTGAAGGTAGCCTCCTTGACGGTGTCAGGGCCTGGCACTACTATGATATGTTTCATACCCGTGCCACTTTCTCGGTACCTGATGTTGAGGCGCCGGTAGAAATTTTGTATATGGCGGCCCTGTACCATGTTATGGTAAATAAGCTCCCTATCGGTTTTAATCCGGGTACCAGTTTTATTGTTGGTACTGGCATGGACGAAAAGCCCTAGGGGGCCAAGACGAGGAAGAAGAAGAAGAATAGAGTCGAGGTGCCAGACTCGGACTCCACCCCTGCGGATGACGAGGACGACGAGCGTGATACAGATAACTCTTTCTTCCCGGTGGACGATGTTGGGACGGATCAGCCGCCCGTTTCATTAAATGAGATGGTGGCGGATCAGCCACCCGTCGCACCTGGTCCTGTACGAAAGCGTAGCTAAAAAATCTTTCCTGTTGGCGGTATTTCTCACTCCCAAAAATTGGATGCGACCAGACGTCGCAGGCTAACCATAAGGGAGAGAAGTGAGGAGGTCGACCCCACTTCGGAGGTAAAGCGAGTTATTACCATCTTTTTTCAGTTCTTCTTTTCTTCTAGTTCTGATCTTAATCATTTTCCTTCCCTCCCATAGGTGTCCGAAGAAGAGGAATCTCAAGTTGCTGAGGTCGTGACTCGAGACGACGGGGGCTCCAATGAACCTGTTCCAAAAATTGCTGAATTTCATCAAGATGACGCTGATCGAGTCGTACCTCCCTCCGGGGTGGCTGGAACAGAAGAGTTAGCCAAATTTAACTTGGAGGTCGCGGGTGAGGAGACCACGGCAGCTGCAAACGAGCTGCAGCCTCCATGCTCCTCCCCTGGTAAGATAAGCCAAATCTTAACTTGTGAGGAGGCCTATCTGCTCTATCATCACATCCTTCGAGTTACGTCGATTGATTATTGCTCTGGACATACAGGTCCTGCCTCTCCAGTACCGATGATGGACATTGTTGAGATAGGCTCTGCCGAAGGGGCACTGGCGGAGAGAAGCGTACACCCTCCCCTTCCGGCTCGTCTTGAGGGGCCTCTCGCTTGTTCGAGTTCGGAAAGTCAGATGGCGGGACAGCCGGGGCAGGGGACAATGGTCCTTCCGTCCTCTTCTGCTCAGGCGGCTCCAAGGGTCGACCTCTCTGCCCTGCCGAGTATCCAAACTCTTTGGGTGGCGGAGGAAGAGTTAGCCGCTATCCGCGTATCTTTTTGCTCGAAATTTATCTCTCTGGTGGCAAGTTCTAGCGCGCCTCCTTCGACGTTGCCGGCTACGCTTTCTTTGACACCGTCCTCTACAAAGGTTCTGGACGAAGCGTCACAGGACGTGGTTGACAGCTTTTATCGCCACTTGAAGAGGGGGTAGCGGCTGCTATGGAAAGAGGGACCTCTTTCGTCTTGGCCCGCCAATGCGTCCAGGGTCATATTGATATCCTTAAGACTCTTCCCGGTGGGGCAGGGGTGGCTGCGCTTCTGGAGGCAAAATTGCTGGAGGCTGATCAGCTGGTGGCCAAGCTTTATGTGCAGCGATAAGCTAATCTGTCTGCTGCTATAGATCAGGAGCGCGGTTTCCTCACAGCTGCTGTAGAGAAGATAAGGGCTGCTCGGGATAAGACCAGGCCGGCCATACTGAAGGATCTCCATGATCTGTCTGATCGATATGATCAGTTGAGCCGCGAGAGTGAAGATATTATGGCTCGGGAAGCGACTGCCTCCCGTGGGGTCATTGACACACGGGAGCAGATCCTTGAGCTTCAGAGGAAGTTAGCTTTTCTGGAGTCTGAGCTTGAGGCTGCTCGCACCGAAAGGGGGCTAATTATCCAGGAGGCTGACAGAGTCAATCGAGCTTCTGCTGGCCTGGAGCTCGCCCTGAAGAAACTGGAGGATGGCTGGCGGGCACACCTGTACTTGGATGATGTGGAGAAGTTGTCCCAGGAGGCTGAGCGGCGAGCTAAGCAGCGGCTTGAGCGGGAGACCGCCTTGGTGAAGAACCGTCTCCTGTAATTATGTACCGCCGAACCATAGACGACTTTTTTTTCCTTCTTTTATTTCCGTTCTTTTCTCTTTTCCTTTTTTTTGAGAGGGATGCAGTCCCAGAACATGTAGTACTTTTGGCTTCCAAATAAACGAATATGCTTTATTCTACCCTTTATTTGTACTGCTTGTTGTGTTTGTGGTGTTATGGTGGTGTTTGCCCCGCTTGGGGGGGGCTTGTTTGTGGACCTGTTACCCTTGGCATACCTTGTTTTTAGGTACGGATAACAAGTTTGATGGGGATACCAGGAACAATTCTACGGTAAGGTGGTCATAGACGTTCCGGGTATCGGGAGAATGAATGCCATGGAGCAGCTGGGCTCCCAGGGCATGATGAGGAATGACGTGCATGTACTAGAAAACATAGTACAACATTTTGTAGTGAGCAGAGGACATTTGTGGGCCTATTATCCTTGGCATATCCTGGTTCAGGATGCGGATAATAAGACGAGAGAGAACCAACATACTTACTCAGAGGTAATGAGGACATGGCAAGTATGGAGGTGTTACCGCGGACTCTTCCTACTCAGAGGTAATGAGGGCATGGCAGGAGTGGACTCAATGGAGGATATTTGTGGTCAACAGAGGACATTTGTGGACCTATTATCCTTGGCGTACCTTGGGGTTTTGTTTTTGTTTTTTGGTACAGATAATAAGTCGAGAGAGAACCAACATATTTACTCAGAGGTAATAAGGACATTGCAAATCTGAGGGTTTCTTCGATGGAGCCTTTCCACTCAGAGGTAATGAGGACATGGCAGGAGTGGGCTCCATGAAGGGGTACATAGAACGACTCAGAGGTAATGAGGACATGGAAGTTCTACGTAGAGGGGTGATTTGTTTTTGGCGGACGTAAAACGACTCAGAAGTAACATCGACGTGGTCGTTTCTGGGAATTGTTTGGATCTGTTACCCTTTTTGTGCACTGATAATGCGGGTAGTGGATCATGAGGGAGGAGCTCTTTCAGGGAAATAAGTTCAGAAGTATGATCATACATGACTTACTACCTAAAAGAGTGACCGGAATGTAAGTTCAGAGGCACATACGGGTACATAACTTGATAATCTGGAAGATTGTGAATGTGAGTTCAGCATTACCGGCGGGTACATAACTCAATAATCTGGGATTTGTAGAATGTGAGTTCAGCGGTACCGACGGGTACATAACTCAATAATCTGGAATTTGGAATATGAGTTCAGCAGTACCAGCGGGTACATAACTCAATAATCTGGAATTTGGAATATGAGTTCAGCGGTACCAGCGGATACATAACTCAATAATCTGGTATTAGGAGAATGTCGTTTAGACATAATATTTCTTCAGGAACTTGCCATTGACGGGCAACATGAGCAAATCTCCATTTTGTTTTACGAGGCGGTAAGCACCGTTGGAGAATACGGCCTCAATGATAAATGGACCTTCCTATTTTGGCTGGAATTTGCCGACGATTTTGTGAGTCATGACCATCGGCCTCCGAACTGCAAGAACGAGATCGCCCACATGGAATGTTCTGATTTTAACCTTCTTGTTGAAGGCTCCAGAGATGCGTGCTTGGTAAAGCTCGATTCGTTGCTAAGCCAAGAGGCGCTTTTCATCTAAGGCCTCCAACTCTTGTAACCGGCGACTATAGTTATCGTCTGTCGTCAATTGGTAAGTGAGAGCGACGCGGAGCATAGGTATTTGAGTCTCCAATGGGAGAACTGTCTCACTCCCGTACACCAGGGATAATGGTGTGTTCCCTGTGGCTGTTCGGACTGTGGTACGGTACGCCCATAAGCATTCACCAAGCTTCTCATTCCAGTCGCGTTTGTTGGATGACACGAACTTCTTGAAAAGTTTGATGATTGTTTTGTTGAATGCTTCTGCCAACCCATTCGCTGTCGGATTGTATGGTATTGAAGCAATATTCTGGATGCGGTGCTTGTCGCAGAATCGATAGAAGGCATGGCTTGCGAACTGCGGACCATTATCGTGGATGATCCTTCGGGGCAGTTGTAGGTCCTAAAAATCAAGTTGCACCCATCAACAAAATCGTCAAAATCAAATTATACATCCTTCAAGTGAACTGCACAGAAGACAGATTGTGCATCAATTCGATTATGCAGGCGGAACTGCGCACTCATCCAAGTGCGCATGCTGACGTGGCCCCGTCATCATTACCTGACAGAGAATCAGATCTTCTGACAGCTGACAGCACGGAGAACGAGGAAACTATTCGTATATCGTGCAGCACAGTACTCGAGGATAGCTGTACATGCAGCACAATCTGCCTGCAACACAGTCCATGCCAGCGCGGTCCATCCCAGCGCGGTCCATCATAGCACAATCCGAAGTCAGCGCACTTCATCAAGACAACTGACAAATGTACACGTGGCCTTCATGCCATTGATTGCTCATCACGTGGCAACCGTCTATACACGATCATGCGTATTTCAATCAAATAATGCCATGTGTCCAAGACAGTTGATCCACGATCAAGTAACTGCCAGCACAATCTGACGCATGCGCAGTCCAATGCAGCGCAATCCAACTTGCGCAGTCCAGAATAACTAAAAAGTAGTTCTTTCTAGAACTCTATAAATAGAGTTTCAAGTCCTTCCTAGGGGGGATCACATACATACTTATTCAGAGATCAGAGAATTCAGGAGTTCTTGCAAAAGTGCTGCTGCATTCTTCAGAGGCTTTTGCCTTCAACTTCAGAGGCTACCGTCTTCAAAGTTCACATCGTCCAAGGGATAAAGTGAACGTCTTCTGATCGGATTCCTATAATTGTACTTTCCCAAAATTCTTGTAATATTCTTTTACAAAGTTTATTGAAATAAAGATCAACTTTTGTTTTTACAAACAAATGACGACTCTGCTGGGGATAACTTTCTCCTCCGACGAGGAAGTGACAACTCAATCTGACGTTGCGTCTATCGGAAAGACGCAGAAGACGTTGGTTGTGAAGGTCAACCAGACGGCCTACGAAGCCATGATCAACTCCAGGACTACCCCTCGCACTGCATCAACTTTTGCCACGAGCAAAGTGCGCCCAGTGTGGGTCCCCAAGACTGCTGCGCAGTCTGTTGATGCTGCCACCAAGACTGTTGCGCAGTCTAAGGTCTTTGCTGCTAAGACTGTTGTACAGTCTGTTGTCTCTGCTGTTGCACAATCTGCCTTTACTCCTCATGTGCAGTCTACTGTTGACAGTACAGAAACCACTTCATATACTTCCCTGTCAAAGTACAAGACTCATGTTCCTCTAGCGCAGTTGGCTGCAACTTTTCCTGCGCAGTCCACTACTCCAGCAACCAAAGTGCAACTCATGCACTCTGGCAATAAAACTTCTGCTGCGCAAACCACTGAGACTGTGGCCAGAAGACTTTCTGCCAGAACTTCTCATGCACAATCTGTCAGTGCGCCATCAACCCATGCGCAAACTGTGTCTGCACAAGTCAAGAGAGACAGCCCTTTGGCTAATCTCTCCTCTTCCCACAGCAAGGGGAAAAGTTCTATTCTTCCTCTCAAGCACCCTGTTGCTCCTGCGTAATCTACTGGGGGTAGTCTTTTGGCTATTCCTCCTCCTCTCCAGAACAAAGGAAAAGGCCCGTTGGTATTTTCTCAAACTTCCTCGTCCCATGACTTGGAAGACAACAGAGGAAAACGCTCTTTAGCTAACCCTTCTTCACTAAACAAAGGAAAAGGCCCTTTGGTCTGTTCTCAGTCTTCATCGGTTTTTACCGTAGAAGATCCATCTGAACGTGCTCCGGCACTAGTCAGTACCAAGACTCTCTCCAACAAGAGTTCTTCTTTCCTCCTTGCGAAAGGGAAGTGTACTGATCAAAGAGGTATTCTGCCTACTCCGGTAGCAGAGTTCCAAGATCTCCCAACCCTCAAGATCTCCCGTTCAAGATAGGGAAAATTGTTGGTGTCTCAAACAGAAACCCCTGGGGGTGAGTTTGCTGATCTGAGAACATATCTCAATCGATTAACTGCGGTGAAACGCAAACAGCCAATGCCGAAGACCAACCAATGTCAGAAGCAAACTTCCAGGATCAAGAATCTAGACACCTATGCCAATGAAATGAGTACTTCCCTGTGCACTCAAGGGACAAAACATTTGAAGAACCGGAACCATGTTCCGAATATTGTCAAAGAACATGTCCCTCGAACTTCTTCTCGTCCCGTTGCTGTTCCCGATCTCCGATAACACCTCAAGTAAAAATGGGACAACATCTCAACATCCCCAGTGTAACCACTTGGACATCATTGTAACCACAAAGTTATCATTAAGTGTTGTTGTCAGACAATAAGACGATCTGTCTTCGATCGTCAGAACTTTTCAAACTCTGAACCTATGTCGGAAGATGAAGACGAGGTTTTGTACGCTTCTGTCAACACGACTTCCAGAGACGCTGGGGGTAAGAAGTGCTCCAAGCACGAGAAACCTTGCAGGCCAAGCCAACGGTATTTGGATCTACTCCAAGAATCTTCTGAAGGAGTATTCCGACATACCCGTTCCCGAAGTCGAGACACAATCGGTCAAAGGAATCTTCAAGATCCTTCTGGTCATCTTCTTCTTTCTCACTCAGAAGATGATTCTTTCTCCGACTATGATGCATACAGCGAAAGCTCGGAACAGACAGTATCCTCTACTGTACCCAGAGAGGTAACAGCTTATGTTGTCAATGAAGATCCTGATACTTCCAGTTCAGCAAGTCAAGAACAGCGAATTGCCACACTAGAAGACAAGCTGAAGACCATGGCTGAGATGGTCGTAAGTATGCATTCCATCATTGTGGCCCAGCACACGGTACCACCGACCGTACCTCCTACAAATCCTGAAATCATAGCATCGTCGGTGCCTGTCAATGCACGACTGGGGGTAGAATCTACTCAAGTACCTCCTATACAGATCTAACCTACACCCAGTCAATCAGGTGCTGGGGGTAGTGCTTATCACGCTGTTCCTCCTCCCAACACTGTGATTCAGTCTGCTCCTTCTACATCAGTGGAAGATGCTAATGAAGCTGTCAAGCTCCTGCGCACTCAGTTCGAAGCTTTCAAGGAGAAGGACAACTTACAGAGGTTGGGAATCAAGCAACCTTACCCAGTTGAATGGAAGGAAGTCCCATTTCCTCCGAAGTACAAGATTCCAACAATCTCGCTGTTTGATGGCAGCACTTCTCCCAGTCAGTTCATCAACCATTTTGAGGTTATGACTGTCCAACTTCAACCAAATGACGCTCTTCTTACCAGAGTATTCGTTGGCTGTTTAGCCGACGTAGCATACGATTTGTACAGAAGCTTGCCTGATGGTTGCATCACCTCCTTCTCTGGTTTAAAGCAAATCTTCCTGGAATGATTCTATGAGGGGATCAATGACATGACCATGTCAGCCCTAAATAAAATCAAAGAAAGACACAATAAAACTGCTGAGAGTTTCATTGAAAGATTCCGTCGGGAAGCTTTGAAAATGCCTCTTGGAACTCCAGCCGCTGTCACCATAGACACCTGCAAGGCAAATCTTTTGCCTATCATCCGCATGTGGACGGGGTCTACTCAGTTCCAAGACTGGCCATCTTTCATTGTCAATGTTAAAGCAGCTGAAGTTAGCGCTGACAAATTCAAGCAGCTAGGGGTACAAATGTCTAACCCCGACCGGGACGAGCACCAGACATCGAGTGGTGGCAATCGCCAGAACAACCGCAAGGGAAAAGAAACTTTAAATATCAATTTAAATAAGAACAAAGAATCTCTGGCGGTCAACGTACCTCCCCCTACGTCCACTTCTACCCCTTCAGCACCTCCACCAAGAGAACCTCGTCCGAAAGTAGAGTACTCTTTTGACGAGAATGACACATTGAGCATCTTTGATTGCTTGATCAAAAGCAATAAGCTCCAGCTCCCAGATCCCAAGAAGCCCGATGAAGTCGGTAAGACTAATCATCCCAAGTACTGTGTCAATCACAGGTTCATCGGACATCCCACTCGAGCATGTTATGTGCTCAAAAGCAAAATTCAGGAGCTGGTCAACGCTGGAGTTGTCACTCTGCAACAAGACAAGAAGACTATTACCGCAAATATGGTACCAGTTCAGTTCAGTGACTTCCCGCCCCAGATGGTACAGCACGATGTCATTCCTATCCCCAAAGCTACTCTTGAAATCGAGAATCTTCCTCCTCTACGAAGTGAAGGTCTCATCCCCTTGTCTCTTGACAATTGCGAGATTATGTGGATTCATCCAGATCTTGCCTCGTAGTTCGAACTTCCCACTTCCTTCAAGAAGAAAGACCGCTCCAAGGGCAAAACAAGGACTTGCAATATGGTGTCTTTTGACCCCATAGTTGACGAAGAAATCCTGCTGGACACCAGATCAGGGAAAGCTTATCTAAAGGATTATCCCGAAGTTCAAGAGAATCCTGCTTCTTCTTCTGAGTCTGCTCCAGTGCAGCCTACTTCCACTGAGGATATTCCTACTGCATCCTCACCGGTTGCAGTGTCCATTCCTCCCAAGTCGACGGTAGCTGACAAAGGCAAACAGCAAGTCTGCTTCGACAAACCATTAAAGAAGTCATCTCCTTCTGCACTTGAAAAGCCTTACAACTTTGATATCTTGGCTCAGTTAGCCAATACACCGGCCCGACTGTCAATCTTCGAGCTCTTGCGCCTCTCCAAAGAGACTCGGAAGACTCTGAACGAGGCTCTCATGCAAGCTGAAACTTGTCTAGCCCTTCTAAAGAAACCGAAAGCAGAACCAGTCTCTTGCCTTCATTGTCATAGTATGTTGGAGTTAATTCCAAACATAACTTTCACACAGGATGACAAGTTGATAGAAGATAACAGGCACGACCGTCCCCTCTACTATACAGGGTATGTCGACTCGATGAAAGTCGATCGTATTCTGATAGATCCAGGGTCTGCTCTTAGTATCATGTCGAATACAATGTTAGATGCGCTGAAGATCCCAGTACATAGTCTTTCCAGTACAATCACCACTATTCTTTGGTTCAACCAGGGAAGGAGTGAACCTCTGGGCAAGATTCGTCTAAAAATCCAAATAGGCAATCTTAGCACAAAGGTGACCTTCTACATCATTGATAATCATGGTTGTTCCTACAATACTTTGTTGGAGAGACCATTTCTGCATGAACATAACATTGTCCCTTCGACTCTCTATCAATGTTTTAAATATGTTGATGACAATGGAGAGGTGCAAAAGGAGGTTGCCGACCTTTATCCTTTCAAAAGCGTCGAAGCATACTGCAACGATGCTCGTATGTACAAGGATGAATTCATGAAGGTTGTCCTATCTCTGGACACTGAAGAAGAGCAAGAAACAGTGCCTAACAACACCCTCATCATTCCTGTCAAAGGGTGTGTTTCTTGTCCACAATCCTCAAAGCCACTGGCTATTCACTTGCTAGTTCAGAAACAACCAACTGATGATGATCAGGATCAAATGGAGCTCACCTCTTCTGAGCCACTTATTATAGACTTACGTCGTAACAAAGAAAAAAGGCAGCTCACCTCTTCTGAGCCACATGTTATAGATCTATCTCATAACAAGGACAAAAGGGAGCTCACCTCCTCTGAGCCGCTTGTTATCGACCTTCGTCGTAACAAAGCTAATCCTCCTCCACGTTCTTCTTCTCCCCCTTTTGTAATCAATCTGACCAAGCCTACTAAGGCTAAAGGTCCTGCTGTAAACACCAATGTACAAATCAATGAAAAAGCATCTACTTTCCAGTATACTGATGTCGTTTATCATGCTAAGTGCTATTTGGATATGTTAAATAGCTTTCAATCATTTACAATGGGAGTTGTACAATCTCTTCAAGCAGAAGTCTCACTCGAACTTCCAAAAGATTCATATCGGATTGTTCCCGCTCAAAAGAAAGGCAAGAGTCCAATACTTTTTAGTAAAGGACCGGAACAATAATTCAACTATATTGGATGATAGCAAAAGTAATGATACGGGACATCTTCAACTCCGTCGTTATAGTCAATAGTCAAAAGACATCATCCGAAAGATGGGTTACGACTTCAAAAGTGGCCTCAACTACGGCAGGGGTAAAAGAACTCCTATCCGTACGGCTGTTCCGAAAGAAAAGTCAGAGATGTACTATAGCAGGACCAAAAGAGGTCTCGGATATGCTTCACCTCCGGCATTATCTCCAGCAGCCTCTGAATCCGATAGCGAAGAGTGCTCTAACTTTTCTGATTCCAGATCATAGGATTCTGACACAAGCATCGGTCAAGTTCATCGATTGACT
The DNA here is from genome assembly GCA_029216955.1 of Iris pallida. Classification (NCBI taxonomy): domain Eukaryota; kingdom Viridiplantae; phylum Streptophyta; class Magnoliopsida; order Asparagales; family Iridaceae; genus Iris; species Iris pallida. Next base: position 4,083,581 of record JANAVB010021791.1, read on the forward strand.
GTATCTTCTAACATGGTCTCCGTCGAACTTCCAGAAGGCTATGACGAGGATATTGAAGAAAGTTCTGAAACAGATCCTTGGGCTTAAAGAATGGATACCCAATGGGAACTCTGATTCGAACAAAGGGAACCTCCTACCAAAGATCAGTTAGTTCAAGTTGATGTAGGAGAGAGCGGGTCACCTCGTCCAATATTCATCAGCAAGAATCTTCTAGAGGCAGATAAGCAAGAATTAATTCTTCTTATCAAAGAATACATTGATGTCTTTGCCTGGAGCTATGAAGACATGCCAGGTCTAGATCCTAAAGTTTCTACTCACAAATTGAACATCTTGCCGAATGTAAAATAGGTCAAACAGCAACAACGGCATTTTAAGCCAGAAATGATAGACGCAATCGACGATGAAGTCAAGAAGCTCATCACTTGTGGCTTTATTCGAGAAGAACATCATCCTGATTGGGTAGCTAATGTTGTCCCAGTTCTAAAGAAAATCGACAAAGTTCGAGTCTGCATCGACTTTCGGGATATGAATGAAGCATGTCCAAAAGATGAATTTCCTCTCCCTATCATGGACGTTATGATCGACAACACCTGTGGGTTCGAAAGAATATCTTTCATGGACGGATTCTTCGGATACAATCAAATTCGGATGAATCCTGAAGACGAAAAACATACTTCTTTCTGCACTCCTCGCGGAGTCTACTGCTATACTGTCATGCCATTTGGTCTCAAGAATGCTGGTGCAATATATCAACGAGCCATGAGTACCATATTTTGAGATCATATGCACAAGACTGTCGAATGCTACGTCGACGATATTGCTATAAAAAGTCGTCTGAAGGAAGATCACATCCAAGAATTGAGAACTATCTTCAACCTCATGTGCCAACATCAACTCAAAATGAATCCCACCAAGTTATTCTTGGGTGTCTCTAGTGGCAAATTTATCGGCTTCGTCATTACCTCTAAGGGTATACACGTGGATCCCGAGAAGATCAAAGCCATTCAAGAGATGCGTCCTCTACGCAACCTAAAAGAGCTACGAGGATTCCAAGGTCGACTTGCATACATCAGGAGATTTATTTCGAATCTGTCTGGACGCTGTAGACCATTTACTCAACTAATAAAGAAGGGTGTATCTTTCGTCTGGACCGAAGAATGTCAACGAGCATTTGACGACATAAAGCGGTATCTCATGAATCCACCAATCTTGGTGCCACCAATCTCTGGCATACCATTCTTAATGTATGTCCGTGCTATGGACCATTCATTGGGTGCCTTACTTGCCCAAAAGAACAAAGAAGGCCACGAACAAGCTATCTACTATCTCAGTCATACTATGATTGGTGCTGAACACCGTTATAGTCCGGTCGAAAAAAATGCTTAGCTCTTATGTTCACTGTTCAAAAGACTCGGCATTACATCATTGGCCAAACTATTCATGTCATATCCCGAGTTAATCCTCTTCGGGTACTGATAAACAAACCTAGCACACTCAATTCTCGACTAGCTACATGAGCCATTTTGCTAGCCCAATATGACATGGTATATGTTCCTCAAAAATCTGTCAAAGGTCAAGCACTAACGGATTTCTTAGCAGCTCATCCTGTTCCAGAGACGTCCAAGCTCTACGATGAAATTCCAGACGAGACATTGGAGTTGTCCTCGTTTCTCCAGACGGGTCAGCTATCCAAAGAGCTTACTCCTTAGATGAGCCTTGCTCCAACAATGTGGCAGAGTACAATGCTCTACTCATCGGTCTTCAGCTAGCCAAACAACTTGACATCGAGTATCTTGAAGTTTATGGTAACTCTAAGCTGGTTGTTAACCAGGTTAGAGGAACCTATGAAGCTCGCCATCAAGATTTAGTGCCCTACTATGAAGCGGCAATCAGCATGGCTACATCATTCAAAGCCTTCTATATCGAATATGTACGCCGAGCTTGCAATACTGAAGCCGACGCTTTGGCCAATCTTGCAGCAGTCCTAGCCATCCCTATTAAAAGACAGCAGGTGGTGGTTATCTCTAATCGGGAACTGTTCTGCATTGAAAACAATCATAATATTGAGTTCAGTAATCTTACTGAAGTTAATAATATCAATGAAGGTTGGAAAACTCCGTTCATTGACTTCGTGGTCTATGATATACTCCGTGAAGATCCCAAGGAGGCTACGAGTATTCGTCGGCGATCTTTGCGATTCTACTACAATCAGACCACCAAAACTCTCTACCGGCGAACTTATGACGGCATACTCTTACGCTGTCTTGCTGGTGGTGAAGCGAAGCAAGTACTACGTGAAGCTTACGACGGTGTCTGCGGAGCACATCAGCCCGGTTCTAAGCTACAGGATCGTATCCGACGCATGGGTTACTACTGGCCCTCTATGGTATCTGATGCCATCGACTATGCGAGGAAATATCGAGCTTGTCAAATCCACGCAGACTTCATTCATCAACCATCGGAGTTCCTTCATCCGACTGCTGCTTCTTGGCCTTTTGAAGCTTGGGGCATGGACATCATCGGTCCCATCAATCCTCCTACTTCTAGAGGACATCGGTTTATACTGGCAATAACCGACTATTTCTCCAAATGGTCCGAAGCTATACCATTGGCTGAAGTCAAGACCAGCAGCATCATCAACTTTGTCAAACATCACGTCATCTATAAATTTGGTGTACCTCGAAGGATCATTCATGATAACGAACCTCAATTCATCAGCCAGAAGTTCACAAGATTCTGTGACGATCACCGGATTGACAATGTCGCTTCGACAGCCTACAATCCTGCTGCTAACGGCTTAGCTGAAGCTTTCAACAAGACTATCATCAAACTCCTCAAGAAGTTTGTGTCTACTAACAAACGAAACTGGAGTGAAAAGCTTGGAGAATGTCTTTGGGCCTACCGTACTACGGTCCACAATCCTACAGGCTGTACACCCTTCTCTTTAGTGTATGGCTGTGAAGCAGTTCTACTCCTTGAACTCCAAATTCCATCTTTGAGGATTGCTATCGCCAACGAAATCACGATAGAGAACAATGATCTTCTTCGACTTCAAGAGTTAGAAGCGCTCGATGAGAAGCGGTTAATGGCTCAACAACATATTGAGTTATACCAAGCCCGCATCTCAAAGACTTTCAACCACAAAGTTAAGGTCAGAGCCTTTCAGAAAGGAGAGCTCGTTCTAACTGTCAGACATCCTATGACTATGACTCACTCAAGCAAAGGCAAGTTCGATGCAAAGTGGGAAGGTCCATTTATCGTGAGCAAAGTCTTCTCAAATGGAGCCTATCAACTCACAGAGTTAGACGGTCGAGTTGCAATGATGCCCATCAATGGCAAATTCCTCAAGAAATACTATATATAAATATAACATTGCTTGTAATTATCAGACAAGTTCATAAATAAAATTTAGTTTTATTTCATCTTGAATGATAGTACATAATATCAAGGAAGGTCACTTTCATCCTTCTCGAGAAGGAAGTCCAAGATGTCCTTTGGCGGTTTAGGGGTAGACGAACCTTCGCCTGCTGCTATCTGCTTTGGTTGAGCCGGCTTGACTGGACGTTCTTCAGTACCCACTTCAACCTTCGGGGTGATCTCAGTCTTCTTAGATGCATCTCCAGACGACATTTTTATGTTGAAAAGTGAAAGTGACCATCACATCTGATTTTCTGTTCTATTTATAGACAGAGAGTCGTAAGACTATGAAGCAACACATCCATCCGATGGTTCGTCCGTTTATTACTTTCATCTGACGGTTCGTCCGTTCATCATGTCCCTTTGACGGTTCGTCCGTTCATTAAACACATTCATCTGACGGTTCGTCCATTCATTATCCGACGGTTCACCCGTTCATTATCCGATGGTTTATCCGTTCATTCCATCTATTATTATTCGATGGTTTACCCGTTCATTCATCATATTCATCTGACGGTTCGCCCGTTCATCATCCGACGGTTCGTCCGTTCACGCATCCACTCGACGGTTCACCCGTTCATCATCTGACGGTTCGCCCGTTCATTACATTCATCCGACGATTTATTTTCGTTTATTTACCTTGACGAATTATCCAGTTCGTTCTTATCAGCAACTTGTCATCTTTGATTAAGTTATCTATTGAAATAATGATATTCAATAAATTATATTTGTCACGTCCATATTACCTCTGAGCAGATATAATTTAATATGATTATTTTCTAGAATCAAAAAATATATCATGTCTTGCACCTCTGAATATATTTTTTATCTCTATTATTTATATCTGAATAAGATATGCAAAAAGTAATAGAGCCACAAAAATGTCTTTTTTTATTGATCAAAGATGAAAGGCGTTACAAAGACATATATCATAAAAAAACAAGAAGATACAAAAGATCTTTCTACTCAGTCGGTGGTGTCATCAAATTGGTCATCTGCTGCTTCAAGATTTGTAGTCGCTCTTCACGAGGTTCCATTACTCGTTTCCTAGCTTCTTCCATCCCAGATTTATCATCGAAGGTTGGTAGGGTTACTAGTCTGCGAGTAACTTCAGCTTGGCGAGCGGCAGCATATTCACCTCCCTCTCGAGTCAGAACATTAAGTTGTTGAATTACAGTTTGATATTGGGCAACTTCATCTTCTAGAGTTGATTGAGCAAGTCTCAGTTCTTCCTGAAGACGGGCAATTACCGCTTGCAATTCAACAACTCTTCTTTCTTTTGCTTCAGCAACAGAGGCCACTGTTTCTACTTTGGAGTTGTAGTCAGCGGACTTAGCAGTAAAAGTATCCAAGAGAATTTGGAAGTTAACTTTCTCAACCGCGGGCTCTTGAGACATCTGTTCAAATTCGGCTTTCACCAGGAGCTCTACCTCTCCCTTTCTGAGCTCTTTATAGCTCTTAACTGAAGTCTCCAACTCGTCTAATATATGCTCAAGGAAAGTAGCCTGAGCTTCATCCCCTTGGCTGCGGATGGCATTAATCAAGAGGTTGGACCTCTAACTGTAGAGAAATCAGCTTCTTCCTTCTCTATCACCCTAACTATTAAGGGTTCCAATGAATTAAAGAAAAAGCTGGTAAAAGAGCTGATGACAAATTGATTGGTGGCCAAAGTACCCGGACTAGCAGCGACTCCTGTTGATGATGAAGCAGTAGGACGTTCAGCCACTTGGACAGGAGGCTCTTTAAATACGGGAGCTAAAGTAGAGCTGGTCGCTCCTCCCGGTTGTTCCTCTGCAAAAACGGATAAACTTTATCATTTTATCTGTCATTTGCAGCTATTGAAAAGATCAAAAGTAAAGGCAATCTTACCACAACTTGTCCCAGTCACAAGCCTTTCATCTGCTGGCCTAGATTCCAGTCTAGCAGAAGTAGCCTCAGACATTACTGCCTGGCTACTGCCTGCCTCGGACCCACCTGACAAATGACGACTGCTGCTAGCTATCGTCGTCATAGGTACTATATCCATGCACACTGGAGGAGCTGGAGAAGATTCGATTTCTGCATAGATCAAAGATAGAGATGTCAGTTATTAATCTATGAAAAGAAGATTGATAATTTCATTTTATACCTTTGGGATCAACAATAGGAGTTCCCTCCAGGGCCACTTCCTCATTTGTAATCTTTTCGGGAGATACCTGTACCTCAACATCCTTTTCAGGATCCAAGGTGTCATCAGCTGGTTTGGGAGATACATGGGCTTCAATGTCCTCTTTAGGATTCTGTGTCTCATCAATAGCCTCTGATGATGTACTCACCTCACTATCCTTAGGAGCTTCCTCGCTGGCAGTAGCAGCGGCATGATCAGCATCTTCTTGATAACCGAAGTCGCAATCATTTAATGCCTCGATCATTAGACGATCCTCCTCTGCACGGACTATTTCTAGTGTGACAGGAAGCTAAATCGTTTCTACCGCTGGCGAAGGAGATCATAAAGCTTCATCTTTTCTAGGCTCTGCAGCCTCATCTCTCTGTGCAACTTCTTCTCTTTGTTCATTCTCATCTCTCCGCTCTGGACTAGGTTTAGAGGCAGGAGTAGGAGATGACATAGTAATCCTAGCAGCAGCATTCACCACCACCGAGGATGGGATTACCTTCTTTCTCTTTCTAATAGCCTGCTTCTTTCTATGAAGAGGCCTTTCTGGGCTCTCCACATCCACTACATCAACCGTCTTTTGAATTAAAGTCGGCGTGGTTGCTTCTTCTCGTTGAATTGTCTCGGCCATCTGCCGAGATTATGATCTAGTAGTAACTTTCTCTGGTTGATCCAGGATAAGTTTCTTCTTTGCAGCTGGGGAAGAAGGTTCATCAATCCTTATTTTCCTCTCTCGGGCCAGAGATTTAACAACTCGCAGAGAAATTTTCAGTCGTTGATTTACTTCCTCGGGGAAGTTTGCTTCCCTGGAAGCTTCCAATGGATCATCTACCGGTTCATGCTGTTCATCATTTGCTGGAGCTAGTGTTTCAGTGGCTTCTTTCTTCAGACATGTCGCTGTTGCGAAGCTATCCACCAAACTAAAGTTCTCAGCAAATGTGTTCGCTGCTGTATAAAAGAGCGAATATGTATATAACATTCTTGGGCCATTATCGTTCTTGTTTGGCATCGAGAACACTATCCTAGTGTCTCGAGCATTGTAGTAGGCCCATGCTCTCGCACCATCAATCAAGTACCCCTTTCCTTGTAGGTAAGTTATAGCGTTCCCCACATGGAATTGGTCGTACCCAAATTGACGAGCGAAGCGATTCGACAAATATGGTTCCAGATAGCACTCCTCCTCAAATCTGTATACCAAATGTGATGGTCTGATCGCCTTCAACCAGTCGAAAGCTGCTCGGTCCAGTGGCTGCCTCCCCAGATCAACCAGATTTGTTGCCATGAATTCGTAACCGGCTAAAGGAGAAAAGGAGTAAAAGTTCTATCCTTTGCCAAGGTTCAGGGCACGTCTACAGTCCTTCAGACTAACGTACACCCACTTGCCCTGGGAGAATCTATGCAGAAGCTACCACCGACTGCTCCCATGTCGGGGTTCATCAGAGATGGATGAAGCAGAAGCAACCATCCGAATAGATAGGTATTGGGCAACTCCAGTCTAGGGAAGTTCCCCTTCTCACCCCTCCATTTGATCATGGAGTCGACATACAAACGAAGACCTGCATTTATTCTATAAGTCATCGCTGATAGAAAATCCATCCGGTAGTCGAAGACTAACCGGACGGCAGCGAAGAGTACGCCGCGGTGGAAGCGGTCCACGGCGCTTGCCCCAGGTACAACAAATCGGCGGAGCCAGTATATCAAAAATCCTGCTAGCTGGGCTTCTTTAGACATGGATCTGTAGCCCATTCTTATGAAGCTCTCAACAAAATCTTCGGGCTTGAGCGGAGGATATTGGTGTTCATCAGTAACTTTGATATCCATCTTCTTATTCTCTTCCATCAGTTTTATTACCTCACTATGACTGAGAGGTTGAAGAAAAGTTGGGTTGCATGAGTCATGATCTTTGGTCTTTTTCTCAACAATATGGTTAAGAAAAAGATACGACAACCACTTCGATAAATAGCATGTGCCGGAAGAGCCGCTCTTGTAATACAAATAGCATATGTTATAATGACATAGTAGTTCGTCGAAAACTGCTACCATCTCTGTATTTTCTCGACGCAGTCTATCTAACTCGTCATTTGTGGGAACATACTCCTCATAAGGGGAGTCTCCTGTTGGTAGGTATGAGATATACTTCATCTCATGGAGCGCCAATCCCATCTCCCCGCAGGGCGTCATGAACGTCCATGTCCTATAGTTATACCTCTCTGCCAGGGCTACAAACAGATGAGGGTTTGGATGGAAGCCATACACGGTAGCATATATCGCATTATAAAGCTCAATCTCTTTAAGTTTATCTTCAAACTGAGCCAATACCCAATTGGCTATACAGTTCCACCTCCTGTTATCCGGGTTTACCAGACCAGTCAGCCCGATGTCCTGATCCGGATATCTGCCTTCAGCTTTTGCATACTCATTGGCAAAAATTGGTGTCCTTACCGGCAGCAACAAAGATGAGTTCTCAGGAGGGATACAGCCTGGCTTTAACCCTCTTAGTAAAGTGCTATGTCGCTCAGAAGAGCTATAGAACATGTCTCTATTATTTGGATCTTTCTTGACACAGATCTTGCTTGTCCGTGCCTGCTGAAGGGGAGTAATGTCCCAATCCATCCTCCTAGGATGGCTTGTATGAGCATATCGTGCTAGAGGGAGGCATCTAGCAATGTCTGGTAACTGGATCAGTTTTTCCTTCCTTTGGAAAGTTCTCGACTCAACACGGGGTCTAGGTTGAGAACTTTTGTCGATGGCTTCACCAAAAAGGAATGTAGGTTTTTTGTGGGTGATGGCATCAGCAGATTGCAAGGGCTGCCCATTCATCAGACTTAACAAAGTCTCATTATCCTGAGCTATCAGGATAGCTTGGCGAGAGGATGGAAGGGCATATTGTGGGAAGAGCACATGGGATAAGTCTTCTTTGAATTCCGGTCCTGCAAGAGACCCTGCAAATGTTTCATACTCAGGATCCTCCCTGATGTTAACTGCATCAAATAGAAAAAGCAAAATTCAGTACAAGTCAAATCAAAGATTCTGTCAACAGATTGCGCAAACATCAGATTACACAAGCATCAGATTGCGCAACAATAGCTTCTATGCGCAAACTATCCAGTGGCGCCAACCCATCCACTAGCGCAAGCCATCAGATTGTGCTGAATAACTCGCGCAAAGTATCAGTTTGCGCTGGATAGCCTTGCACAAATCAGCAGATTGTGCTGACTTTTGCCAGCGCGTTCTAACCAATTACGCAAGAAAATAATCTTCATAAAAATAAAGACTATTGATTTTGTGCAACCGAAACCCTAAACAGGGTGGCGCAACAAAACCAAATCTCTAAAAAGAGATCGGTTTTGAGGTACAACAATGACGAAGAACCCTAAAAAGGGTTTTCGATCGGATGTCTACCTTGTAATGCTGGGTGAGCCACCTCATGACGTGAAGGGCGCGACGAAGAACGAGTCGAGGACTCGGCTGGGGCCTTCCCTTTCTCGACGGTGGATCTCTTTGGGGCCATGGAGATCGATGAAGAAGAAGAATGTGAGTCGAGAGAGCTCGAGAAATTCTTTCTTTTAGAAAATCAGAAGTAAGTAAAGAATGACAGAGAAGAGAAAGGGAACTATTTATAATTTTCGAGAATGAACAAACTCCTCATATTGCGCCGGATAAATAGGAGCTAATCCCTCCGATTGCGCAGACAGGTCATCATATGCGCAACTTGATTTTCAAATCAAAATTCAAAGTATTTCGAAGCTTTGACTATTTTCAAACTTCAAAAACTTTGAAGGGGGTCTTGTAGGTCCTAAAACTTAAGTTGCACCCATCAACAAAATTGTCAAAATCAAATTATACATCCTTCAAGTGAACTGCGCAGAAGACAGATTGCGCATCAATTCGATTGCGCAGGCGAAACTGCACACTCATCCAAGTGCGCATGCTGACGTGGCCCCGTCATCATTACCTGACAGAGAATCAGATCTTCTGACAGCTGATAGCATGGAGAACGAGGAAACTGTTCGTTTATCGAGCAGCACAGTACTCGAGGACAGCTGTACATGCAGCACAATCTGCCTGCAGCGCAGTCCATGCCAGCGCGGTCCATCCCAGCGTGGTCCATCACAGCACAATCCGAAGTCAGCATACTTTATCAAGACAACTGACAAATGTACACGTGGACTTCATGCCATCGATTGCTCATTACGTGACAACCGTCTGTACACGATCATGCGCGTTTCAATCAAATAATACCATATGTCTAAGACAGTTGGCCCACGATCAAGTAACTGCCAGCGCAATCTGACGCGTGCGCAGTCCAATACAGCGCCATCAAACTTGCGCAGTCCAGAATAACTAAAAAGTAGTTATTTCCGGAACTCTATAAATAGAGTTTCAAGTCCTTCCTAGGGGGGATCACATACATACTTATTTAGAGATCAGAGAATTCAGGAGTAATTGCCAAAGTGCTGCTGCATTCTTCAGAGGCTTTTGCCTTCAACTTCAGAGGCTACCGTCTTCAAAGTTTACATCGTCCAAGGGATAAAGCGATCGTCTTCTGATCGGATTCCTATAGTTGTACTTTTCCAGAATTCTTGTAATCTTCTTTTACAAAGTTTGTTAAAATAAAGATCAACTTTTGTTTTTACAAACAGCAGTCCAAAGCGATAGATAACGTGATGCTTGAGGAAGCTGATCACGTTTGAAGTCTTTACTTCTGCAAGCGGAACAGCTTCCGCCCATTTGGAGAAGTAATCTGTGATGGCAAGTATGAAGCGATGTCCTCGGAAAGAAGGTGGAGAGATCGAACCGATGATATCCATTCCCCATGCTTCGAATGGCCAGGACGCCACTGTCGGATGTAGAAATTCGGATAGCTGGTGGATGAAGTCCGCATGGACTTGGCAGGCTTTGTATTTTCTTGCATAGTCTATCACATCTGCTAACATCGTGGGCCAGTAGTAGCCCATTCGGCGAAGACGATCTTACAATTTTGGGCCGGGCTGATGGGCCCCGCAGATACCGTCATGAGCTTCACGTACGGCTTCTTTGGCTTCTGCGTTTGACAGATATCGAAGCAATAATCCATCGTAGGATCGGCGATACAGCATTTTCGTCTCTGTATCGTAGAAGAATCTGAGAGAACGCCTTCTGATAGAGGTGGCTTCCTTTGGGTCCTCCTGCAGAATGTCATAGACTACGAAGTCAATGAATGGTTGTCTACAGTCTGGTGCTTCATCGATCGTCTGAGCGGAATAACTCACCACGAATTGAACATTGTTCTTGGGACAGACCAGTTCATGGCCTATCACATCCACCGATTGATGAGCATAGTTCGGAACCGCTAGAGAAGCGGCAAGGCCTCCTAAGGCCTCGGCTTCGATATTTTGGAGTATGGGGACGTGTTCGATGAAGAACCCTTCAAATGACGAGATGATGTTGATCGCCATTTGGTGATAGGGGATCATGTCTTCATGGCGGACTTCGTACGAACCTCGGATCTGATTGACGATTAACTATAAATCGTCGTATGCTTCAAGATATTCTACACCCAGCTCTCTTGTAAGTTGGAGGCCAAAGACTAAAGCGTTGTACTCAGCCACATTGTTAGAGCAAGGTTCCGTGAGGAGTAGGCGCGATTGATAACCAGTCTGGAAGGAGAAATTAGCACCACTCCGACTCCGACGACGATGTTGTCCTTAGGTCCGGTCCTTGAGGCGCCGTCGAAGAACATTCGCCATATATCATCATGAGAGGTCGCATGTGAGTTGGCGACCTCATCTGGGATATTTTCGTATATTCTGGCCGACTCCGAGCCTGGGTGGGCTGCCAAAAAGTCTGTCAGAGCTTGGCCTTTAACAGCCTTTTGTGGGACGAAGATCATATGGTAGGGGACAGTAATATCGCCCATGTAGCGAGGTGAGAACTGAGTGCCCCTGGTTTCGTCATGAGGACCCTGAGGGGGTTGACTCATGATATCAGATGTATGGTTTGCCCCGTGACATAGGGTCGCGTCTTTTGAATGGCGAACAACAGGGCGAGGCATTCCTTTTCTACGGCGGTATATCGGTGCTCTGGCCTAATCATCATACGGCTGAGGTAATATATAGCTTGCTCAAGGCCTTTATCGTTGTTTTATGCTAGCAGAGTACTGAGGGAATGCTCCATTGCTCGTACATAAAGTAGGAATGGTTTTTTAGCAACCGGGGCCACCAGGACTGGAGGGTTCGACAAGTATTCTTTGATGCTGTCGAAGGCACGCTGGCATTCTTCATCCCATACGAATGAGACACCCTTCTTCATGAGATGGGTGAATGGTTGACATCGCCCGGAGAGGGTAGAAATAAACCTCCTGATGTAAGCTAACCTCCCTTGGAGGCCTCGGAGTTCTCGGAGATTTCTCGGGGGACCCATCTCCATGATTGCCTTTGTCTTCTCAGGGTCTACGTGGATACCCTGTGAGGTGATGATGAAACCCAAGAACTTTCTGCTGGATACGCCCAAGAAGGATTTCGTAGGATTCATTTTCAAATTGTGCGCTCGCATTAGGTCGAACACTGTCCTTAGATCATGGAGATGATCTTCCTTAGAGCAGCTTATGACGGCGATGTCGTCAACATAGCACTCCACGGTCTTGCACAAGTGATCCCTGAAGATGATGCTCATAGCTCTTTGATAGGTGACGCTAGCGTTCTTTAAACCGAAATGCATGACTGTGTAGCAGAACGTGCCTATTGGTGTTCGGAACGATGTATGCTTTTCGTTGTCGGGAGACATCTTAATTTGGTTGTACCCCGAGAAGCCATCCATGAACGACATACGTTCGAAGCTGCAGGTGTTGTCAATCATGATGTCTGTGATAGGGAGGGAGAACTCATCTTTGGGGCACGCCTCGTTCAGATTATGGAAGTCGATACAGATTCGAATCTTTCCATTCTTCTTGAGGACCGGTACTATGTTAGTGACCAAGTCTGGATGTTGCTCCTCACAAATGAAGCCGCTGGCTATCAGTTTGTTGACTTCGGCTTCGATTGCATCCATGATGCCTGGGCGGAAGCATCGTTGTTGTTCTTTGACTGGCTTTGTATCTGGCCGAATGTTGAGTTTGTGAAGAGCAATATCGGGATTTAACCCTGGCATGTCTTCATAGTTCCAGGCGAACACATCAATATATTCTTTGACGAGTTCCAGTAGTGATTCTCGCTCTTCGTCTGTCAGGCTTTTACTAACGAAGATTGGTTTTGGAGAAGAGTCGTTGCCGAGATCCACATGCATGACCTCATCCTCAGTAGGAGGCTCTCTTTGTTCAAACCGCTTCTCCCATTGCGCATCCAGCTGTTGGGCCTACGGCTCTAATTTGAGGAGTTCAGAAAAGTCTTCACCTTCTTCGTAAGCATCAACGAACGCCATATTGACAGACAGGACCTGCCTGAATACATCCCCGATGCTGATATCCGAATCAGAAGTTGGTGATCCGGTTGAGTGTGAATGCCAGTCCGCATCGGGTCTTGTTGTAGTGTTCCTGTGGTTTGCCAACCGGGACCGGCGACTTTAAAGGTAATCATCGACCAGTGTCGTACTTCAATCCTGGCGTAGTCTCCAGATCATACCCTTGTTTTTGTATGAGATATTTGGATTGGAGGCTATATAGATAGAGTGGCAGTCTCCCGGTGTTCGATTCGAGATCAACTTCTTCTATGGTGAAGGGCTGTGGATCATTTTTCCCACCGAAGATGATTGGATGATCCCCTCCCTCGATTATGCAGTACGTGTCTTCCGCGGGAGTGAGCTGATTTGTGGTGTAAACATTTGTCACCTGTGTATGTAGGTGAGTTCCTATACAGTGTTCCATAGCATACATTGTACAAAGCTTATTAAGCTCGATGTAGTTCAAAGATAACCCTTTATTGATGAAGTAAGGTATCTTTTCTAGCGGGATTACATCATCTGCGGATGGAACATCGGTGTGAGCAGCCACATACTTGGCCAGTTCTGGTTCTTCTTCGGCCACCCCCTGTATAAATGAAGACTGAGAGGATGACTTAGGCAACTTGATCATCAGAAGTGTAGAAGCATGGAAAAGAATAAAGAAAGGTCTATGCAGCAAAGAATCTCCATGCAGCTCAAAGAGCCTATGCGGCTCAGAGAGCCCATGCGGCTCAGAGAGCCCATGCGGCTCAGGGGTCAACGCGGCTCAAACGTCTATGCGGCTCGGATAGACCCAGAGCCACGTGGCCTTCGACAGTTTTTTTCCTTCATCTTTGGCTGCATTTAATGCCCTGACGGCTGACAGCTCTGACAAAAGACAACTCTGACATAAAGGCGCAATAATGACTGACATAATGGCGCGTACCTAGGAAGGAGGAGAAAATCTTCTTACAGCAGGCAGAATCCATCAAATCTCGAGGCATGCGGCTGCTGCATTTATACGACCGCCCATTTTATGCGGCTGCATCCTTTATGCGGCCGCCCATCTTCATGCGGCTGTATCCCTTATGCGGCCGTCCATCAGTATACGGCTGCCCACTCCCATGCGACTGTCCATCTTCCTGCGGCTGTTCATCTCCATTCGGCTGCCCATCTTCATGCGACCGTTCATCCTCATGCGGCCCACTCATATGCGGCTCTGTCAAGATGACCCAGCGAGGACACGTGGCGCTTGTCACGATGATTGAGACATGTGGCATTCTTATCTTCCTGGAATTATGGATAATAACAAATCCTAACAAAATCAGATTTGTTGCAATCACCATAAATGCCCAGATCAAATCAAATCGAGCAAATTAGACACGTGGCAGGCCATTACAAGTCACGAATATTCATGGAAATCAACATTTATTGTCCACAGAGATTTAATGCAATCACATTAATTGCTTAAATTTATTATATTTGAGATGGACGGCCCAGAATAATTAACTCTCAGGCCGCCGACTTTTGAGAATGGGCAATCATTGCAAAACCCTAATGATGTCCCCCACACTTATAAATAGTAAGGTGCCATTCTCTTCCAAAACACACCCGGCCGGATCCAGAGAGAATCAGAGAAAGAATATACAGAGATCGAAAGGACAGAGGAGCATATACAGAGAGAGCAAGGAGAGCATTTCTTCATCAACGCCAAGCAGTTCTTCTCCAAAGCCAAGGCTGCACCCGATCGTCCAAGGAGTAAGGCAGAGCTGTCGTCGCTTTCCCGAGCCTCTATCGTCACCCCCCAGAATCTAAAATAAACAATTGTACTTAGATTGCTGTACATAGGTTTTCGTCCCTAGGCTTTCTTTGTACAAGCGAGTTTGTATTATGAAGTGAAAGTCCAGTCCTCTGATAATTGTTCTGTTTTTTTATATTTCATGGCAAACACGATGGCGACTCTGGTGGAGACAAACTTCTCTACGGCTGAGGAGTTGGTGACACAATCGGATGCAGCCAAATATGGCTCTACACAATAGAAGAAGGTCGTCCGCTTCGACCAACAGGCGTTAGAAGAAATGCTCTCCGAAGGAAGCGCTGGCCCGGTCCAGAAGCGAACCCGTACAAAAAAGGCTCGCAGGGAGTGGAGGCCAAAATCATTTGCTTCTCCCCAAGCTCTGGATGATGCACTCTCTGCTGTCCAAGACGGCGAAGGCAACTCTCATGCGGCCCCACTTCAAGCCATAGAGGACTCTGCTGTCCCAAACACCGACAAAGGAAGGCACTACGATGCTGGACTTACAGGGGCAAAGAGTGATTCTATGCGCTCCAGGAAGAAGCTGAACAAAGGTACTAGCCGCAAGACCAAGACTCATGCGGCCAAACTTGCCAGCCGCATGAATAATCTCCATGCGGCCGAAACTGCCAGCCAAATGTATAACATTCATGTGGCCAGGATTTCCAGCCGCATGGAGAAGACCTATGCAGCTGAGACTTCCAACCGCATGAAAAAAGCCCATGCGGCTACGATTGCCAGCCGCATGAAGACTGTTGATTCCAGCCGCATGCCGTCTGCCCCACGGGGCTCAGTCTTCGACAGCCTCTCCTATGGTACTGATCTCTCGTGTTCCCAAGAAGATATGTTTGACTCTCTCCAGCACCACTTAGACTCTTCCTACTATGTGCCCTCATGCACCAGAGTGAAGAAGTCTAGGGTAGCGCGAGCTTGGCAAGCTCAGTCCGCTGTCCCGGCCTCTGAACATCCGAGCGTTCCACATACTGTTATACAGGCCTCTGATAGAAAGTTGTACAGAACCACTCGAGTCCAGCCCCCGACGGCAAACGGACAGGATGGTTCCCAAAAGTCTTCCAAAATCATGGGAGCAAACATGGTCATTTCAGACCCATCTGACTTGCGTGAGGCTATCCTCCACAAACACAAGGAAAGAGAGGGGGCCTCTGGGTGTAAAGAGTCCTTCCATGGACGTCACTGCACCCAAGTGATCGTCAACTGCTGTTGCAATAATACGACGGTACGAGAAGACCGACAGTCCGTCTTCCAAAGACTGCAACAACCATGTTCAGAAGATAAGGCACTTCCCGTCATCTCCTATAACTCTGCTCAGAAAATCCTCGCCGATAGGAGAGGGAAAAAGACAAATATTTCCAGCCCGAAGATTTCAACCACTATGACTAAGAGACTGTCATCTAAGCGGGTGCCCACCACCGAAGTTCTCCAAGGTACCCGTTCAAAGATGAAATCTGCTACAGTGGGAGATTCATCGTCCGCATCACTGGGGGTTACTGGAACTCGGGGTAGCACTCCTCCGAACCTCCACGGCAATCCGATGTTCCAAGAAGACGAGCTGGGGGAAATAACTCTCCCATCAGATGCAGCAAGTCCCGACGTCCCCGAGGACGTCCACAATTCCCAAGACGAAGCAAACTCGGAAGCTAGGGGTACTGTTCCTTCTGAGTCCGAACCGGAGGAAGACATTCCCACATACCCCGATGACTTCTCGTTACAGGGGTATGATTCGGAATGTACGTCATCCACCGTCCCTTCCACTTCTACTCATGTCAGGACGGCATTCATGACAAACGACGAACAGGATGGTCCCAGTGATCGCCAACGCATCGACACTCTGGAGGCCATACTGCGCACTTTGGTCAAATAGGTGGACGAAATCAAAGCAGCCCTCCCTGCTCTGCAAGAAGGGACGCCTGGCCAAACAAACTTGGGTCCCGCGGTCAATGCAGACTCGAACTCAGCGGCACCGAACTCGGGCAATAATCTTCATAAAATATCGGCTCCTACCGCTGTAGACGAGGCCAGGGAGGCAAGAAGAGAGGTCCAGGAACTCCGGGCCATGTTCCACGCCCGAGAAAACTGCCAAGACCTCAGGACACGACAACCGTATCCCGCAGCATGGAGAGATGTTCCCTTTCCACCAAAGTATAAACCATTCCACATTAATCCATATGATGGGAAGACCTCCGTAAGTCGGTATATCACTTACTTCGAGGTCACTACCGACCATCTACCCCATGACGATGCCATCCTAACACGATTGTTCATCGGGGCATTGGAAGGGGTCGCCTTCGACTGGTACCGTAACCTGCCAGACAACTGCATCCACTCCTTCGTCAGCTTCAAGGGCATGTTCTTGGAAAGATTCTATAAAGTAGGATAGGACATCACAATGTCCACCCTCATGGACGTCGTTCAAGTGGAGAAAGAGCTGACAAGGAACTATATTGAGCGGTTCCGCCAAACCGCCATGAAGTTGCCGTCCGGTAATCCGGATTCCTCATTGATTGAAATTTGCCAAAAGAGACTGCTTCCAACAATTAGCCTCAGGATGGGTGAAAGTCAACTCAAGGACTGGAAGACGTTCATCATCAGTGCCACTAGCGCCGAAGACAGGTTGAAGAAAGCTCGCCAACGGGAACTGCATATCTCGGAGGGAGAGGACAAGGGCAAGCGCCCTAATACCAACAACAACAATAGTGGTAACTCCTCCAACAATCGGGACAACAAGGACAAGCAGGCTATGGTGGCCGACACAGCCCAGAAGCCTGAGTCAAAATCGGCAGACAAGCAATGGCCGCAAATGACCTACTCCTTCAAAGACGGCCATGTAAAGCCCATCTTGGACTTGCTCATACAAGGAGATAGAATTCAGCTCCCTCCACCAAGATGGGAACCTCGGCCGACAGAAATGGAGAGCCTAAAGTACTGCTATTACCACTGCTACGTCCACCATGCTACACACGACTGCTACCAACTGAAGCGATACATCCAACATCTCATCGATTCAAAGGCTCTAGCCATTGACTTCGAGGAGGTAACCGTGGCAGCCAATATGGTGTCTGTATAGTTTGGCAGCTTTCCTCCAACAGAGACTCAAGACGGCGTGGTACCCATCCCTCTGGTGATAATGGAGATTGCTAATCTTCCACCTCCTCGAGATCAGGCTACTGGTCGGGTACCTCTCACCACGTCATGAGGGGAGGTCATGTGGGTCCATCCAGATTTGGTACCAGAAGTAACTCAGTCCGTACCACTCCCCATTGGCAGGAAGAAGGGTAGAATGGTCAGATCCTGCCGTACAATTTCGGTAGATGTCGAAGAAGCCACAGCTGTTGTCACTCGGTCTGGTGCTCTATCCCAACCTACGCCAGATAACTCGGCTGAAGAGCATCAGCCGGCCACTGCTGACACTCCGGGACCTTCCCAACCTCCAACGACCGACAAGCCTAGACCGAAGGAGACTCGCTTTGACAAATCCCTCCAGAAAGAGGTATCTCAGGGGCTGGAGAGGCCCTACAACTTTGACATCTTGGCGCAATTGGCCAACACATCGGCCAAATTGTCATTATACGTGCTCCTAAGACTCTCCAAGGATGTTCGCACGGCTTTGAGCGACACACTCCAGAACGCTGACACATATCTAGCTCAGGTCAACCTCACGAGAGAGAGCCCGCCTACAGATCTCCAAGATAGCGCTTGCACGGAAGCGATGCCCAACATTGTCTTCACTCCACAGGATATGCTCATCAAAACCAACCTGCACGATCGACCGTTATATTACACTGGATACATCGGCGACGTGAAGGTGGATCGGATGCATATTGATCCTGGTTCCTCCATAAGTATCATCCCGAAGGGTCTGTTACATCATCTCCGTATTCATATGCATCGCCTGACGCCAATAAGCACCGCCTTCAGCGGTTTCAATTCGGGCAGGAGCTATCCGATTGGGAAGATTCGCTTGAAGTGCCAAATTAGCGATCTTCAGTCAAAAGTGACCTGTTACGTCATAGATGCGGACACTTTCTATAATATCTTCCTGGGGCGCCCTTGGATACACGATTACATGATCGTACCTTCCACGCTGCACCAGTGCTTCAAGTATGTCGACAAACATGGCTTCGTGAGGACAGAATTTGCCGACATCGACCCCTTCAAAGGGGTCGAATCCTACTACTCAGACTCCTGCTTATACAAAAAGTCGAAGAGGCACCTTGGTGAAGGAGATGTGCAAGCTCGTACCGAGAGAGCCACAGGATCAGAAGAACCTCTGACGATCCACCTCCAAGCTCGTAAACCTGGCAAGTCCGTACCCCTTACAGCCACTCTGCATAAGGACACAATCAGCCTCTCGGCACAAGAAGAGCAAATGATAATCCGGCTGCCAAGGTCCGGCCAAGTGCCAAGACCCGCAACGGAGCCACTGACAATCAGACTGTCTAGAGTCGGCCAGCCACAAATGGAGAAGCTCAACCCCTCCAACAAGCCTATGACGATACGCCTTCCCAAGAATAATCGTCACCCCGATGCAAGGTCTGGGGCTTCTAGTGAGCCAACAACTCCCCGCCCAGCATCAAGTACCAAACTGGGGGTCGTTAGTCTGCCAACAACTCCACGTTCGCCCCACCAACAGAACCCCTGATGATCAAGCTGCCCAGGTCATCCTCTCGGTCTTCATTTATACAAGAGATGGCTGAAGAAGAACCGAAACAGGCCAAGTATGTGGCTGCCCACACTGATGTTCCCTCCGCAGATGATGTAATCCCGCTAGAAAAGATACCTTACTTCATTAATAAAGGGCTATCTTTGAACTACCTCGAGCTTAATAAGCTTTGTACAATATATGCTATAAAACACGGTATAGGCACTCACCTACACATATAGGTGACAAATGTTTACACCGCAAATCAGCTTACTCCAGTGGAAGACGCTTACCGCATAATTGAGGGAGGGGACCATCCAATCATCTTCGGCCGAAAGGATGATCTACAGCCCTTCACCATAGAGAATGGAGATCTTGAATCATATGCCGGGAGACTGCCTCTGTATCTTTATAGCCCCCAATCCAAGTATCTCATGCAAAAATAAGGGTATGATCTGGAGACTACGCCAGGCTTAAACTACGGCACTGGTCGACGATTACCATTAAAGCCACCAGTCCCGGCTGGCAAACCACGGGACTACTATAGCAAGACTCGATGTGGATTAGGGTACGTTACGCCCACAACGACCCCTGAAAGTTCAGATGAGGAATGCGACTGGCATTCACATTCAACCGGGTCACCAACTTCTGATTCGGATACCAGCATCGGAGACGTATTTAGACAAGTCCTGTCAGTCAATATGGCATTCGCCGACGCTTACAAAGAAGATAAAGACTTTCCTGAACTCCACGAATTAGAGCCATGGGCCCAACAGCTGGATGCGCTATGGGAGAAGTAGTTTAAACAAAGAGAGCCTCCTACTGAAGATGAGGTCATACAAGTGGATCTAGGCAGCGACTCTTCTCTAAAACCGATCTTCATTAGTAAAAGCCTGACAGACGAAGAGCGATAATCGCTACTGGAACTCTTCAAGAATATATTGATGTGTTTGCCTGGAACTATGAAGACATGGCAGGGTTAAATCCCGATATTGCTCTTCACAAGCTCAACATACGGCCAGATGCAAAGCCAATCAAACAACAACAACGACGCTTCTGCCCAGGCATCATGGATGCAATCGAAGCCGAAGTCAACACGATAATAGCCAGTGGCTTCATTCGTGAGGAGCAACATCCGGACTGGGT
This sequence comes from Iris pallida, assembly GCA_029216955.1. Lineage (NCBI taxonomy): Eukaryota > Viridiplantae > Streptophyta > Magnoliopsida > Asparagales > Iridaceae > Iris > Iris pallida. Next base: position 4,104,146 of record JANAVB010021791.1, read on the forward strand.
CGCCAACATAGTACCGATCCTCAAGAAGAATAGAAAGATTCGAATCTGCATCGACTTCTGCAATTTGAACGAGACGTGTCCCAAAGATGAGTTCCTCCTCCCTATCATAGACATCATAATTGACAACACATGCGGCTTCGAACGTATGTCGTTCATGGATGGCTTCTCGGGGTACAACCAAATTAAGATGTCTCCCGACGACGAAAAGCATACATCGTTCCGAACACCAATAGGTACGTTCTGCTACACAGTCATGCCTTTCGGTTTAAAGAACGTTGGCGCCATCTATCAGAGAGCCATAAGTATCATCTTCAGGGATCACTTGCGAAAGACCGTGGAGTGCTATGTTGATGACATCACCGTCAAGAGTTGCTGTAAGGGAGACCATCTCCAGGATCTGAGGACGGTATTCGACCTGATGCGAGCACACAACCTAAAGATGAATCCCACAAAATCCTTCTTGGACGTATCCAGCGGAAAGTTCTTGGGTTTCATCATCACCTCCCAGGGTATCCACGTAGACCCTGAGAAGATGAAGGCAATCATGGAGATGGGTCCCCCGAGAAATCTCCTAGAACTTTGAGGCCTCCAAGGGAGGTTAGCTTACATCAGGAGGTTCATTTCCAACCTCTCCAGGCATTGTCGGCCATTGACCCATCTCATGAAGAAGGGCGTCTCATTCGTATGGGATGAAGAATATCAGCGTGCCTTCGACAGCATCAAAGAATATTTGTCGAACCCTCCAGTCCTGGTGGCCCCGGTTGCTGGAAAACCATTCCTGCTCTATGTACGAGCAATGGAGCATTCCCTCGACGCTCTGCTAGCACAAAACAACGATGCAGGCCATGAACAAGCTATATATTACCTTAGTCGAATGATGATTGGGCTAGAGCACCGATATACCGCCGTGGAGAATGAGTGCCTAGCCCTGGTGTTCGTCATTCAAAAGACACGATACTATATCACAGGACAAACCATACATGTGATATCATGAGTCAACCCTCTCAGGGTCCTCATGACTAAACCAGGGGCACTCAGATCTCACCTCGCTACATGGGCAATATTACTGTCCCCCTACCATATGATCTTCATCCCACAAAAGGCTATTAAAGGTCAAGCCCTGGCAGACTTTTTGGTACCCACCCAGGCTCGTAGTTGTCCAGAATATATGAAGGAATCCCAAATGAGGTCGCCGACTCGCATGCAACCTCTCACGATGATATATGGCGAATGTTCTTCGATGGCGCCTCAAGGACTGGACCTAAGGGCAATATCGTCGTCGGAGTCGGGGTGGTGCTGGTTTTTCCTTCCGGATTGGTGATCAATCGCGCTTACTCCCTCACAGAACCCTGCTCTAACAATGTGGCCGAGTACAACGCTTTGGTCATTGGCCTCCAACTTGTAAGAGAGCTGGAGGTAGAATATCTTAAAGCATACGACGATTCGCAGTTAATCGTCAATCAGATCCGGGGTTCATATGAAGTCCGCCATGAAGACATGATCACCTATCACCAAATAGCGATCGACATCATATCATCATTTGAGGGATTCTTTATAAAACAGGTTCCCAGACTCTAAAATATCGAAGCCGATGCCTTAGCTGGCCTTGCCGCTTCTCTAGCGGTTCCGAACTATGCTCGCCAATCAGTGGATGTGGTAGGTCATGAACTGGTCTGTCCTAAGAATAATATTCAATTCGTGGCGAGTTATTTCGCTCAGACGATCGACGAAGTCCCAGACTGGAGACAACCAATCATTGACTTCGTAGTTTACGATATCCTGCCCGAGAACCCAAAAGAGGCCACCTCTATCAGAAGGCGTTCACTCAGATTCTTCTACGATATAGAGACGAAAATACTGTATCGTCGATCCTACGATAGATTATTGCTTCGATGCCTGTCAAATGCAGAAGCCAATGAAGCCGTACGCGAAGCTCATGACGGTGTCTGCGGGGCCCATCAGCATGGCCTAAAATTGCAAGACCGTCTTCACCGAATGGGTTACTACTGGCCCACGATAGTAGCAGATACGATAGAATATACAAGAAAGTGCAAAGCCTGCCAAGTCCACGCGGACTTCATCCACCAGCCGTCCGAATTTCTACATCCGACAGTAGCATCCTGGCCATTCGAAGCATGGGGAATAGATATCATCGGTCCGATCACTCCACCCTCTTCCCGAGGGCATCACTTCATACTTGCCATCACAGATTACTTCTCCAAATGGGCAGAAGCTGTCCCACTTGCAGAAGTAAAGACTTCAAACGTGATCAGCTTCCTCAAGCATCACGTCATCTATCGCTTAGGACTGCCCCGAAGGATCATCTACAATAATGGACTGCAGTTCGCAAGCCACACCTTCTATCGGTTCTGCGATAAGCACCGCATCCATAATATTGCTTCAACGCCATACAACCCAGCAGCGAATGGGTTGGCAAAAGCATTCAACAAAACAATCATCAAACTTCTCAAGAAGTTCGTATCGTCCAACAAACGCGACTGGAACGAGAAGCTTGGTGAATGCTTATGGGCGTACCGCACTACAGTCCGAACAGCCACAGAGAATACACCATTCTTCCTGGTGTACGGGAGTGAGGCAGTTCTCCTATTGGAGACTCAAATACCTTTGCTCCGCGTCGCTCTTACTTACCAATTGACGACAGACGATAACTATCGTCGCCGGCTACAAGAGTTGGAGGCCTTAGATGAAAAGCGTCTCTTGGCTCAGCAACGAATAGAGCTTTACCAAGCACGCATCTCCGGAGCCTTCAACAAGAAGGTTAAAATTAGAACATTCCAAGTGGGCGATCTCGTTCTGGCAGTTCGGAGGCCGATGGTCATGACTCACAAAACTGCCGGCAAATTCTAACCAAAATGGGAAGGTTCATTTATAATTGAGGCTGTATTCTCTAACGGTGCTTACCGTCTCGCAAAACAAAACGGAGACTTGCTCATGTTGTCCGTCAACGACAAGTTCCTGAAGAAATATTATGTCTAAACGATATTTTTCCAATTCCAGATTATTGAGTTATGTACCCGTCGGTGCCGCTGAACTCACATCCACAACACCCCAGATTATTGAGTTATGTACCCGCTGGTGCTGCTGAACTCATATTCCAAATTTCATATTATTGAGTCATGTACCCGCTGGTACCGCTGAACTCACATTCCCACAGATCCCAGATTGTTGAGTTATGTACCCTCCAGTACCGCTGAACTCACATTCTTCCTTCAAATATCTTAGATTATCAAGTTATGTACCCGCAGGTGCCTCTGAGCTTACATTCCGGTCACTCTTTCAGATAATAAGTCATATATGACCAAACCTCTGAACTTAGTTCTCTGAAGGAGCTCCTCCCTCATGATCCACTACCCGCCCTATCAGTGCACAAAAAGGGTAACATATCCACAAAATTTCCAAAACGACCACGTCGATGTTACCTCTGAGTCGTTTCACTTCTGCCAAAAACAAATCACCCCTCTACATAGAACTTCCATGTCCTCATTACCTCTGAGTCGTCCTATGTACCTCTTCATGGAGCCCACTCCTGCCATGTCCTCATTACCTCTGAGTGGGAAGGCTCCATCGAAGAAACCCTCATATTTGCCATGTCTTCATTATCTCTGAGTAAATATATTGGTGCTCCCTCGACTTATTATCTGTACCAAAAAAAACCCCAGGGTACGCCAAGGATAATAGGTCCACAAATGTCCTCTGTTGACCACAAATATCCTCCGTTAAGTCCACTCCTGCCATGTCCTCATTACCTCTGAGTAGGAAGACTCCGCGGTAAAACCCTCATACTTGCCATGTCCTCATTACCTCTGAGTAAGTATGTTGGTTCTCTTTAATTCTATTATTCGTATCCTAAGCCAGGGTACGCTAAGGATAATAGGCCCATAAATATCCGTTGCTCACTACAAAATGTTGTACTAAGTTTCCTAGTACATTCACATCATTCCTCATCATGCCCCGAGAGCCCAGCTGCTCCATGGCATTCTTTCTCCAGATACCCAAAACGTCCATGACCACCTTGTCGTGGAATCGTTCTAGGTATCCCCATCAAACTTGTTATCCTTACCTAAAACCCAGGTATGCCAACTGTAACAGGTCCACAAATAAGCCCCCCAAAATGGGGCAGACGCTACCATAACACCACAAGCACAACAAGCAGTACAAATAAAGGGTAGAATAAAGCATACTCTTTTATTTCGAAAGTGAAAGTACTACATGTTCTATGGACAATGTCATATTTAAATAAAGGAAAAGAACGAAAATAAAAAGAAGAAAAAGGCCGACTATGGTTCGGCATTACATAATTCAAGAAGGCGGTTCTTCACCAGGGCTGACCCTCGTTCAAGCTGCTGCTTAGCTCGGCACTCCGCTTCCTGGGACAACCGCTCCGCATCATCAAAATACATATGTGCCCTTCAGCCATCCTCCATCTTCTTCAGGGCAAGCTCCAGATTGGCAGAAGCTCGATTGAGTCTGTCAGCCTCCTGGATAACAAGTCCCTTTTCGGTATGGGCGGCTTCGAGCTCAGACTCCAGAAAGGCCAGCTTCCTCTGGAGCTCGAGGATCTGCTCCCTGGTGTCGATTACCCAGCCGGAGGCGGCCGCTTCCCGAGCCGTACAATCTTTATTTCTATGGCTCAATTGATCGTATAACTGAGACAGATCACGACGGTCCTTCAGTATGGTCGGCTTGATCGAGTCCCAAACAAGACTCACCTTCTCCACCGCAGTTATGAGGAAAGTACGCTCTTGATCTATTGCCGCAGACAGATCAGCTTGCCGTAGCACGTGAAACCAGGTCACAAGTCGATCAGCCTCTAGCAGTTTGGGCTCCAGAAGCGCAGCTAGCCCCGCCCCACCTGGGAGTGTTCTAAGGATGTCGATTTGGCCACCGGCGCACTGACGGGCCATAGCAAAGGGAGTCCCCATCTCCACAGCTGCCTCGACCCCTCTCTTTAGGTGGCGGTAAAAGCTGTCAACCACATCCTGCGACACTTCATCTAAAACTTCTGTAGAGGACGGTGTCAAAGGAAGTATGGCTGGCAGTGTCGAAGAAGTAGCATCGAAAGTTGCCATCCCCGCCACCAGGGAAACAAATTCAGTGCGAAAAGACGCATGAATAGCGGCTAGCTTCTCTTTCGCCGCCCGAAGAGCTTGGATACTCGGCAAGGCGGAGAGGTCAACCCCCGAAACTATATTAGCAGAGGAGGATGCAGGAGGCATTGTCCCCTGCCCCAGCTGTGCCGCCACTTGAGCCCCCGAACTCGACCCAACTGGAGGCCCCTCAATATAGGTTGGAAGAGAAGGAGGCACATGTGCTTCCATCAGATCCCCCCCGGTAGAGTCCGCCCCGACAATGTCCATCATCGGCAATAAAGGGGTGGGACCTGTACGTCCAAAGCAACCATCAATAGACGAAACCCGTAGGATGTGATGATAGAGCAGATAGGCCTCCTCACAAGTTAAGATTTGGCTTATCTTACCAGGAGAGGAGCAGGGAGGCCGCAGCTCGCTCGCAGCTGACGTAGTCTCCTCACCCGCGACCTTCAAGTTGAATTCAACTGGTTTCTCTGCCCCAGCCACCCCTGAAAGGGAGCCAGCCAGTTCAGCGTCACCCCGTTGAAATTCAGCTATCTCAGGGACAGGTGCAGTAGAGCCTCCGTCCTCATGGATTGAGGTCTCAGCAAGGTGGGACTCCTCGGCCGCCTCCGGAAGAACCCTAGCAGAAATGATAGCGGTGCACGTATCATTGACCAAAGTGGTCAGGGCCGGATCGATCTCAGCAGACGGGTCCCGAGAAACCGACTCCTCTGACGCCTACAAAGAGCAAAAGAAAATGATTAGGCCATAGTTCAGAAAAAGAAGGAGAAGGTAGCTTAAATTCAAATAACCTCAGAAACAACGTTAACATCCTTAATAAATAGCCTGTGGCATCTTACCGCAGCTCGCTTCGTAGAGAAGGTTCTGCCATCATCAGTGAACATACGCCTGCTTTGCTTACGCGAAGGACCAGGTACAGTAGGTGCTTGATCCTCCACCACCTCGTCAGGCACAGCAGGCGGCTGCGCCTCCGCCACTTCATCCGACACAATAGGTGGCTGATCCCCTACCTCCTCGTCCAAGGGATGGAACGAATCATCGGCATCCTGCTCATCATCCTCTTCGCCCGCCGTAGTGGACTCCGAGTCCGGCACAGGAACCATATTCGCCTTTTTTTTCTCTTCTTGGACCCCTCGGGTTTCTCTGCCATGCCAGTACCAACAATAAAGCTGGTACTCATGTCAAAATTAATGGAAGGCTTGCTCGTCGTAACATGATAGACGGCCGCCATGTACAAAATCTCCTCTGACGTATTAGCATCGGGGACCGAGAAGCTAGCTCGGGTATGAACCGCATTGTAATAATGCCAAGCCCTGATACCATCAAGGACACTACCCTCAAAGCCTAAGCAAGCACAGGGACAATCAAGGAACAGCTGGCTGTACCCGAACTGGCAGAAGAACCTACTAGGCAAGTAGGGCTCCAGGTATACGTTATTGCGGTAACGGTATACCAGGTGTGCCGGACGAATATTGCGTAGCCAGAGGAGCATTTTTTCAGATAAGAGGAGGGGAGGTTCAATGCCGTCAACATGTACACCCCTCACTTTTCTAGCGGTAAATTGAGGAACAGACACAAAGAAGTCGTGTCCGTCTACTCTCGCCAGCGCCCTCCGACAGGCTGGCATGGTGTCATAGTCCCAAGGCTGACGATGGTATTGGAAGAGGAAAGCGTCGTCAGCGGTAACACCGTCTTCTGCTCCGGGCCTCATTAACGACCGATAATACATCAATAGCCACCCCATTAGATAATGGTAAGGTAGCTATATTCGCTCAATGTCCAGTGTCGTCTCGCTGGCAATAACCTTAGACAAAAATGTGCGGAGGCCGTGGTGTATGCTACACACCATGGCCGGAAGAAGGGCCAGCCTGACTTTGAAGACCAGCTTCACGACAGGGAGGATGAAGTGGCGGCTGATCCTTTCAATAGAACCTGCCCCTTCCGAAACTATGCAGTTTCGTAGCAACACCATCAAGAATCCGACTAAGAGCATTTTTTCAGACATTTGCCGGGTACCGTGGTAAAAATAGCTGAAGGAGTCAGTTTGACTCCCAGATTTGTTATTGGTGGACCTCGACCTCTTGGCATTTGACATCAGGTTTTTTATCTCCTCTTGGGTTTGAGGGCCTCGGGAAGAAACCCGGCCAGAGGGACTTAATTTGAAAAGATATGAAACCCAGGACGTGGTATGGAGAGCGTTTCCTTCTGAGCTATCGTTCTTCTTGATAGCCGTTTGGTGACAGATGCTGTAGTGGCATAGCAGTTCTCGGTACACGACAACGAAACCCGGGAATCGTAGATCCAGATCCTCGAATTCCTCATTTGTCGGGGTGTACACTTCAAAGGCCTCGTCCCCCCATGGCAGCTTAGAAACAACATACATTTCATGGAGAGCAAGTCCCAACTCCCTTCCGGGCGTGAAGAAAGTTCCCATCCGCCGATTATACATTTCCACAAGAGCCATAAACAATGGCTTGTTGATGGGTAACCCGTAGCAGGTGCCCCGGATGGCATAATAGATGTCAATGTCCCGAAGGAATGCCTCATATTTCCTCAGGATCTATGAGGTCAGCCTTGGCTCCGGTGAAGAAACGCTCTTGGATGTCGGGGAAGAATCCTCGCGCCTTCTGTTGTTAGATCTCTGGATGTCTTTGTAGTGCTTTCTCTTTTTTTTTGCCAGCCGTTTGCAAGTGAATGGCACTTTGCTATTTATATGAGTGGGGTGTGATCATTAGAGTTTACATATGATTGCCTTCTTGAGAAGTCGACGGTTAAGGATCAATAAATTTGGGCCATTAATTCTGATTGTAGCAAATCTAGGCAATTAATGTAGATTACATCAAATCTCTGTGGGCAATTAATGATGATTGCTCTAAATCCTCATGATTTGTTATGCCAAACTCGGATCTCCCGCCACGTGCTAATTTACATGATTGTAAATGATCTGATTTAATTCCAGTAATTATGAGGATGGCACTAAATCTGTTTCTTGGGATTTGTTGATGAATCTTGATCGGTTTGATGCCACGTGTCCTATTATTATTATGCCGCTAGCTGTAGGGACGCGGGAAAAACTAATCTTCTGCCACGTGTCTTAACCGCGAGCCACTTAGGACATCCGAACCGCATGAGGATTGTTTCCTACTGAGCCGTATAAGACTGGCCACGTGTCAAGGCTGCTCGGGCGTGGCCTCTGAACATTTGAACCGTATGGAGATGATCTGAGCCGTATGAGCGTAGGCGACCGCATGATGGATGGCTTCTCAGTGAGCCACATGAAGATAGTCCTCGTGAGCCGCATAGGGTAGACTCTGTCTGAGCCTCATGAGGTGGCCTCTGCCTGAGCCACATAGGGTGGCCTCTGCCTGAGCCGCATGCGACTGTCCACGTGTCAAGGTCGCATGAAGGATTTTGGGGTTTTGAAGGATTGTGTCAGAGATTTCCTTCGTTTCCCTAGGAGTCTACTATTATGACAGAGTCATTATTGCAACTTTATGTCAGAGCCGTCAGTTCTCCTTTACGTTAGAGCATTAAATAGGGCCTTTGCTTAATGGGCAATTGTAGAAGCGAACCGCAGAAGGCCACGTGGTGTTGCTTGAGCCGCATGTCCAAGCTGGTGACTTTTGAACCGCATGACTCTCTTGAACCGTATGAAGCTCGTCTGTTTTAAACTGCATGGGTTTTTCTGTTCTGAGCCGCATGGGCAATTATGTTCTTTTCCATGCTTTTACACCTTCATCTGAACGGAACTTGGTTTCTCACCAATTATCGATAAAATAAAGCACAAGTAGTCAGGTCAGGTTACAATCTTGTACAGGATCAGGACAAGACTAGACTGAGCTAAACTATATTCAATCAATCACGGCCAAACAATGAGTACGGCTTGATACTTTATCTAACTAGGGTTATCACAGACCTAGTTACTAACAAGATGCAATGAGATCACTCCAACAGCCACAAGCCCTGCAGACCATCCAGGTTATCCAGGTCGAATATTTGTTCAAGAAGGGTACAACACATGACAGTGTGCTAGAAATGTGCCCTTCTCGTTGGCAGGCTACAAATCCATAAGCACGTCCAGATAACGGGATTGCCTGTAGTTGGGGAATCTCTTCATGACTACTGAGTTACTCTAGTTATTAGCCTTAGTCAATTTCAGTAGGTACCCCTGACCGTGGTACTCAGAGGACCCCATCCTAAAATTATGTAAGACAATACTGGTTCATTTGTACAAACACAATCGCCCACGGTGTCCAGGCCAATCAATCTTGTCATGTCAAGCTAGCTGTTGCAACAACATATCAAGGTATATCGTATCAGGATTACTTGTCCAGAGTGTGCCACGGCGGCCCACTATCATGTCATGTTACTTGTCAAGAGTGCACCACTACGGGTCACTATCGTGTTCAGAGAACATATGCAAAATTTACATGATTCAAGCATTCCATCAAGGGACCCAAGTTATACAGAGGGTCATAAGACATGAGCATAATTATGACATTCCAATATAATACAAAGGGTGCAAGGCTACGGGAAAAGGCCATGCAGCAAGGAAGAGGGTCTCATACGGCTCGGGGTACACAGGCCCATGCGACAAAGTGAATAAGAGTCTTATGCGGCAATGGGGGAACGGGTCACATACGGCAGCAGAAAGGAGGGGGCTCATGCGGCTCGTGGAAGCAGAGCATTATGCGGCTGAGAGGAGTTTGGGTCTCATACGGTTAAGAGGATGCGGCTCATGCGGCTGAAGGGACACAAGCTCATACGGCTAAGGAGCAGGGCCTTATGCGGCAAAAAGGAACAGGGGTTTCATGCGGCTGAGGGGGAACGGGTCATATGCGACAGCGGGGTATCAGGCGCATACGGCTCGAAAAGGCAGACTCATACGGCTAAGTCAAGCTATGCGGCTAGGGGAAGCATTACATGCATATGCGGCAGGGAATAAATGAGTTCATGCGACTAAGAGTCGAGGATAACTATGCGGCCAAGGCCAATCCAATCCATACGGCCAGGAGCGCTTCTGCGGCTCGGGCCATGCGGCCAGGAAGACTTGCCGCATGAAAAGCCATGCGACTAAGACTTCCATGCGGCCGGAGAACTGTTCTTCTTCTCCACTTTTCCGAAAAGAAGAACCATAGAATCCATAGCTTCCAAGCTCCACAAAACCTCCATTCAAGGTCAGAATCCAGACTTCCGTAGGTCAAAATAGGGCAGAAAGAAATTTCCTACAACATGGAACCATCAAAACTTGAAAATAACAAGGTTAGATAGATCAAAACCCAAGAAATCCGAAAATTCTACAAGCTTAGATCTACATGAAATGAACCATGGAAATTAAAAATGCTAAGTACTGAAGTGTCATAAGATCTCATGGAGAAGACAATGGAACAATAAAAAATGAGTTCCTCTATGAAGCAAGTTGTACTTGCCTAAGCCTCTCACTCTGGTAGGTGGAGAGTAATGGTGAGGAAGAAGAAGAGTTAAAGAAGAAGTAAATGAGGAGAGAGAGTGTGTGGGAGGCTAATAAAGGAATAGAGGGGTGGTAGATGGGTTGGTTCTCATGAAAAACCAAGCCAAGCCAAACTAAGTAAACCGAACCGATCCAAAATGAAATGCCATGATAAACCATGCAATGAGACATACAATGAATTAAAATACGTACACGTATACCAATATACGTAATACGAACTATGGTCATTACATTTGTATCCTGGTTGTGAGGATCATTCACCATTGGAGGTGGTTTACAAGACCGCTCAGCATCAAGTCCGATTTTAATGTCTCGAGAATGCTACAACCGAATCATCGAGTTGATTATAGAGATCTTTCTGGAGGGTGCCAAGTTACCTTCAAACTTCTACCAATCTAAGAGAATGGTGAGATCGCTCTGGATGGGATATGATAAAATTGATGCATGTCGCAATGGATGTATGTTGTACTACAAGGACGACAAGGATGAAGATGTGTACAGATTTTGTGGTACTGATCGCTACAAGGCAACAATTTCAAGTAGGACTCCCGGTACAAGAAAGCCGACCGATTCGATGCACTACTTGCCTTTGACGTCGCGGTTGCAGAGGTTGTTTATGATAAAAGAGACCGCTGAGAACATGAGTTGGCACAGGCGGGAACAGATCGATAGAGTTTTGGATCATCCATCCGATGGAGAAGCATGGAAGCACTTTGATCAAGAGTATCCAAACTTTGCTTCTGATCCACGTAATGTAAGATTGGGACTATCCTCTAACGGTTTTACCCTATTCGGAAATTCGGTTTCCTAATATTCGTGTTGGCCAGTGATTGCCATTCCGTACAACCTACCACCATGAATGTATATGTAGACTCCTTGCATGTTCCTAACCGTTATCATTCCGGGTCCGAACAATCTGGAGAGGAATATCGATGTGTACTTACAGCCATTGATAGATGAGTTGAATCAGTTGTGGGAAGTAGGCGTCAATACGTATGTTGTTTTCAGAAAGTAGAACTTTCAGATGAGGGCCACACTGATGTGAACAATCGATGACTTTTCGGTCTATGGAATGTTATCGAGATGGAGCACTCATGGTCATCTCTCATGTTCGTATTGCATGGACCGCACGAAGGCTTTCTGTTTGAAACATAGAAGAAAATTGTACTTCTTCGATTATCATCGACATTTCCTACCGAAGGATCATCCGTCCCGGAGGAACATGAATGCTTTTTGTGCCAAAGTTGTGGAGAAGGCCAATCCACCGCCAAGGTGGACTGGAGATACGATATAGAAGGAGGTCAAAGATTTTCCAAGTGCTATCGAAGAGCCTACAAAGGGTTACAAGTGTGATGAATTTGGTCGCACTCATAATTTGACGAAAATGAGTATATTCTGAGACCTGCCAAATTAGAGCACCAATCTGATCAGACAAAACCTTGATGTCATGCATTGTAATCCCCCTAATTTTTTTCTATTTTATTATTAAAGTTTATTATAATATTCTTATTATATCTAAAAAAATTATTTCTAATTTCAAAAATAAGTATAATTTAAATCGTAGCTTTATAAATCGATTAGAAAGTTTTAGATAATTTTATTTAATAGTATATATATTATGTATTGTAGGGTTGTTTAGTTAAACCCTGTGGCTATTTTCCTGCATATGTATTCGTATAAATAGAATAAATAAAATATATTGTTTTTTTATATTACTGGAATATATATATATATATATATATATATATATATATATATATATATATATATATATATATATATATATATACATATTGTTGTGCTTTGGAAGTTTGTCTAAAAAAATTATTATTAATATATATAGTAAATGTCCTCTCCATATAATAAAAAGGGTTTTAGTAAATTATATTGTAAATGTTATTTTTATTTATTTCTTGAATTTTAGAATTTTTTGGAAGTTTTATTTACTTACTAAATATTTCCCTCGCACATAAAAAGAAAAAGAAAAAAAAGTTTCCAGCCCAGCCAAATTCTTCCCCCCTCCAAAACCCAGCAAGCCCAGTTGAGCAAATCCCAGCCTTTCCATACAACATATACATATGCATATATATAGAGAGAGAGAGATCGGAAGAGAGAACCCTAGCCCTAGACCTGTCGCGCACCCCATGACCCAGGGCAGACACCCCAGCAACCGTACGTACCGTTGCGCATATCGCCGGACAGCGGCAGGCCGGCGCACAGCCGCACGCACAACAGCAGCAACCCCCAGCGACACCTTCTTTGCGGCAATGATTCCCTCTCCAGGTTCGCCGTTTTGCGAATCGTTTTCGCAGGTGTGTTCCCAACCTAACCGACTCCAACTTCAATAAGTTAGTTTTTTTTAGTTCGCTTTGCGCGCGTCAAGAATCGAGTTCCAAAATCGAAAAAAATCTCGATTTCTGGACTATATAAACTGTCCCGACTACCCATGCTTGCAGTCGATTTGTGACCAAACTATCGCTAATCTTAGAAATCTACTTGAACAATGTTTTAGATAATCTATCCAAGATTAAGACCTAATAATTAATTTATTTTATTACTTATTATATTTTGTTTAAAATTTGGTTGAAGTTGACGAAAAACTTGTTTTGAAAATTGGAAAAACTCACAGATACGACGTGCGTCCCGACAAACTGGACGACGTGGTCGTACACTATATGCATCGAAAGGCACGTATGGTTGTTGCCGATGTGTGAGAACTGAAGGAACTCGATTTTGTTGCGTGTGCGCGACGAAATCAATGCGTATCCGTCAAGATACCCCCGTATCGACACTTTGCAAACTAGACCATAACTTTGTGTACGTTCGTCATATCGAGAAGAAACATGCGCCATCAGGATCATATCATTTTTTTTTGTCATGTACGCCAAGTTTGGTCTGAATCTGAGAAGGTCGACTAGAATGCCTTTTTGGCAGGCCCGCGACCTGATCCAACGGACAAAATTATACATGGCCCATCGGAATCTAACTTTGGACATACGGTTGGGTTCGTCTCCTCAAATCAGTCCCGTAGATATATAGTTTGACGATTTTAGAGACCATAGCTTCTGGCACGTATTTCGGTACAAAACGGGACCAACGACGGACATCATTTTGACCCAAAATTACGATTTTACCCCTGTTCCAGAATTGGACATTTGGACAGGCATTTCATAGACATATCTCTTATTCCAAACATGTTCGTGGTGTTTATTTCAGCATCCGAGGACGTATGCAGGATTTGGCTTTCATCGCTTCGTAATTCTGACAGTTCGAGCTATTTGACGTCGCTCTTTTGCACACAACCTCAAACAAGATTCCTTGCCATTTATGCTTTTTATATATTCAGTCTGTATTTCTTTAGTTATTGCACATCACTGTTCATTTATTTCCATCTTTTTTAGTTGTATCATTATTATAGTTTATGATTTACTATTTGTCCAGTGATATTAGCTTTGCTTTATCTATTATCTTTTGATTGTATATGAACCTTGTGTTAAGGGACTACCATTTGTAGTATATATCATAAACCTTGACACAGTTGAACCATGAGATATGTGTGAGATGAGTAGCATGTAGAGGTACTTGCGTGTTGGCTGATCACCCGTGCGCATGCATTAGGTCTAACTGCTAATAGAGACATGTTAGGAGACTTAGCAGTTAGTAGAGGTACATGATCGCGGATGCTACTTCGATAAGTGCATCCGGTGGGGAGAATATTTCTTTGTCGTATGGGCTTCTATTATACATTCCCTTGTAACCCGGAAGCTCCGCTGGAGATACGGGTATGCTTACCCCCTCATGTTGGCCATTGACGTTCTTGAACGTTATGTGCTTGGGGTAAGATGATCCACTCAGGTTGGCCACTGTCATTTTTGAACGTCATGCGCTTAGGTCACTGGTGCCAAGTGGGGACTATACCAGATCCTATTTACAGCCAGGGCTCATACGACGAAAGGTTTGTTCTTAACTGCATAAACATATTAGAATGGTTAGGTAACCTTAGTCAATGTCATATCACCCCGTTCCTTTAGTAGCTTGGGACAATATCACATCTCGGTATAGTGTGCTACCCCTTGTCCTTGTTTGGTTATAGGGGTAGTCTACTATTTCGATGATGAAATATTGAACCTTGTTACGATTGGGACTATTTTACTTTACTTGTGATTTATGACATATTATATATATTCAGTTATGTGGCATGTTCTTTATGTATCTTGTTACGTCTCTCTGAGGACCTGGTGACCTCTCTAGCTGTGTGTGCTTTCATGACTTTTCGTAGGTGTTCTAGCCAAGGCCGTGGTCTTCTCCATTCATTCGAAGATGATTGCTCTTGGTTTGTCTTGCCATTTTTATCGATCATTTCCTAGTATATTTTCTTTCATTTAAAATAGTTGGTAGTGGATTTGTCTCCGCCCAACTACATGTACAAATGACAGATTCATAGTTGATTATATATTTATTCTTGATTTTGTGGATAAGATTTAGTTATTATGGTTTACTATATTTCATAGCTTATGTATACATATAAGGATTCCATACATTGGAGTATACTTCGTATGTATACAGCTGGCATGTCAACGTACTTGGTCCTAAGTACTTTGGGACTCGGGCGTTACATGCATATCGAGAAGAATATGTTTGACAACATAATTAATACTATGATGGACGTAACGGGAACGACGAAAGACAGTCGCGAGGCTAGGTTGGACTTGGAAGATATATGCAGACGTCCTCCGTTGCATTTGATAAAGGAAGGCAATAGAAAGTATAAGCAGTCTAAGACAATTTTCTCACTTGACATGGAGGATAAAGGGAGACTTTGTTGGTAGATTCAGGGCCTAAAATTTCTTAACGAGTACGTGTCGAAATTAAGAAGATGCATCGACCCAAAGGAAAACAAACTGACGGGTATGAAGAGACACGACTGTCACGTATTTATGGAGAGGTTAATTCTGATCGTATTTCGAGAATTATTACCGTTGGTCCATTAGGATATACGTTGACAGAGCTGAGCATATTCTTCAAAGATCTTTGTTTGTCGATCGTCTAGAAAAGCAAGAGAAGGACATTACCGTAACACTGTGCAAGATTGAGAGGGTGTTATCGTCGGGGTTCTTCGACTCCATGGAGCATTTGTCAATTCATCTTTCCTATGAGGCACGTGTTGGTGGGCCCGTCGGTTATCAGTGGATGTACCCATTTGAGCGGCATTTGAACCACCTGTAACGACCCGTACCTAGTGTTGGGACACGAGAAGTGGGTACGTCCAGCCTATGCCGCAGTATCGACAGTAGAACGCTGTCCTAGGTTACATACATCTAACATGATATGATATAACTACACAAATATACTCTCCAATCGGAAGACAATGCAGAAGGTATAACTCAATCACAAGCTAAGGTAGAATGGTACGATGAGGTAGATAAGATAAGATAGATATCACCAAATGAAATACAAACAGAAGAGAAAAAGTCTAAGTGTCTAAGACATAACATCTCAACAACAAAAATATCCTGAATATATACATCTCAAAGTCAAAGTAAAGACAAGACAATAAAGTAAGATAACTAGTTTAGCTAACTAGCCTAGACTACTTGGGTAATATCCTCTACAAGGACTGGGTCCACCTGGGAGTCCAGCTCGCAAGTGTCATCTAGGGCTGCTCCATAGTACATAGGACAGAACTCCTCGGTGTCATCTGTAATATTTCAATAGGTCCAGTCAGGACAGAAACGAGCCTAAAATCTCAACAGTTCATATCATGACAGGAATATAAAGCATGAATAGAGTAAGATACATGAATCGCTGAAAAAATGTACATAAACAAGGGAAAGAGATAACTGTACTGGAAATATCTACTATAAGTAAAGAACTACAAGTGACTAGTGGTTTAGAGTATAAGATAGGCATGTGAACAACTGGAATTTATATATGATTACATTACTGAGTTTATACATGACTACACTAGTTGGAATTGTTCACATGACTATTTCTACTCCCCCGTACCACAATCAAAACACAAGAATCTAGACAGGTTATGTTATTGTACATGACTTCCATGGGGGCTCATAAATGAGTGCACATGAAGTTATACATGAGGGCTCTGTGAACATGAGAGTACATGAATCACAAGAGTATACTTGAATAGTGAAAGCACATGAGGACATGATGAAAGTGAAATGCACATGACATGATGTATCCGATGCTCCCGAAGGGGATAATATCTCATGAAAAGGTCCATATAGTACCAATCCGTGTTACCAATGTGACAGCATCAAGTAAAGTAATCTAAATCAAGAATATAAGTCCTAGCAAGTATGAAATTATCAGAGAATGTACTCGCCTGATATCCTGTATGTCCAATGAAAATAGATGTCTAGACCAGAGTAATGTGTCCTATTTAAAGTAACACAGGTCACAACATGTCTATAAAGGTAAAACTAAAGATTACAATGCATTCTATATGATTTCTAGGTCATCTAGGCCAAAGTCAACTCTTGGTCAACTCTGGTCAACTTATAAAGTCAAACTAGGTCAACCAGTCTATTCTAGGTCTAAACTAGTCTAACTAGTCAAGTCTATGCCTAACCAATAGCTAGCCTAGGCAAACAAGCATACAAGCCTAACACAAGCACTAATCTACATATAACACACCAATTACATATATACTATATATATACATACACACATATAGCTATGCACAATATACAACATTGCAATATATATATATATATATATATATATATATATATATATATATATATATATATATATATATATATATATTTATATATATATATATATATATATATATATATATATTATATATAATATATATATATATATACATTCACATTTAACATTTAATATTTAACATTTAACATTTAACATATAATATATACTATATATATATATATATATATATATATATATATATATATATATATATATATATATATATATATATTTGGAGAAACCGTTACCTTTATTGATAAAGAGGGTAATGAGTACATCCGACCTCATGGTAACAAGTACAAAGAAAGAAACTGAATAAAAGCACTACTCTAAAGCCCAATGTGGAATAGACGGAAGATGACGACAACTCGAAAGCGACTTCCGAAACTGTCTCTTCACCTCCCGAACCAAGAAATCCGCTCCAGCACCACGTCCTTCATAACGATGCGTGTTCCTGTTCTTCCAAAGCACCCAAATTATCACACCCGCCAATGATCTCCGATGATGACTGCCCGGACCCCGCCACCACCTTTGAAGAAAGACCAAAAAGTCACTATGCATCCGTGCCTTGTAGAAACTCCGGAAAGCAGACCAAACCGTCCTAGCAAGATCCCCGTAGAAAAATATATGATAAAGGTTCTCCCCGTGTCCAACCTGACAGCAATGACACCTGGAAGCCAGATGGAAGCCAATCTTCTGAAGGATGTCATCAGTAGGAAGCTGGTTATGACAAACCCGCCACATCAGAATGCTCCACTTCGCCGGAATACATTTGCCCC